>VXBI01011921.1:365989-469883 GCA_013397375.1 Toxostoma redivivum
CTAGCCTAACCACACAGCAGCCAGAGTGAATCTTTTGGAAGATTTGTTGGTAGAAAACTTGTTTATGCACATTTCAAATAAAGCAACCTATTTTACCCTAGCCCTAGTTCTTCTCTGTACACACCACAATGGAAATGAAGATGGTGAAGAAGATGCTGGTGACTGAAGAAAGAGAAAGATAAGGAGATTATTTTCCAGCTATTTATAGTCAGACAGTTCTGCTGGAAGTGTCATTTTCCTACCTGCATGTGGATATAGGTCAGTAAAGAGTACTTGGGTCTTGACATGTAATTCTTTTTGTTTTCAATGGGGGACAGTGAACCAAGTCTTCCTGAAGGGGTGTTGTTTTTTATTTCATATATATGTATGCATCCTAAAACCGTAAAATCTAGGTTAGACTTATAAAATCTAGCTACTAATCCTCACAAAGTCATAATATCAACAATAAAATTTAACTTTCCTTTCTAAGAAGTTCACTGCTCCCACTTTTTAGGATGCCAAATATTTTAGGGGTTCTGAGAGATGAGCTTATCACATTGCCCCTTCTTAAAGTGGGTTTGTTTAATCAAACTTAATTTCAAAGATCTTTTATTTTACTCATACTTTTGCATAATTTCTTTAAGAAGGCTAATTTTTAACGTCTAATTTACTGAGTAACACTCAAGATGTTGCATTTAATCTTCCTCATCTTTCACATATTTTATATCCTTTATTCCTCAACACCAAAATCTTTGTCAGAAGATGAGAGAGCAGTAAATTTTCTTTTTCTTTTCAACATATTGTAACATGAAACATTTGCAATAGAAAGAACATTATTGTATTGGCAATGCTTTTCAGGATATATATTCAGGACCCTCTTTTTTTTTTTTTTTAATGGAAAGAAAAGTCCTGAAAGCCCATAATCATAAATCATCTATATTCCACACAGAGCAGATTTATCACTTTGATTCCAGGCTCAGAGGAAAAACCCAATAGAGAAGTGAGAGTAGGACTTTCATTCTTTCTTATTACTGTTTGGTGTTTTTCTTTGTATTTTTGTTTCAATAAAATATTAATCATTCACAAATTTCTAAAATTCCAATTAATGTATGAATATGATTTATCCAAGAAACTTACAGGGTGAACTATGCTTAATTTCATGATAATAGCACCAGATTACATAGTGATTCTTAATGATTGACAGGATATTGTCAAAAATGTAAATACAGAGGTGAACTCTTTCCCTGACCAAGTAACCCTCTGTGTTGGAGTGACTACATCAGTAAGAGAAGAGGTACAGATGGCATCTAACTGGAGTTCTCTAACAACAATAGCTCCCCACAACATTCTTACCTATAAATTTGAGAATGGGTTTGATAGGTGGACTGATGGATGTGTAAGGAATTGGCAGGATGAGCAAGTGCAGAGTTACAATCAATGGCTTGATGTCCAAGTAGAAACCATGAGTGCTGTCCCTCAAGGGTCACTTCTGGGATTATCCATTGTTACACAAGCCTTTGGTACTACCAAATTATGTATCTCTAGCCATCAAGTCACTATCATAATTGCCAGTATTTTGAGTCAGTAGCTGAATCCATATGTGGGCTTTTATATCACCTTTCTTGAGTTGCCAAAGCCTCATCCTCCTACCTAAACCAGTTAAGGTTCATACAATTTTACCTGAGGGACCCAAAGAAACTTTTCAGTTTTTTGTTTAAATGTATCCAGAAATGTGCTCCTGTTCACTGAAAACTCTATTTTCCTTCATATTTTGTCTCTTGTTATCTTGGCCTTGAATGATAGCACATTTAATAACTTTGAAGCAGCAGGATATCAGAAATACCGGCATTAGAAATATTCAAATTACACATTTGATATGCAATTCTTCACTTCCCATCAAATGTTTTCAAGCTTTTGTTGCCTACTTCAGCAAACAGGGTTATTCTAGTCACATTTTTAGGTGTTTTCTTTGATGTGCAAATAAACGAAAAAATTCAGATAAGAAAATCCAATATATTTTGTGTACTTCACGTCAGCAAATCAAATAGCTGAAGTGAGCTTATTTTGTACTGAAGGCAGAAAATGTCAGAAGGCATATTTAAAGTTAAATGTAGTAATTGCAGGAAAATGTATGTTAATATGCTATTATAATAACAACAGGAGATCACAGATGAAAGGGTAGAAATAAATTTTAAATATCTCTGCTAGTTATAGCCAAGCACAGCACAGAAAATCAATATATTTTTTATAGGTGCAGAACTGCTAGCCCTACTTTAAGCAATCTCCTGTTTTTCTTGAGATTTTAGGTACTAAAAAAATGAAGCAATTGTGTCTAACTCACAATGTCTATAAAGATAAAGATTTCTACTTACAATGATTAATTAGCAGAAGACTTGCACTTTATGCAACCTAAATTACTTAAAAATAAAAATTTGTGACCTATAAAAGTTACTTTTTGTGTGTGTGTGTGTGTGTGTGTGTGTGTGTGTGTAGAGTTTATCTATTCAGTCGGGCTGTATTTAAGTTACAGAAACTACTTAGAGATGCTCTTGATTCCTAACAAGGTCACAAAATTGCTGTGGAGATGAAGAATTACCAAAAACCAGGTTGGGTAAACCATAGCAGCAGCCATGCCAGAATCATGAGATCCTGCAGGCCAGAGCCTTCTGGAAAGTTACTCTGCTATTTGTTTAAGCAGATTCATGAAATGAGCAGTTTAATAACAGAAGTCTCAGCATCACAGGTAATGTTTTCCCTTATAACTTTTTCAGGTTGCAGGACTGAGCTCAGCTTGGAGCCTTTGGTATTCTAGAGAAGGTCTCACAAACTCTATAAAGCCTTCCATCCCCACCCTCTTAACAGTGTCAACATCATGCACCTCCTTTTTTTTTTCCCTTTTTCTTTTCTCTTTTGACACTGATGACAGGAAACAGCACAACTACATGGCAAATTGAAGCACCCACATGTCCTGCAGCTGGGTGTGCCCACAGTCCCAGATAAAGGTACATGTTTGGAAGCCACATCACTTGGGAAAGGGGGTGCCTGGAAATGCAAGGATTAGTTACAAAAGGATATTTTGAACATGTAAAAAATTATTAATGCTTTAGAAGTCTTTAGTATTCTGTTCCATCTGTTGTATTAGTCATATTGATCCCAAATGTGTATTTCACTGATTGCTGGCTAATTATGTATCATTAATATATCACTAAATTAATTAAACTCCTTTGATCCTGGTTTGGTTAAGCTATATTATCCCATGACAGGTGCCAGCTCAGCAAATGTAGAAGCAATTCCTAGAAATCAGAATTCATGCCAGTAAATTTCATTTTCTCCTTGTGTTCATTTGTATGCAGTCGTAGCTTGAGTGTGCAGTTGCCACAGGAGACCCACTACTTAATTTAGTGTGGCTGGCCTTTCTCTGGCTGTACAGAATTTCTAAAGGGAAAAAAGCTTTCCTTTTGGGTTTTTAAATATAAAAAGAATGAAATATAACACAGTACAGGATAATTTTAAACAAAATAAGGTTAAATAAACTTTTTTTGCCACAGCTCCAAGACAGTTATTCGAATTATAATTTACCTGAATTTTCCAACAAGGAGAGACACAGACTGCATACATACCTGCTATATTCTGAATATCAGGTGAAAGTTATCACAGATGAGTTAGTGCAAGTTAGAAATACTGACTACACCAAAAAAACCCAGATAAACATATTTTCACAAGTGTCTCACACAGGATTTTCTGTACAGCTACAGTGATGCTGTACAGCTCTACTCTTGCATATGTGGAGGTTTCTCAGACTCTACTGCCTTGAGGCTTACTGTAATTAACAAGATGCTCTTAAGAAAAATTATCTGGGTTTTTCTCCTCATTGTTGAGATGAGAAAGTGATGAAAAAACTTCTATAAGGGGAAATTGATATTGATCCACTGGATTTATATTTTTGTAAAGTTTCATATGAGCTCAGAGCTCATATTGCAATTCTACACATATTCTATGTAGAATGTCTATTTGTATACATTTAGGAGCAGAAACAGAAACATCAATTTCCCAGAAAATATTAGTTGTCTGTCTTAAGTTCCTTCAGGCATAGAAGCAACTTGTTAAAGATGTAAAAATTGGCATCTGTCTCACCAAAGTGCGTGGAGGACCCTGAAGATAAAACATCCTAAATAATGCTCAAGAAAAATGTTTGTTCCCAGGATTACTGATCTGAATTTCCAGTATTTACCCTTCAATGGCAGTTAATAAAAACCTTTATGAAAAGGGGGGAAAAGGCAAGGAAAAGAAAGCTAGGATCTGACTGCAAAACATGTAGTTTAAGCTTTTTTTAAACTAAACCCAAAATTGCTTCCTAAAATAAAGTATGTTAAAAGCTGACCATGACAATCAGTCAAAATATGACAAAGATTTTATACCATCGACTGGTTTTAATGAGTTATTTTCCATTCATCCCTTAGGCTGAAATTGCATTTTCTGACTCTCCTAGATTTTCCGAGGGGTTGTTTTATCTAATGGGCCTTATAGTGCTTATTTAGCTCTTCCAGAGCTTCTGCCTTAGGGAAGAAAAATGCCAGAAAAATGCCACAGGCCTGCTAGTTTTCTCTAGACTTGAATCTGTGGTACTTCAAAGTCACTAGGCATGTTTATAATGCTCTTGGCAAACAGCAGTGATCCAGAATGTGGTATGATCCAGCAGCTTCCAGAGGTTCAATACTTAGAGCTGTAGATCTCTCTCCTGGCCTTACTCAGAGGGTCATAAAATATCTTGAGCTGGAAGGGATCCATATGGATCACCCAAATCACCTTCCTGGTCCTTTCCAAGAGTCACACCCTGTGCCTGAGGGCTTTGTCCAAATTCTCCTTGAGCTCTGTCTGCCTTGGTGCTGTGACCACTGCCCTGGGGAGCCTGTTCAGTGCCCAGCCACTCTCTGGGTGAAAAACCTTTTCCTAATATCCAACCTAAACCTCCCCTGACACAGCTCCAGGCCATTCCCTCAGGTCCTGTCACTGTATTGAGATTAACATTTCCCCCCAAAATTTTGGTATGAAACAATATTAACTTAATCTACTGATAGACCAATCTGTAATGGCAACACAACAGTTAAAAAGAAATGTTAAGGTGTTTTGAATACTTCAAAATCAGAGAGATAGGATCTGTCAGGACTACACTTGACAAAAGCATAGAAGACACACCCAGAAATGTTCAGGACATAAGAAGAGAAGTGGTGCTTCAAGATTCCCAAAGCATTCATTGAGGAAGATAGAGAGCAGAGGAACTAGATCAATTTCTATTCCTTTCACAAGGAAAATAAATTATTAAATCAAATTAATAAATTAGATATGAATAACAGCACTCACATAGGAGCTCTAAAGGAACTCACATCATAACCTAGACCAAGGTGTGTAAGATGCTGCTGTGCCAGGAGACTACCAGGCTTGCCAAAGTAACCCTTGAGATCTCTACCAAAAGAGATTTTCAGGGGATTCCAGGACCTACTGGCTAATGAGTCTGA
This sequence comes from Toxostoma redivivum, assembly GCA_013397375.1. Taxonomy (NCBI): domain Eukaryota; kingdom Metazoa; phylum Chordata; class Aves; order Passeriformes; family Mimidae; genus Toxostoma; species Toxostoma redivivum. The sequence goes on from VXBI01011921.1 coordinate 371,485, forward strand.
TTTTCATCTCAAGATGGATATTGAGATGGAGAGTCTACAGGAAAACATAGGGCCACTGAGCCTGAACATAAACAGCCTATTTGGAAGGGGGCAGTCTGGCTTTCTGTGAAGAAAAATCCTGGCCCAGCAGCCTGCCAGACTTTTTGAAGGGGATCAATAACCACATCCAGGAGACATAATATATCTGAATTTTCAAGACACTTTTAACAAGGTTTCTCAATGCGAATTGCTACAGAAACTGAGCTACCATATGACTGGGAATGTTTTCATAAAATAAAGAGCTAATTAAGGCAGAGAAAAAGAAAAGGAAGAGCTCCCTTTTCAGGACAAAGAAGAGGCAGTCCTGGGGCCCTCCAGGCATCAGTGCTGTGATTGACTCATTTTATTCACCTTTCACGACAGAAAAGGAAATGCACTGTCAGATCTCCAGGTCTGCTGACAATACCAAGCTTTTCCAGTTAGATAGATGCCACAACAGTGGTGAGTATCTCACTAAGCTGAGAGTGTGAGCATCAGATGGCAGATGAGCTTCAGGGTGAACAGGTGCAAGTCAGTAAACAAAAGGCAAAAATGATCTGAAGCAAACTGAACTCTGAACAAGCAGACAGCTCTGGATCCTGGAGTCACCACCAGCAGTTTTCTGAAATCTTTTGGGCAGGGTATAATGGCAGGCAAAAAAGCCAACAACCCTTTGGGCATCACTAGAAAGAATACAGGGAGAAAAAAAAATGCAAAAGGCCATATTGCAGGCAGTTCTGAAATCCATGTCGAAATGCAGTTTGGGCAGCTGCCTCATGAAGAAAAGCTAGAAAGGTCTGGAACCTTTCATTTCAAAGACCATGAAGCTGAAGGGAATATTATCATTTCTCAAAATCATGAAGGTGCTTTATAGTGAAAATGCAAATTTGTTACAACCAAGTTCCGCAAGAGTGGAAGTAAATGATATTTAACACCAGATCTAAGAAGTATTACAAAACAGACCTTAAACTTCTGGGACTTTCTTTTGTCAGGTTGCTAAATTAGACTCTGACGAAGAGTTCAAAAGGAGTTTGGTCAAATTCAAGTACCACAGATTCATTAATGGATATTAATGACAAGTTTCTTCTAGAAGGCCTGGCTCTGCTGTTGTTAGATAGGGAACAGTGATTTGAGTAATCAAACCTGGCATTAAACATTAAGTTACTACTCAAAACCCAAAAAAGCATTTAAATTATTTAAATGTCTAGGTATAAGACCAAGTAGCTTGATTGCTGAAAATGCTTATTCAGCAGTGTCAGACAAGTAGAAAAAGCATCAAATGATTTATAGGATTCTTACCTCTTGGGACTAAATGGGAAGAAAAAAAAAAACCCTAAACTATAACAAAACCAGGGCAATCCATAGAAGTGAATAAATATAGTTTGTTCAAACAGTTTGTGGGCATGCGTCAAGCTGACAAAATTTTAACACATGCTCTTGTCAACATGGTAAACACATACCACTTCCCTCCAAAAAGCTGGCAATTGTTGCATGGTTGCTTTTAGTGCTTTTTGTTTGTTTGTTTGTTTGTTTTCTTTATTTATTAGGGGTTTTCTGTTTGGTTTTGTTGTTGCTGTTTTTTGGGGGTTTTTTTTGACAGTAGTAATACTTTTATAAATACTTTTATAAATTTAATAGTTTATATTGCTCTTTTTCTCATATGCTACCACTCTACTGAAGACATGTGTGTGTGATGTTCTCAGGCTTTTCCTATTTGTTTGTCAAAGACCCATTAGTCTAGTCCTGAGCCCAGGCTGTTGTTAAACCTCCGTTTAGTTCCTTCGCTAAGTGGCTTGCCTAAATATATTTGTCCCATAGGAATGTTAACAACAAAACTAAATGTACTCTTAAAAACAAGTCTGTGTGGCAAGAAGTCAAAAAATAGTCAGGGAGTTGATAATAGCGGGAGTAACTGTCACCACTCTTGACCACTTACACCATCCTTAAACACTTTTCAACGATATACATTTTCAAATTCTCTTTGTGTATTAAATTACCAAAGACACCTTAAGTAGCAAAGATTCTTTAGAGTGGAATTACCTATTCAACTATAATCTAAATACTGGTCTATGTGAAGATTAGTGTTTTTCTTTCAAGTCATTCACCTGTGGCTCCCTCTCCTTTTGCACAGACATTTTATGTCTGAACTGCTAAGGCTAATCAGCTTTTCTTTGATACTTTCAAATTCTCAGAAGCTCTTCCTTTTTTCACTGATTGGAAAATGTATCACCTATAATAAAGAAAGCCATTTATTTCCTTTCATTAGAAAGAGTGATAAAAACCATAGACAACTGATTGTCTGTGGTCAGCATTAAACAAAAACTTGTGTCAGGGATGAAGATCACCAGTTCTTTATGGCTTGTCAGTAATCAGCTCTCAAAAGCAAGCAAGGAACAAGTAAAAACAGCAAAGTCTCTTCAGGATTCAACATGCATCACACCAATACAGATGGTACTATATGAAGATTTGTGAATCCATACTCTCATCTTTTTTCATCTCTTGTTTTTCTTTATGGGCATTAGTACTATAGAAAAGGATCAGATATGTAAAGCACGAGAAAAATACAGAGATCACCATCTATATGCTTTTGAAAATTCTTGCATATCCAGCTAAACAAGACATCATTAAGTCAGTTGACATGCTTAACTCTCCCAGTCTCAGGGACAACTGCTGCAAAGCTGCAGAGAAGCATCTGCCACAGCAGTCTTCAGCAAATTGAACATAAACTGGCAACAGTCCAATACCTCTGTGAAATATTTTCTGACTCAACATCAGGGACAGGAAGACTAAGAACACAGGTGAGCAACTATTCCTGTTAATGCCTATGTACATGGGATCTTTGCAGTGAAAAAATTGGTTCAAGTACCTTGGAAACCAAGTAGGAATCTGAAACTATTACCACAAGCTGTAGGATTTAGCCAAAATGCTAATTAAAACCCTTCAGAAAGCAGAAGACTAGCACACTCTGGACACATACATAAAGTGTGTTTATTCACAGTGCTCTTTTCATAACTTCTCCTTTTTCCATTCAGAGAAGGCATAAGAGAAATGTTAATTAGTAGCCTGTAATGGCTTATAAACCACAATAAATAAGGAGATTTAATTATAATTATTTTTAAATATAACATTACTGTTATCTGCAAATAATTCAAAATGGTATGAAAGATTTGATTATGTTATATTTTTATATTAAATGTTTTTAGTATTTCCAGAACCGTATTTAGCCATTGTTAAAAAGGCAAATATGCCACTATATAAACATAGAATAAAAGGAACAGGAGGATACAGCTTTTCTGCTGTATGTGTGCCTGTCTCCTGGTTTTCTCCCTCTTCCAGCATTACGAAATTCTAGAAATGAAGTCAAAACAATGTGTGTTACAAGAGATGAGATATTCAGCTGTCTCCAATGATGCGTCTGACAGCTCTTATTACTGCAGAAAAGGACATGGAGCTAGGCAATGGAATCTCACAAGAGACTCCAACTGCAGAAAGCTTTTCACACTTTGAGCTGTAGCTCCACATGAGAAAACATTTTAAAGTTCAGAAGGCAAGTTTTTTAAAACTTTCACTTCTTTTTAATGTCCTTCCATAATTAAAGATCATGTAAGGGAGCTGAGTTTCAGTACCTGATTGAAAGTTTTGACATAGAAATTACATAGAGATCCTAAGACACATTTTTCAAAGACATATTTCTATTTAGACCTGTCATATTCTTTCCTGGTGCAAAAGAAAACTAGAACACAGGTAACCAAAATTAGGCTTTCAGAAACATTTGACGCTGTGACAAGGGGGGTTTAGGTTTCATGTTAGGAAAGGTTCTTTCCCCAGAGGGTGGCTGGGCACTGGAACAGGCTCCCTGGGGAAGTGGTGGCAGCTCCAAGCCTGACAGAGCTCAAAAAGGGGTTGGACAATGCTCTCAGGATCAGGGTGGGATTCCTGGGATGTTCTGTGCAGGGCCAGGAGTTGGACTTCAATGGTTCATGTGGGTCCCTTCCAACTCTTGATATCCTATGTTTCTATGATTTCAGGATAAGGAAATAAAATACAACCCAATAATGCTTTAATAAGTAAATGCCTACTAAAATATTATTTGTGTATTGAGACACCCCTTTGGTCTTCAACCACTATTGAACTCTGTGTGTATCCTCTGAAATGTGAACAAGCAAAAAAAAATAAATACACAAGCAAGATAAACATGAAGATTTCATATAAAAGGAGAGGACTAAAGCCTTACAACACACTCTCAGTTAACTTGTATCCTATTAAGCGAAAAGAATCTTTTAAATCAATTCATGGAGCTATTTCACCAGTGGAGAGCATTTTAGAAAAACATTTATTTTCAAAAGAAGGTATTTCAGAAGGTATCCAAATATCCATGCAAGAAGTTCTTAACATCATCTTAACATCATCTTAACTACAGGAATGCCTTAGTCTTCACAAATCTGAATCCAAGCACTGGAGCAAGACTTCAAATGGTCACCATCTGATTGATGTTTAGTCACACACAGTTTATAAAATGCTTAAGTGAAGTCTGATGAACATAAACAACAACAACCAACTCATTAACATTTCACTCCATGCACACTCTACATTCAAAACTTACTGTGTGCATCCGTATAAACACTTAAACAGGTTAGCTCTAAAAATAAGTATATGCTTAATGTACGCATAAAACAAATTTTGGTATATCCTCTTACAAATAAAACATGGAGATAATCTTATTTGTAGTCCTGTTGTTGTGATGTTGAAGTACCTGAAAGACATTTTCTTTTTTAGAAAATCCAAGCACAAGAGAGAAGCTGCCTTGCCTAAAAAAACCTTAAAACCCCACAACAAACAAGAAACAAACCTAAACACACTATTACAACAAAGAGAACTTCTAGAAAAGATTGAATACAGCATTTGGAAATCTCAGTGACTTAAACCTGGGAACCCAGCCTGTCACAGACCAGTTGGTGCTGGTCTTGTTTTTAGCAAAATTCAATGAAGCAGCCATCACTTAGTTTAAGTAGAAATGTGTTATTATGAATACACAATTTAGCAGTAACTACTGAACCTGAAGTCAGACTCATCTCTAAGTTCCCATCTTCTACTTTTCCTCACGTAGTTACTGTTCTTCCATGGTAAAATCTCCATTCTATTCCACACCATTTCACCAGAAAGAAATCTCTTTGCTTTGCCAAGTTTTCTCTCTCCATGTGACTAAGTTCAACATCACTTTATAACAACTCTCATGTAATAGGATACCAGGGCCTATTTTTTACATCTTCACATAGAGATTTACATTTATACATGTAAAAATATCTAATATATTACACATTGTCCTTATTAAGAGTGGGATACAGGTGTCATCTTACTGCAGTAAGCAAATACATGGATTGTATGTTCCATTTTACCAGACTGATGATGAAAGAACCTTTTCCTTCTGGTGCAATTTCAAGTAAAAACCTTACCTTTCACTATTTCCTAATAACATTTTGACAAGCTGAAACAAAACTCTCAATGCATTTGACTTCTCTTGATGAATGGAAATTTAAAGCCAACTACCATGTTGAAGCACAATTGCTCATAATAACTAAGAAACCACTTTGGCAACCACCAAAACAAACAAACAAACAAACAAACAAACAAACAATCAAAACACTCAAAAACAAAAACAAAGGGGAAAAGAAAGGTAATTAAAAAAAAAGTAGATCAGACTGACCCATCACATTCTGCTAGGAGGTTTTTGGAGGAAAGATATAGAACACCAGTGAGAAATTGCTCATCCATATATTCCATAATTCAGTCACATTAGTTGTGTACAAACAAAATAAAAATCTTTGATGGAAAAAGGCTTAAACTGTATTTTAAATACAATCAGATGAAAGAAAGAAACTACATGCAATTTTGAGCCTGTTACCAAATTTTCTAGAAAATTTCACTGAATAAGAGACTAACCACAATTTGCAGAGTGACACATAGACTCACGTACTGAACATAGATTAATCTTTAAAATATTTCTGTCCTTGAAAACCTTAATGACCAGTTTCAAACCAATTCAGTCAGAAATGTGTCAGGTGAAAAGAGAACAAAATTTTATTTTTAGTTTACAAAAATGACATGTTTGCAACATGCAGCATTATAGTCAGCATTAGTGTTTTCAATGCCATACTATTCTTTTCAGTTGTTTATATTTACTCGTTCCTGGTATATGGACATTAAAAGAATGTGGTAGTCAAGGCATTATCAAGCATTTGAGGGCAAAAAACAAATCATAGAATCATAGAATTATTATGGACTGAAAGGAACCTTCAAGCTCATTCTATTCCACATCCTCCTGCCATGGGTGGGGACAATTTCCACTAGACCAGGCTGCTTAAATTCCCATCCAACCTGGCCTTGAACACTTCCAGGGATGGGGCAGCCACAGCTTCTCTGAGCTGCCTGTTCTGGGGCCTCACCACCCTCACAGGAAAGAATTTTTTCCTAATATCTAATCTAAACCCATTCTCAGTTTGAAACCATTTCCTCAACACTGCCATTTGGAGACAGAGGAAAGAAGACATATTAAATGCACATTTACTATGAAAAGAAAATCCTGGATTAACCCAACAAAAATAATTTTTCTCCTCTCTAAAGATTTTAAGTGTCTGTATGTACATGAACAAATAAAAGCTGCACAACACATCATGCTATTTCAACTTATATTCAATATCCTATTTTCAGTGAAATTTAACCCATGCCTATTTTCAAGGGTGAGTACTGGCATTTGCATGGCCATATTTATTTACTTCAACACACAAACCTCATCAGAAAATAAGTCAAGTTCTTTTTAGTATTAGCTACCAAAATAGGTTTTTACCCCCAAAAAATGAACTACCACTTCTGCAGATTTTTCTAATCCAAGTAAATGTATGGAAACAATTCCAATAAGGTTTTTAATAACTCTCTTGATGTACTTTCCTTGCTCTGAACCTTGGGAGTGTGTTCTGCTGCAGTATCCACCATCTACATGAGTTTACCCTTCAGCTCTTTATCCACATTAGAGATATTTTAAAGAAAATTGCACAAGACTTGTCTATTAAATTAACCATTTGATACTTTTAATCTAATTTTCAAGAAAGAATGCCATAAGCTCTTTCCCAGTATTGAATATGCAACCCATAATCACAAGGTGAAGGCTGTAGCTCCCATTTTAAAAGAAAATTGCTTTATAAACAATGGGTACAGAATATATGGAACTATTTTTCTTCCTGCATTGATTATTTAGGGCAGAATAAATAAAAATAATAAATTAAATACATATAAATACAAAGCACATGTCTCTGCCATGACTGGCTTTTGTAATGGTAAATTTTATAAATCATTATGTTTCAGTGATGAACATTTTGTTTCCTGGAACAGATTTTAGAAGACTTCTAGTCCTTGCCAAAAAATCTGTTCATTTTTTTCAGGACATACACTATGGTTCCTGTATTTTGTGTTCAGTTGTAGAATGAAAGTCAGAAAACAGACCCTTAAGACAGTTATCCCAAGTAATCTCTAGGATATAGATAATTTTTGGAATTACATGAAAGTAATCAATCTTCAAGTAATTATTTATACTTAAATTAGGTGACATTAAAACATTGGCAATGACAGATAAATTCTCGAAAATATCATTTGTCTCAATGCAGTTTGGTGTGATGTTTTGGTTTTTTCACCCAGTTCAATTATTTGAATTAGTGGTTGGTTTTGAAAAGCAGACAGCCTTATTTAAAAAAAGGAAGACTGTATTTAATTTTTTTTTATAATTTATACATTTTTTCAAGGTGAATACTGACAATTACGATATTTCCTCTTTTTCAACTAATGGTAAATCTTCGCGAACAGTGAGGAAAAATAAAGTTTTGAAGTTTAGAATCCAAATAAAATATACTATCCCCCTACACAGAGTGTTTATTTAGGGTAAAAAACCATGTTTAATTCTTTAAAGGAGATTAATCTATGGTACACAGGGTGTATTTTCTTTCATGTCATCAGGCATGCACTGTTTCACAGATAGAAATGCTACCACTTGTGCAATATTTAAGCAATTTCTTTTTACTGACATGTGCAAGATTCAGCTTTAAGACTTATTTCTGCCATTTCAAATTTTTAGGGAGAGTGATTTCAGAAAATTTTACAGCCAAAATATTTACTCCAATAGTATATAATACCAGAAGCTCTTCTTTGGAAACCAAGATCACACTGTTGTAAATAAATAAGAAAGTTGGCTAGAGGTGGCAGCTGATCCACAAATGTTGCTAAAGAAACATTAACTAAAATTTACAGAGGTAGAGAGATTCCCATTGCAGACTAGTCTGAAATAAAAACAGCATTAACTGAGTGCTCAGGTCTGGAGTGACAGCGCTGAGTGTATCTGGCTGCTTCCAGACTCCAGTCAGGCTTCCCAAGGCCAGTTCAGTTGGCCTTGAAATGTTGATTTAAAACACACAAAAGAGAGCTGCTGAGATTATACTATAAAATGTGATTCTTGTGAAACTGTTTCAGCCAGTACATGTGACATTTTAAAACTTTAAAATCATTTTGGTTCCACCAAAGCTTTTTTCCTTTAATCGAAGCAGAGGCATTTAACTATTTAGCTGATCAATGACAACGTATTACCTTAGTAGGGCTATGATGGTTTATGATTTAGCCCTGTTCTTCAGTAGATTATTTTTTTTTTCCTATATTTTGAATTCACTTAAATACAGCTAAAATATTTAGGGTTTAAGAATTCAGAAACAAAGTTTTCTCAGATCTCTTAATCAACCTCCTGTTTTTCAGATGAAGCGCTTAGCATGACCAACCATCAGGTCATCAGGATTCAGCAATGTAATGTTAATGTTATGTAATGTAAATACAGTATTTATTTAATTTAATCAAAACATATTTTCGTCAGACATGTAATTTAGCCAACACTTAAAAGATCAATAAGAACTCCAGAAAGAAAGATCCTGCCTTGCTTCCATATCCTGAGTGAGAACTTCAATGAAGAAATATCCATTTTTGTAAATTCCTGAAAACATTATATTGTTTCTCAGTATGATGAATTCTGTTGCATTCCAACAAGTATTTTAGATATATAGACTTCCAACAGGTATTTTAGATGTACAGACTTCCAACCATATAAGAGAAGGATGTTAGAGAGACAAAACCACATAGTGCACAAGTCAATTCTAGTCCTAGATCTACACTACAGTTCTCTGAACAAATATGACTCAAAACCACTCTATAAATATGCTGAGAAATTAGCAATATCAAGGAAAGAAGGAAAAAAAAAAAAAAAAGAAAGAAAAATCAGATCCTAAAAGAAAAAAAAAATCCCTATTTGGTGTATGTCACCAGTGTCTATATGCTTCACCAGCTGAGAGCATATAGGTTATGCTCTACTTCCCAGACAGATGGAAAAACATTGGTGTTCATTTTAGAAGGTATTTCATTGATTTGAAACCCTACTGGCAGAGCACTGTGTAATAGTTAAAATCTTTGTACTATAAGTCCAGATTGGTGAAATTTGTTCTGAGCAATTCTTATTCCTCTATCTAAGCACTATTTGTAATAATGCAAAGCAACAGGGAACCTATGATAAGGAAATAAGTTCCATATCAACAGAAATACAGCCATGAGAATGTATTATGGATTCATCTTTGGGATATCAATAAAAGTAAATGCTTTCATAACAACTGCTCCATGTTTTATGTCTCAGCCAGAAGTGGTCCCTCCAACCAAACAAGCAAGTTGAAACTAAGCATGCATTGTCTGTGCATCTTATTTTCTGACTGTGACCTGCTGTCTTGTTTAAATGGATGTTAACAGGGAAAAAAATGCTTTGCATTTGTCATTTATTTGACTGAACAGTTTATTATGCCATATTTTCACTGTGCACTATTGATTAGAGAGCTTCCTAGCATCCACAGACCCAAATCCACAGAGCATTTTAAAAATTGAAGATGTCTGTGTAGAGCACCTAGTCCAGTCCTCTGCTCAGAGAACACAGGGATGGTGCAGGGTGCTCAGAACAAGGGCCAGGCAGATTGTAAGCATGTCCATGGGCAAAAATACCTCTAAGGGCAGCCTGTTCAACACCTCTTGTTACACAAGCAATGACTCCCCTTCCTCCCTTCTCATAAGCCCTGAATGCATCTCAGTTTGCTGAAGGTAGGCTGGTAAATAGCACAGTATGTGTAATCTTGCATTAAGCTTTTGAGTATTTAGGAAAAATTAATGAAGCAGATGTGCAGTAAAATACAGGAGGTCGCATGAAATCCATCAGTGTCATGGATAATGGTGGGAAAATTTACTGTATATGTCAAATTCGCAATGTCTTGTAAACAAGGAACAACTTTAAGCCAGCTTAACAAACTGGCATTTTTGACATGCTTCAGAATAATATAGAACAGTTGAAGTGCTGATACAGCTTTAAAGAAAAACTTAAATGAATAAAGAAAAAAATTAATTTTGCTATCATTGCCTATATTAGCTGTCTGCTGCAGCTCCTGCAGAGCTGGTGTCAGTGTTGCTGCATTGAGTTTGCTGCAGCACAACTAAAACACAGAATTGTTTTTTGTGTAAGAATGTGCCATTTTGGTCCTGTGCACTCACAGAAGTACTCTGTGAAGTACATTATGTCCTCACTGTCCCCAGCTTGCTTGGCTACCCAGTATATTACTTGCATGCCTCCTGTTAGAGGCCACATAGCTTGATAGTATTTATTCATACCTTCTTTCTTGTTAACTTTACTGGATAAGTATATTTTAAAAGCAATAACCAATCAATCAGTGAATAATGCTACATAAAAACAAAAAAAAAAAGATTACTCAAACCTGAGGTAAAATACAACAATAATTTGTTGTCTCATTATGTTTGGATAGCTGTTCCTCAGACTGTCTGCAATATAAGAATGACCAGTTCTAAGGGTAAAAGGGCTGATAACATTAGTTTTTTCATTTACTTCACATTTATTATTTCAATGTCCCCCAGAAAAAAAATGTTGAAAGAATTTCAGGAAACTAAATTATTGCTGCTAGCTACAAATGATCATCAGTGTGAAGGGTTGGTTTCTAAGAAGAAAGTCAAGGGATAGTCCAACTGTTGACAAATAGCTGTTATATGAATACATATATTCAACTACCTAATTTAAACTATATGAGTTAATAAGACCTAGCAGAATACTTTCTGGAGATGATTTTATCACAGTAGCCAGTATATTGTCCTTTGATTAATAAAAGAATTATTCTTCTGCACTTTTCTGGAAAATGAGGGAAGAGAAGGGCATGAAATTAAGGACAAAGTCAGAAATGTTCCATGGAAATCAGGTTTTTTAATAAATTGTTAATTTAAACCCAAACCAACAATATATTTGACCTGTGATCTGTTGAATAAAGATATCTAACAAATTAAAATGGAGGGTTATATCTTTTAACTACTTGGAAAGTTCAGATTTGCATGAAGCTCTCTGCTTAACATCATGGTGAATCGATGTTAGTGCAAACAAAAGCATTCACTGGTGTGTAATTGGGCATGAGGTTTTCATGAAGATTTGCAGCCCAGAAAATCTCACTGTGGGATCCCAAACAGCCTTTGAGTGGGATTGTAACAACTGTAAAGATTTTATCATAATAATTAAAGCAAGGTATAGGCAAGGTTGAACTCTGTTCAAGCGTGTACAGAAGCTATTGTTCCTGTTGCTTAGATAAAATTTGCAATTTGACTTAGGTAATTGTTTACATGACTCAGAATAAAGCAAGCAGAATGCTGCAGTAATACCTGCATCAATTATTGTTTTGGGAGTCCTGCTCTGGGGAAGATAATACTTCTCATGCACATGTAACCTGGAGGATGAAGCACTCATATGAAAAAAAGAAAGCCCTGATCAGTCTCCTACAGAGGCTGTTCTGTAGCCTTATGCTGCAGCACCATATATCAGGTTTTATAAGGTTCTATTTTCACATGCTGTTCTTATTCTGCTGTACACAGTATGTTAGCTTTGTCATGGAAGAGATTTTGGTAAATAATATTGTACTGAACTTACAGCACAAGTCAAAAAGTATTCAGTAAACTGGGTTCTTCCTTCTTGCCCTGATGTTTTCCTAGTTATTGAGGTTTTGCTAGTTACTTTTTTTTATTTTTCTTTACTTGGTACCCATCTTCAGTAACACATTGTCATCAGCCAGATCAGGTGGTAACTCTACAACAGAACCTGAAACCCAGATAACAATCTTACATAGGCTAAGGAGCAGCTTATTTTGCAAAAAATGGGTAATTTCCAAGGTGTTAGATTTTGGAGGGTTTTCCAGGTAGCTTTTAAGTTCTGGGGAAGTCCTGTAGACAGTTATCTCCTTTCTCTGCAAGGGTATGTTTCCAGTGTCAATGTGCTACTGCTTTTGGGTGTGGCAATGTCAGACACTGGAAAAGAAACTGAACTGCAATTCTTTCTAAGTCTTTACTTGAGAAAACCATTTCTCATTTTTTATGCAACCTTGATGATACTTAATGAATATTTTTATCAGATTCCTGTGGCACATTTGTACTTTGGAGTATATTTTCAAACTGTAGATAGATACTAACAAAACCTGACATCTTACACTTCAATTTCAAGGCTTTATTAAAAATGTTTGTTTCTACCATTTAGTGGATGTTATTTTGGACATTTAATTCTTTCTACTTGGAAGGCTTTACACTGGAATACCAGAAGCACTTGTATCTGAATCCCAAAGCTTTGCATGACTTATTTTTTCTTTCCCCTATGGTATCAAGTTATAGTCAAGCAGGGTTTTTGTTGGTTCATCCTGCTTTATTTCTAGCTTTCTTTATTGACTTTATTGACAAACAATCACACTGTGTACTGTTTGAAATGCTGTATGAGAAGTAACTTCCACAGGCATGTGTTTGTATACTCATTAGAAGCAGCAACGTCTGAGTCCTATAGATTAGAGTTCACAGAACGACAGAATGGCTGAGGTGGAAAGGCACCCCTGCAGATCAGCTCAGATGCTCAATTAGGACAGCCATGTCCAGATATCTTTTAAGTAACTCTAGGTGAGAGACTCCACAACCTCCCTGTGGTTTTATCCAGTCACCACCTCAATGAAGAAGTGTTTCCTCATGCTCAGGAGGAACCTCCTGTCTTTCAGTTTGGCCATTGCCTCTTGTCCTGTCACTGGGATCCACAGAGAAGAGCCATGGGCTCTCATTTTTTTCACCCTCCCTGCAGATATTTGTGCCCACCAAGGTCTCCCCATTGCATTTATTTCCCCAGACTGAACAATTTCAGCCTTTCCCTATAAGAGAGATGTTCTAGTTCATTAGTCTTCTGAATTCCAGGCTCTCTTTGGGATGTCCATGTCTCCCTTGCAGTGAGGAGCCTAGAACCTGACCACAAGCAGTGAGTAGAGGGAGAGAACCACATCCCCTGGTATCCCCTCAGCCTGCTGGTAACAGTCCTCCTAATACAGCCCAGGACATCCTTGACCTTGTTTGCTACACGGGCACATTCCTGGTCCATGCCCAGCTTGGTGCCCACCAGGATTTCCAAGGCAAAGCCACTTTCCAGCAGGGTTACCAACATCCATACACTGGTGTGTGGGGAAGGACTTTGCACTTGTCCTTTTTGAAGTTCCTGAGGTTCCTGTTGGCCCATTTCTCCAGCCTGGCAAAGCCCCTGGAAGCCAGCACAACCATCTGGTGTATCAGCCATTTACAGTGGGAACTGGGGAGGTGGAAATAATTTTAGAACCTGAAAGGAAAACACAAAATGTCTTCCTAGAGATCTGTTTACTATCACAGCAGCTCATCACAGTGAATTGAGTAACCAACCTCAGAAAGAAGTGGGTTGACTGTTTTAAGTAGAGGTATCCCAATCCCTTTACTCCTAAATTAAGCACTTATGTTCAAAAATTCTGAAATACAGCCGAAATTATTTCTGGAATTTGCTGGTTTAAATCAGCAGCGAAAGTTATGCACTTGCAAAAGTTTTACAAAGATTTGAAGTCCCAAAATGGAATAAAAAAAAATACCTTTCTGCTCATACTCAATGGCAGAATTGTATTTGTGGGCAATTATTACAGATTGTAAACACAATATTCACTCTGATTTTTTTTTTCATTCAGATAATTATTTACATAACACTGTAATGTGTATGAATCTTTAAAATAATTAGAGTGGAGGAAGATAGGGAAAAAGTGGAAAGTTCTTCAACTTACAGGTAACCTCTAAAGCTCAAAGGAATAGAAGTTCAATAAAGAACAGATGCAGGATGAATGTTAATACTGAAGTGTTTGTTGTAACAGATGGATTTTGAAGAGAGCAGGGAATGTGGGGCTTCTGGCACATTTTCTTTGGCAGGCAATTTGGAATTAAGGCCTTTATGCTTTCTGGCCACGAGATTGTCCAGGGACATTCACATGAATAAAAACATTGTTTTCTTTTCTGATTTATCCTAGTTGGTCAAGGGATAAAAAAACCTCAAAAAACAAAAAACCAAACATAGTCCTTGTGGCTTGGTGTCTGAGAACACAAATTTCTTATAGAAGAGGCAAGGAAAGACAGCATAATTGCCTGGCCATGTACTTACGCTTCAAGAACACAGTTGCTGTATCAGTGAGGGGCCTCTTGCTGATTATAAGAAACACTGGATTGAGTAAAATAACTGATGTGGCACCCTTTATGTAAAATACTCCTTTCCTGTTCAGATATAAGTTCAAACCAGAAACAATTGGTAGAGGCAATTTATACTGAAATTTAAATCTAAAGTTCTTTTAGTTCTCATTAAAGAGGATTTGGTTACAGGTTTGATGATGAGAGTATAGGGTAACAAAATTTAACAAATTCTACAAATATACAGAACTTTAAAAGATCAAGATTTTTATTTTGGATGCATTAGCTTGTTGGATATTTAACTGATAAGACTCTCCTGAAAGCAAGGTTTGATACATTTAGGAAAAAAAAAATTGACAGTGAGTTTTCATAAATTCAGGATTTTTTTCTGTTATTACAGATAGTAAAAGTCTAATTTTTTTTTAATTTCATGCAGATGAATTTAAATATAAAATTATGTAAAAATGACCTAGCCATTGTAAAAGTACAGTAAGATATTTATTTCTTGTAAATAAGGAACTTGTCTGCACATAAGACTCTAAAGCTATCACTGAAAAAAAGAGATATTTTGTGCATCAGAGTAAGAACGAAGTAAATAAATTTAAATTCTGAGCTTATTGATCCAAAAGCAGTGAATAGTAAATCTCTTTATGAATCATATTTTATTATAGTTTTGCCTCACTTCAAACACCTTATCTTTGTCCCTAGAGATATGCCACGCACACTTTATTTTTTTAGCACAACTACTACACTTTTGTGATAGTGCAGGATCTGACAATGTACAGCTGGAGCTGCTTCTTACCATGTGCAAAAATTGACTTTGTGTCCACAGCAATGACTTGTGCTGATTTCTCCCCTTTTCTTTGCTAATCAGAGAGTGAGCATGCAGTTAGAAATGGGAAAGATGGGACCTCTGGCAATACAGCCCTTTGGAATTTATCTTTTTTTTTTTCCTTCTTCTTCAGGCCTTTGTTGGAGGCATTGTCAGTCACTGTGAAAGCTTTTCCCTCGCTGTATGCCTGGTCAGAATGAAGAGTAAGATCTTATTGCTTGTGGCTCTTGTTCACTGCTGCCTAATCAGAATGCTGTAAGGAATTTTTACTTTGTCTCTTAGGGCTTCTACTGTTTGCTCTAGGCAATCCCAGCTAGATTGGGAATTGAGTGGCAGGTTTTTCCATTAGACTTTTGTGGTTACAGAATATTGCCAAAAATAGCAAGGCATGTGTATGATGTACTCTCCTTGATGCACAGAAGGACAGTGATGCACTGGAATCCTTGCAGCTAGGATTTGCCAGCTTTCTTTCTCTTACTAACTTGAGGAATCCTGGAAAGACTGATGACTTCTATTTTCACTCAGCTGAACTCTGTGACACCTCAAAAATGTTTCTCTCCTGAGGCACTCCAGCCAGGCTGGCATACAGCTGTCACTGTGTTCCAGGCAAGACAAAACACCACTAGTTTTCTTTTTCAATGGCTACCTGCAGATGAACGGCTGTTTTCTTGGATTACCTGAGCTTTGGGAGCTCAGAATCAATACATTCTGCAAGAGCAACCACACTGTATCTTGATTTTTCTCATCAAGAAAGTTGAATGCAGAGCCAGAAAATCTATATTATGTCTAATGTTCTGCAGATTTTACAATGCAATATTTATATAAATGATGCATGGCAATAGATTTCCTTGGCAGACCTGGTAATGGCAGTGGACAAGACCTATAGACGACATTTAAATGGGTAACAGAATCACAAAATGAACATAAATTATTTCATTCACTAAAGAAATCCAATTAAAACGCATTGTGCAATAACAGTTAGTTCTAATAGCTGAAATTATCTACTGTCTGAAGAAAAACTTGCTATTTTGGTACCATATTATACATAACTCAGTCTGTATACTAACAGAATGCCTTTTGTATTTTTGAAAGGAAAATACAAAATACTTTGATTAGCTATGGGTGCGGTGGTAGAAGAGTCTCTGATTAAATGTTCATTTTTTGTCTTAGATCAACCTCTCAAGAGACCTGCAACTTCTTTCTAAAAATTATTTCTAACTGAAACTTGATATGTAACCTATTAGACTGGGAGCATGAATAATAAATTATACTTCTATGGAAAAAAATGAAAAGAAAGAAAAGAGTATTTCTACTTTATGCTCGTCTTTGCCTTCAAGTAAATATCTTACAACATCAATTAAAATTTTCTTTGCATAATGGTTTTTAATAGTTTTTTTCCACTTGGAAAATTTGAGGGTTATTTTTGAAAGGTGGAGAGGGAAAGCAATAGATAGTATTTAACTGAGGAAATTCATAGTGACTTTTTAAATTATAATTCCTTGTAATTTTTAAATGTGGGGTTTCCTGAATAAAGTGTGCAAATATATTCTAAGAAGTAGTTAAATATCTCTGTTTAATGATTAATACACATAAATAATATTTTAAATGAATTATATATTCTTTGTATATAGTCTGTATACAAATATATATAGTTGAAGTGATGAATGAACTGAAGGATTTCTGCATGTGTGTATAGAAGCATATGTACATATATTGTAATATAAACATGTACACACTTAAACCAAGATATAGAAAAACTTCATTTTTTTACAATGGATTTTGGTAGAAATTGGCTTGGAACAGTTGCATAGAAAATATTTCAGATGCACAATGCTCATCTGAGGATATAAATATACAAACATTCATTTTGAATGCTCAAGCTTTGTATTTCCATATCATAATAGTATTCCAAGTTGTTTTCATAAAATGAATAGACATTGACTTAGCCCCTCTGCTGTTTGTTTCGCTAGGCAATAGGTTGAATATAGCTTGTTAAAGTCTCAGTCAACTCTCTTTGCCTACTACATTAAAAATGTTTATTTCAGGAATTTTCTTTGTCCTTTATTACTTTATCATTTAGTGTTGTACACTGAATGCAAAACATTCTAAGACTTTTACACCATTGTCCCCATTGTCCTAATCACGTAACTTAAAATCATCACGTGTGGGGATTTGGAAATATTTAATGGCTGTATAATCCCTAGGATAAAATTGTGGAGAGGACCTTCAGTTTGGAAGTAACTTAACTATTGAATCTGAAAGGGGTGATGGATTTTTTTTCTTTCCTATTTGCAAAGCTGTTTTAAACCACCATGACATCTTTGGAAGGAGGCAGCATAGTGGACCAAAACCCTTAAATTTACAGGCTACCAGCTCAATTTTGGCACTAAGCAGGTTCCTAAATGCTTTCTGATAACCAGAGCCTTGTTGCTGTGCTTTCTGTGTCAAAGATGGAACTGTAATTTTTTTCTTTTTTTGGAAGTTTCTTCTGAGGAAAGAAGAAACATACATCTATTAGTATGCAGATGCTGTAGTAATGGTATCCACCAAGGAACTTTAAATACAATGGTGATTTATGCTCTATTGTCTTATAAGGTTTTTCTTACTGCATCAACTCTCAACATAGATATCAAGTACTTGGAGGAAGAATCTGTTATGAATTATTACTGTATGTAATTTGAATATGTTATAATAATTACAAAACTGTTGCACTATTATTACTATTTTCTTTGAATATTTAAAAATAATATAATCAATAACACTAACTACAAAGTCTCATTTTTATTAATGTTGCAATTATGCTTAATCTGTGGTGTGCATTGCACTACTGTTTCTATGAATATTTTTTTGAGTAATGAAGGGTAAGCCATACATTGCTGCTTTGTGTCAATTAACTTTT
This sequence comes from Toxostoma redivivum, assembly GCA_013397375.1. NCBI lineage: Eukaryota > Metazoa > Chordata > Aves > Passeriformes > Mimidae > Toxostoma > Toxostoma redivivum. The sequence continues at coordinate 389,835 of VXBI01011921.1, forward strand.
CCCTGTTGCATTTTCTAGGAAGGAGAGTGCACTTTCTTTTTTCCCTTTTGTTTATAAGAGGGAGAGATTAGTGATTCTAATCCTAGTTGTTTCTAATGCTAGAAAAGTTTCCTAGTTGAGCTCTGTGAAATAGCAAAACTCTCAGGATGGAATATTGAAGCACAAGGTGCAGAATTACTGAAAAATGAGTTATCAAACATGAATTTAGAGATGAAATGGTTGCTACATCTGTATAAGTGCATAGTAGCGGCATGGTAGTGACACAACTGCAGAAAAATACTAAGGTTCTTGGTATTTTGGCCAAATATTTTTAAATTCATCCTGTACACAAAAGAACTGAGCTCCACACACTGTGATAGTGCTCTGTATTTCTACCCATGGTCTGTCACAAAGGGGTAATAGCTACAAAATGAAAGGACAGGCAGTCTCTGGAAAAGGTAGTAAGAGATATTTAAAGAGGTAATTCTCACCTGTTTTTTCCAACTTTGCATAATTTTTAATGTTTCAAAGGGTAGTAGGTGGAGGGGGAACAGAAAGATTGTCAGTGCCAAATCAGATAACTGTAAAGCCTGTGTCCTCCAAAAAGTCATATATAATTATCACTTGTCACTGTGAGGAACAGTAATTAGTTACTGTGTATAGAAGCACAAAGAAAAAAACATGTGATCTACTTTTTAAATTTTAGAGTGAGAGAAGCTTCAAGCACAATCTAAACTATCCCTTGATTAATAATAATAACAGTAGTCTAGAAGATATTTACACCTTTATTTTAGAGACTAGTGAGACAAAAACCTAATAGCAAATATTTCCCTGGTATTTCACTACATCACAACTTTGTTCAATTTATTTTGACTAAATTTCAGAAATCAGCAGCAGAAGTTGTCAGCTAACTAGTATATTTTCAAACAGAGGTTTGTTTTTTTAATTGAGAATAATAGGCAGATACATTTATCTTCTTTGGTATGTCTTAGTTGTTAAGTGTGAAGGTCTTTATCTGTATATATGACTATTGCATGCATAAATGAACATTTTCAGTAGGTGTTCAATAAACATTTTAACTGAAATTTGAAATAACATACAAGCCTTCCCAAAGTAATTGTAAATGGTCCTTTAAAGACTTAACTGAATGATGATCTTATAAATTAGTCACCAATAAAACAAATGAGTGACCATCTGCTTGTCAGTATTCCCTACAATAATTAGTCTCCCTTGAAATATTAAAGGTGAAATAATATAAATTCCTTGGCACTATAAAATATTTTTTAAGAAACCCTTTATGTTGTAATCTCCTTTTTGTAAGTACTGAATGAGAGATGCTTTTTGAAGATGAGTGGTTTGAGCTGTGCATAGACACATGTGAATTTTGGAACCTTTGATACAGTATTGTACATGATATTGTAAAACTTCTGTTTCCTATGGGTGCTTTGTTCGAGGTAGTTTTAAGATGGAGCAGCTATTGTAAATGAAATCAAAGGCCTAGGAAATATATTACCTTTGATGTTTATCAGAAAGGTCAGTCTTGAGGAGAATAGATAGAACATCCCACTGCAAAGCTCAGATCTGGGCTGACAGGACACAACCATGTCACTTAATAATGCAAAACCCAAGTAGGATGAACAATCAGATAGAGGTGTGTTCTCTTTCCCAGTAAAGGCTTCTAACCACCACTCATGGAAAGAGAATATTTAATTGATCTCACCTGGATGAGCAACATCTTCTTATCATCACTTAGCCTTTCCACAGACATATATGTGTATTATGCATCATGTAATGTTCCAGAGCAACATTTCTCTTATTTGATGATATCAGCCCACTTTGAGTAAAATAGATTATGTATAGATTATTGTAGTATAAATTGAAATTAACTGCATTCCTTAATTTTGCAAGATGCTTACAAACTTGTAGATTGTATTGCAGCTTCAGGTGTGTTCAAAATAAAAAAAGAAAGACACAAATACCAAGATATTGAAGGGAAGAAAATAAAAGAAAAAGTTACGTAAACCCTGCCATTTTGATCATGTGCAACAATTTACATTTTGGGTTATAATTGTAACATATCACCTTACTTTGGAATAACTCTGAAATAATGCATAAAATATGTTGCCTTTTATTTCTCAAGAATTAGTGTGGATATCAACATTTCTTGCAGATAGCAGATAATCTAAAACTGTTGACAGCTAGAGGTAATATTGTGTAAGGTAGAAACGCAGTGAAATGAGGAATGCTGTTACTACATAAAAACTATGTTTACTGTGTAAAGTATTAGTGATTTTACGTGTCACTGAAAGGTCAGTCTTAAAGAGTAATGGAGAAGCTATTGGAATTAAGGGAAATAAATTGAAAAGAATGTACTGCAAGTTCAGTCCAGCTCTACCTTGTTCCTAGGTGATGATAAAGTATTTTGATTGTTTTGTTTTGTTGGGATTTGGTGGGTGTGGGGGTGTGTATGTGTGTGTGTGTGATTTATAGGGATGGGGCATGTGCATGGTTTTATTTATTTGTTTGGTTTGGGGCTTTTTATTCTTTTTTAATACTTCTCCTAGTTTTGGTGGCAATACAACTAATTTTCTTCCTAGTAGTTGCCTGGTTTGGATTTAATATGAGAATAATGCCCACTGATTGTGTGATTGTTGCTGAGTGGTGCTTACCTAAGTCAAGGACTTTTCAGTGTCTTATGCTCTGCCAGGGAGCAGGTGCACAAGGAGCAGGGATGGAGCACAGCCAGGACTGCTGACCCAAAGGGCCAAAGGGATATTCCATAACACAGAATGCCATGCTCAGGATATAAACTGGGAGAAGCTGTCCAGGAGGGTGCAACCACTACCTAGGAATATGACAGGCATCAGTCAGTGGGTGGTGAGCAACTGTGCTGTGCATCACCAGCCTTTATTGGGTTTTAGTCCTATTTAATATCTCCATTTTTATTGCTCTTACTATTATTACTATTGTTATTATTATTACTGCTACCATCACTAGTACTACTATTATTACAGCAAAAACTAATAATAATATTACTAATAATTCAATTATTAAACTGTTCTATTCTCAAGCCATGGGTTTTGCCTTTCCAGTTCTCCTCCTCATTCTATCAGGAAGGTGTTTGAAGCAAGTAACTGTGTGGTACTTAGTTAATGGCTGTGTTTAAACCACATAGCAATAAGTAGGAATTAAGCATTTTCTAGATATGTAATACTCTTCAAAACCACTGGTGAGTTCTAGCCTGTCCTTGTATGATTTTAATCAACATTTTCCTGCATTTTATAATTTGGTTCATTAAAGAAGCCAAGAACACTGTAAGAAAGGTTCTATTCCTCTTCAGCAACAGGGCAGAACTTGGATAACACCTGCTGAGTGGGTATTCCCAGAGCATGCCAATACCAGAGTTAAGGAATCTGCCCTCAAACAGGTGCTCAGCATGAAGCTGTGTCCTTCTGCTTAAGACTTCTTTGCTGGTACACATTTATATACAGCCCCCCTACATGAGGAATTCTGATCTACCCATATGAATACCTATTGATTTTTCTCCTGCCCATTAAGGTCAGCTATTTTTTGTCACTCATTTACATGAGTTTTTTCCACCAGATCTGTGTGTGCTGTTCATTGACCAAACAGAACATACATCTTCATGTTGCAATGGAGTTTTGGAGATCATCCAGTCCAACCCCTGCCCAAAGCAGGGTCACCTGGAGCAGGTGACACCCAGGTGGGTTTGGAATATATTCAGAGAGAAAATCCATGCCCACCCCAGGCAGCTGTTCCAGTGCTCCTTCATCCTCAGTGTAAAGCAGTTCTTCCTCATGTTCAGGTGGAACTTTTTGTGGTTTAATTTATGGTGTGCTACTTATGAAAAAGTTCAAAAAGTATAAGCTTCCAAATTGTTTATCAGCTTATAGTTTAGGATTAAAAAAAGGCCACTCTATCAGTAAGATGAATGTCATGGAATAGATGAACCCAGTGTCTAGCTCTCCCAAATGGTGAAGCCAGGTTATCTGGAAGAAACAGAGCCTCTTATATTACCAGAAAACTGAATTTTAAAATAGCATTTAAGGAGAGGTAAGTCAATGAAATTTATATTTTTGCAAGCTATCCAGGAAGTATCCTCCTATGGGGATTCTCAAATGGAGACCTCTCTGTTCCTCAGAAACTAGGCAAAAAAAAAAAAGAAAAACAACAAAACAAAACAAAAAACCAAAAAACAAATACCATATATATAAACACCAACTAACAGTAAAACAGTGAAATGTGAAATCTGTACAACAGATTCAGAATTTAAATAACCAAGAAACTGCTCATCAGTAAAAAAATTCCCTCTATCATAAAATAATACTTGAAAGAATTTGACATTCAACCATCACTTCTAAACATATACATTCATATTAAAAAAAAAAATAAATTACCTCTAACTATGGAGTGGAAACTAATGCCCTTTGAGAACACAGAAAACAGGTCATTCCTCCTATCATGCCCTTCATTAGTTGTTGACTGGTCATTGATGACAAAACTTTTTTTTTTTTTTTTTAAATTTCAAATATATAAAGATAGGACTAGAACTTCCAGAGTTCCAGCCACCTGAACTGCGTCTATAAAGCAGGTTTGCTCTGTCAGAAAATTTCAAGGGACTGTGATACTAATGGAATACAAAGTAGCCCTTCTTTCACTACAAGTGAAAACAACTTATGTTGTGCAGGAACCAATGGGACAGCCCAAAAAAACACTAAGACAGTCTGCAACGGGCTTGTTTCCTTCAAATTCCATTTCTCTCCAACATTTCAAACAAACAGAGGAAAATCCCAAAACACAGCGCTCTTGGTGTAAGGCTGCAAAGGATGCTAGGAGAATTTTCACCTGTTCTCTTCTGATTGGAAAGTCTGAATAGCAGCCCTGCTTCAGTGCAAGAGGGGATTAAATGCAAAGTAATTTCTCCATTTTGTAGCATTACAGGCATTTCTAGACTTAAAGAGGCAGTCACTTCTACTTAGGGCTGCAAAACTTGTAGCCAGCATTACCACTGTGACATTGCGTACATGAGACAGGACTATCTCAGCTACTTTACTAAATCACAGCATCAAAAAGTTTCCCAAATGCATGCAAAAAAAACCCACAAACAAACAAAAAACCAAAACAAAACAGGTAAAGAACAAGTCTTAAAAGAAAACTGGGAAATCATTGTGCAATACAAAAATAGATGCATTTTTATAGAAAGAGGTCTCTAAGCATTCCAGTGTCTGTGCCAGTGCAACACTTAGAAATTGTTACTGCCTATCTTAAGAAGCATAAACACAATAAGTCTGAAATTTATACCCTGATGGGGCACATGTGGAGTGCTGTGTCCAGTCCTGGGCTCCTCAGGATAGGAGGGACTTGGAGCTCCAGGAGTGGGTCCAGTGGGGGTTACAGAGATGATGAAGGGCTGGAGCATCTCTCTTATGAGGAAAGGCTGGGGGAGCTGGGGCTGTTCAGCCTCAAGGAGAGATGACTGAGAGGGAACCTCATCAGTGTCTGTCAGTGCCTGCAGGGAGGGGTCAGAGCATGGACCAGGCTCTGCTCAGGGGTGCCCAGCAATGGGACAAGAGGCAAGGGGCAGGAACTGATGCACAGGAAGTTCCACCTGAACAGGAGGAAGAACTTCTTCACTGTGCAGTGACCAAACACTGGAACAGATCACCCAGAGAGGGTGTGGGGTCTCCCTCACTGGAGATATCCCAGAACCATCTGGACACAATCCTGTGCCATATGCTCTAGGCTGATCCTGCTTGAGCAGGGAGGGTGGACCAGGGTGGACTGTGGTCCCTTACAACCTGACCCATTCTGGAATTCTGTGAAACTGTTTATTTAAAATTCTAGCTCAGGCCTAGGTCATGAGATTTCTTTTTTTTTTTTATTTCAAGCACAAAGACACTATTTCAACTCCAGGGACATACTAAAGGTGAAAGAGTAAAAAGTAGTCTTCATACATGGCCAAACAAAAATTACTACCCATGAATCTTTTATTTTCACTTCTACTATTTGGGCAGAATTCATCTAACATAACTTGCCTATATTTAAAGAAAATCTAAACCCAGAATGAGTCACCTTTAGTTGAAATGTTCTCTTAGTCTCCACTGATCCTGCTGAGCATACAGATTAGTCAATCTGGAAAAATACACTTGAAAATACATCATGTAACTGAAATGTACCATGTTCCGTTCTCCTCCCAGGAAGGCAGTTCAGAAATACATGCTTTAAGCAAACTCACCTGCAGAGGACAATTTTGCTGCAATATAAATAAAAAAACCTCTTGCTACCCTCAATTTTTTTTGTACTTATTCTTACTAATTTTACTCAGTCTTTCAAACAAATGGACAAGTGTACAGACATATACCTACATTTTATATACATAAAACATATTATGTCATTCTTCAGCTGCTATAGCAAATATAGGGGAAGTAAAACCAGCTTCTCCCTCTAAGACAATTCTTGCCCCCTCTGTAAATATAATTGCGTAACTAAAAACCACTTTCTTGTCACAGGACTGAAAATTCTCTCTGAAAATTCTGAAATATGTAGTTTCAGTCTGATATGTGAGACTACTTAGCTTTAGGTATGTTTCCAAGACACACTGCTCTCTAGCACAGCAGCTGATATCTGAAATGCACTCCTTTAAAAAGGTTGTTGGAATTAATCCACACAAAGTAGACACGTGCTTCTAGCGTGACTGCTGAATACCACTGCTGATCAAAGACTGGGAATACATTAAAAATCAATTCTGCTATCAAAATGTAGGTAGGTTGATGCCTCTTTAGAGAAGTACTCAAGATCCATAAAAAATTAAATAGAGGAAGAATGAAGCAATATATTGGTCTAATCTGGAAAAAAAATGTAAATGATCCCATGTCTTTACACATTATCTTAGAAAAATAGACCTCAGTTTTGATAATGTGTGTTTTTACTAATCCAAATTGCCAAGCAGAATTTCTGCCCAAACAGAATTCCTGTCCTCTGATCACTACTCCCATATAGTCAGAATGAAGATATTATGCTCTGGAAAACTGGTCTTCCCTGGCCTTTCAAATACTAGAATTTAGCAGTGTTTTTGAAACAGTCTCCTCAGATTTCTCCCATTCCCCCAAATAATATGAGCACTCACATGCATAACTCACTAGACAATGTTTCTGATCCAAGAGTGGATCTAAGGCTTCTAGGAAATATGTGCACTTGGTATTTATGCTTTCTCTAATCAATGAGGACATTTAGGATGGGCTCTGGAATCCCACCCTACAAAATTATACTTCATTCCAAAGATCACTGAACTCAGAAGGAGACTCTGAGACAAAACTTCAACCCATAAAACACTCTTAGTTCTTGAACATATTTAAAACAGACCCTGAAGCTTCTTACACATGGGTATATTTGGTATGCCGCCCTAAAAAGCCAGCCATAACCTGAGGTACAAATACTGTGAGATTCTTTCCCCAATTCAAAATTTACAAAATTTGCCTTTGATGTTAAAACCAGTCAGCAGTAAAGTTGCATGTCCTACTCAGATGAAAGGTAGAGCAGCATTGCATACATGAGACAAGACTATCTCAGCTATTTTACTAAATCACAGCATCAAACAATTTCCCAAATGTATGCAAAAAAAAAAAAAAAAACAGGTAAAGAACAAGTCTGAAAGAAAAATGGGAAACCATTGCACACTGCCACAGCTCCTCTTTGAACACTTCAGGACCCATTAATAGCACAAGAAATTAGTGACTGCTTAGCTTTGTCCACAGATAGCTTTTTTCAAATGGGAAGCTGAGAGGAAGAAACATCCTCCTTAGGAAGTCAGGGGAGTGGGCATGGGACCAGCAGTCAGGAAAAACAAAGTCTGGCTGGATCCTTCCAAGCCTTGTTAGTGATCCAGGTAATGCTAATCTGCCCAAGTTTCCTCATTAGAAGAGCCAGGAAGCTCAAACACAGCCTGCTTGTGAAGGATCAGCATGTGACATAAAAGATGACAGATCTCAGTATTGAAAAACAATACTGAGAGCAAACAATCACATCACTATATCTTAAAATAAACAAGGCAACAACAGTTACAGGCAAGGCAGATGACATAAGAGCTATATTATTTTATAAAAATACCTCCAGTTTTTTCTTTTAAGGTTATGTATGGCTTCCAATCAAGGGTGATTCTACAGCTGTCAGGAGGGTGCCTTTCAACGACTCATTAATCAGAATGCTTCCATTGTTCAACCGTGTGTCCCTGGACAGGCAGCTCCCCCAACTCTCTTACATAACAGCCACAGATACTCTCATCTGATCACTACCATGAAAGGGAACAACGACAGGAGATGGAAAAAACCCAGAATATTCTTGCTTTTTTCCGTGTATATCAAAGAACTGGATAATTTAGTACATTTGATGGCAGTATCCCATTCCCCCAGGATTTCTATAACTAGAAAGCTCAGGATATTCAATGATTTATTTTAAAATTCCTTTCTACAGTTTCACTTTAACATCTGCTGTACTTTGCTGAACATTGAGGGAGTAAGCATTTTAAGACTGACATTTATTTAAAGAGAACAAGCAACAAAATCTCCCAGAGCACAATGATTTTACTCCTCCCCAAATTATGGAAGAATGCTCATACATGTATTTGTGGTATTTGTTTCTCAGGATTACTACACTTCCATCAGAAATTTGCATGTGATTAGTTTTCATCAATCTCACAGAATTAAAGGTCAGGTTGGAAGGGACCACAGTGGTCATCTGCTCCCACCTCCCTGCTCAAGCAGGATCAACCTAGAGGACATGGCACAGGATTGTGTCCAGATGGTTCTGGGATATCTCCAGTGAGGGAGACCCCACACCCTCTCTGGGTGATCTGTTCCAGTGCTTGGTCACTGCACAGTGAAGAAGTTCTTCCTCCTGTTCAGGTGGAACTTCCTGTGCATCAGTTCCTGCCCCTTGCCTCTTGTCCCATTGCTGGGCACCCCTGAGCAGAGCCTGGTCCATGCTCTGACCCCTCCCTGCAGGCACTGACAGACATTGATGAGGTTCTCTCTCAGTCATCTCTCCTTGAGGCTGAACAGCCCCAGCTCCCCCAGCCTTTCCTCATAAGAGAGATGCTCCAGCCCTTCATCATCTCTGTAACCCCCACTGGACCCACTCCTGCAGCTCCATGACTCTCTTGTCCTGAGGAGCACAGATCTCAACAGGCTGCAATCTCTCTGCTGTCCTTGATTCCCAGGTGCCTTTCTTAGACACAGGCTCTCACCAGTAAAAGATGCACAATGTCTCCATAACCACACCACTTTCACTCCTTGGGCACATAACTGTCCAAAGATTTCTCTTCAAAACATTTTAGAGATATGCATCAATAAAAGCAAATAAGCATAGAAATTGGCAGCAAATCCTAAAACAACTTCATGTCAAAAGACCTGCAAAAATAGAGATGTATTTCCCCTGCCTCAATTCACAAACCAATTCTGATCATCCAGTGCAAGTCATGTAAGTCAAAGCCCTGGACCTCTTGCAAAGGTCATTCTATAAAGCACTGGACCTGTCTTGTAACAGGAGAATTTAAGTAGTCTTTGTAGGCACCACAATAATGAGAATCAAAAGGGTACCAAAAGGATAGATTAGCAGACAGCTACATTGTCAATATTAAAAGCAGTGTCACACAATTCCATTCACCAGTGCTCAGCAGCAGCTCTCTGGTTATTAAGCAATGTATTCTGACCACTAGCACCAGCTGAAATCTGTCAGTAACGCCCAGTGTAAGTTACTTGCATTGTGCAAAGTATCATAAAGATAGAATTCATATACACCTAACCACATCCTATTTTCCTTCGAAAAAATGGCTGTGAATCCTTCCAGCTGACCTGTCAAGCTTCAGGAAATTATGTAGACAAGAGAGATCACAGCTTCTTGCCTGGTGATACACTGCTTGATTTTCAAGTTCAGGCCTGAAATGTTACTTATGCAGGAACTAGAAAGGGCAATACCCATCTTTTTCTCCAAATGATATTTCTTTTGAATAGACAGTTAAAATTATACTGTCCCCTATTGTTAGCTCTATGCCAGGTACAAGATTTTGTTCTGACACCTCCTGCAAGTTTAGCTCAGTATGAATACAGAAGACAGACGTGGCAGAAAACAAACTGCACAGTCAGAATGCAGTTTGCAGTCTGACACCCATACACAGAACCCCTAACACCAGGAAAGATCTGGTACATAAACACTTTCCCCAGGCTGTTACAATAACATTACAAAGCAAAAGGTTTGTGCAATGCTTTCTTCAGCTGACATTTAAAGTGCTGTCTCATTTAATTTATCCTGCCCCCTCTGTATTTATCCTCCTCAGAAGAATGTTTGTGTGGCTCAGATTTGTCAGGACTCAACAGCCCTTGTATAGAGGCAGAACAAAAAAAAATTATTCCTAGGTTTACTGTATATAATAAAGGCTTTAAAATATTTGCCCAGCACAAAATCTATGCAAGCAGCTGACTTTGACATATAGGTTAAGTGTTTAAATATGTAAAAGCACATTCTACACATTCACACAGAATCTGTAGTGTTTCAAGCCCTTATCTATCACTAACTAATTTTATCTATGTCACCTACACTGAATGCAAATTGGTAAGACAGGATATTTCCAAACATGCTAAACTATTCTGTAAAGGAATGCGAGGGCTAGACTCACTTACTACCAATTCAAACTGTTAACAGAAGTAATCCCCCCTGCTCTGCACAAAATCTGAACCACATTCAGCCTCTCCTGTGGGTAGCAGGGAAGTGAAAGCCAAACATTTCCTGCTCCAGTATTTGATTATAGACTTGAACTGAAGTGTGAAATACTGTAAACTTCCAATAACTAGATTGAAATAGGATTGTTCCTCAAGGTACACTTTTGTGTGCCATGTTTATGTGCCACTTTTATGTTGCCATTGCTGGCAGTGGCTTAACTCCAGTAGACAGGATTTATAAATCAAGATGCAGATTTCTCCTGATCTTGCACATTTCTCAATAACTTCAGTGGTGATACTATCTGTACAGTCTTCAGCATCAAGCTCTGCAGCAGCAGCACATATAATTCCATATTTCCTGAGAAGTTAAACATCTTTCCTTCATCGTATCCCATGCTTGAACTTTTCTTTAGAATCCTTTTGACAATTACTGCAAAGATTCTAGAGTGTAGGGGGTAGCAGAGATGGGGTTTATGTATTTCATTATTTTTCCAACTGTCTTTTTGTAATTACACATCATTGCCCACTTTTTTCAATGGCATTTGAAGAGTCTTAATTTCTTTTAAAATATACTGGATGCAGATAAATTGATTTTAGTGCTATGGGTTTACCTTTCAGCCCCAGTGCTGGGATGAATTATACATACAACTAATCAGAGTCTTGTGCCTAGTTTTCCAAACTAGCTACTGGGAGGCATTCATTTTATTGACAAAATAAGATTATTTCTTCTTTACTCAAACTGCTGAACTGCAATAAAAAATATGGAAATAAGCTATAAAAGGCAGTTCTCTTTTTTTGGGGGATTTCTTTTTGCTGGAAGGTTGAGGTAATGGGGATACTTATGACTTTTTCCAGAAATTTCAGTGTCAAATAGAAGCATTGTCACGAAAAATGACTCTACTTTTAATTCTGTGCTGCTAACCAAAGGGCTCTGACTGCATTAGGGTATTCTCTACATTGCATTATGAATTGTGGTACTAATCTCAGGAGCCCAAGGCAAATAACACAATGCACAACATTCTTTTGTTGTCTAATAAAAGCTGTTTTCAGCTGTATGGATATTCTAAGTAATGTCAGTCTTCAGTAAGCAATACCTTTTGGAAATGTGTTTAGGTGGCATAAATACGTTCAGAGCAAATGTAAACAACAGTTTACAAATATCCCACATTGCTTTGTTATCCTGGAAACCCAAGTAAAATGCTTTATAATTTTGGTTGAGAGCACTGGTCTTGACAGATCTGCATGTTTCCCTCCTAAAACATACATGATATAAGTCACAGATAAATGCTTTCACTGCAGCAGCTCCTGGATATTTTGTCATTTTCACTAGCATAATACTTATAACCATCATATTTTTGCCATTCATCTTGCTGAGCACTGAATTCAATCCCAGAAATTAAGCAGATTCACCTGTAGCAGAAAGGTCTACAAGGGCAGCTTACCTTACATAAAGACAGGCTGTCTAGATGCACAAAGAATTTCATAAAAGAGGGCTATCCCTTGGAATGGTCATAAGTCCCTCACTTTCCTATGAAAGTGACTACTGCTTAGGGCTGCTGCCTAAGGGCAAAATCTACACACAGCCTAATTCAACCCTTGTAATTTATACTTTCTGTCCTTCACAGGTAAAAAGCTACTGGCAGCTGTCTGACTTAAGTCACAGAGATACCACTGAAGTTCAAAGATACTCTGAGGGTTATAATTCAGCGTTTAATACAAACCTGACCTTGAAAGTACTGGTAAGAATTTCCATTAATATCTATGGGAATTAAATATGCGTGCCATGGAGACCTTGAGCCTCTAAATGCTTTTATTGCATGATTTAGAATCCCCTTAAACTGGGCACCATGGTATTTTAGGGCCTAATTCCTCCCGCCTCATCCAGCCAAAACTCACATGAGGAAGAAAGGTCTGAATCCATAAAGCATACTGAATTAAAGCCCATAAAAGAAACCAATTGCTTACCGGAGTGATTAAATTCAGATATGGTTCCATAGGGAAAATAAGAAGCTACTTTGCAAAAATTCACTGCTAAAAGTAGCTAAAATTCCCTTTAGAGATAGTCACACTTTTCTAGAAGTATTTCTAACAGACAGTGAGGGAGTCATGAAATCTAATGCTTTCTTTCCTTTTCATATGTCAACCTTCTTCCTCCTCCCCAGCTTTTCTCACTGAACTTCTTATTCTTTGAGACATATTCTTTGAGACAGAGAACACAACTACACACAAAGTATTAGACAGGTCTATTCTTCAATTTTCATCTTTTTTATAGTCTGCTTCTCTTCCCATAAAAGTCCTTGTCAACAAACATTTTTTTTCTCTATAATACAGTTCTATTTTGCAGCCAAAGGTGTGACAAAATGACAGAAGCATCACTATTGTGTTGTTTTCCCTGTATTAGTATATGATGGGCCAGCATCACCTATTGAAACACACAGTTTGTGAAGGTATCTGAAAGACTGAAATTTTTCCTCACAAAACAGAAGAATTATAAACATTTCTATTTTGGCTTTAACAGTTTAAAAAAACCCAACCTCTAAAATGTATGAATTTATAATTAATTTTCCTGAAAATAATGTTAAACTATCATTTCAGAAGAAAAAGTTTTACTAGCAAGTAAAGTTTTACTATTGGGCACTTTTATATCAAACATTACTATTTTATCTGTTTCCATTTTGTCCTTTTCAAACATACCTGAGTAGAAAGAAGACTAATCAATTTTCTCTTAGAAATGGTACATTTTTACCACCTTTCAACATTTTTTGGCCTTTAATTTTACATTTGAAGGTTCTAGGAACATCTGTATCCTTTACAACATACCCTGAATGATTCATTTCCATAGAATCATATTCCCAACATCAATTTTTGTTACACATACAGAACAAGAAGCTCTTTTCATTGCATGCCATGGATTAATGAAATTGATTCCTTTTTGAACTTATTCATCATTGTACCCATAACTGATGGAAGTCATGATATTGGAATAAAAAAGAAATGGTCAAGACTAAAAAAATATTATTTTTAGATCTCATCCCCTCTTTAGGCAAAATTACATAGATACCATAATTAATATTCAAATAATTATCTGCAAAATAGATCCAGCTCTCAGAATTAGCAAACATCAATAAAGCAAGAGGTTTGTATGCTACAAAATTAGTTAGGGCTTTTCCCATGGATTCATATTGATGCTTCCTTCAGCCATTCATGGTATTGCTAGCTCAGCCTTATGCCTTTCCATGCTGGCATGAGTTTGGGCAAGTGTGGCCAGGCACCACATTGATTTCTGTGTATCCTGATTGTTTGGTCAAAACCCGTGTTCCCATCAGCCAGTCAGCTGCTAGGCAGGACCCAGCTGGAAATTGCCCTTCTGCAAGTTAAATCTTCACTTTCAATTTCCTCCAAGATTTTCTTAACTGTTTGGTTCTCAAGCCTTGTAGTGAATTTGGTTCAAACTGAGCTGTGATTTCAAGAACAGTCCATGAGCCAAACACAAAGTCATGTGTATATATATACATCTGTATGCATCTGTATGCATCTCATCTCTTAGCATATAGAAGCAGAAGTTAAATTGACCACAAAGTATTCATTAAAAGCATGTTTGGGCAAATAAACTTGCTAATCTCTTTGGATAATATTTCCCTTAAATACCATCTTTAAAACCCACACTTGTACACAGGTGTCAGTGTCTCAAAGAGCCTTCATGCAGTAATTCACAGAAGCAAAATATGCAAGAGCACTGTAACTATTTTCACAGGGGGAAAAAAAAAAAGAAAAGAAAAAGAAAAAGTTCCCTGGGTTTTTTTTAAAATATTTTTTTTTCTGAGAAACTTATAAGCTGGTGATAACTATATCAAACCTCAAAAATCTCAGAGAAGATAACTAGACAGCACTGAAGTTGACTCTTTTTATGTTCATGGGAACTGCATCTACAGATACAGGTTTAACCACCACCCATGTGTTCATAACCCATGAGTATGTCAAAGAAAAGCAAACATCTGTAGCTTTCCTTCAACTAGGCAGCCCTATGAGTTGCTCTTTATGTCCTCCCCATTTTCCCCAGATGATCATTCCAAAGAGCCAGTCAAACACAAATTTCACTTCTCCTTTAGCTTCTGCACCAGACAGAGCAATGAAGTAATGAGAACATGTTATTTACTGTAAAACATATGCTACATCCCAACTGCATTCCTCATTATTTTCCAAACTGCAATAATTCCTGAATGAATTCAGCCCATGCCATATCTGAATGGACTCAAACTGATTCAAGAGGAAAGAGGGAAGCATTCCAGATGGCATACAATGTTCCATCCACTCAATGCCTAAAGGGTTGGCACCACCTATCCTTTCCTGCGGAGAAAGTCTTGGAAAACCTCACAACACTAATTAAGTCAGCATTATCCTCAGGATTTCCTCAGTAGGAAAAAGTATTCTTATCTCAAAATTCAACTGCTTGGAACACGATTCTTTAAAAAAATGCTCTATCCAAGTAGCTAATGCTTCTCCAGAAGTTGTGGATGCCTATTCCCTGGAAGTGTTCAAGGCCAGGGTGGATGGGGCTTGGAGCAACCTGATCTAGCGAAAGATCTCTGCAGGTGTCTGCAGTAAGACTAAGATGTCAACATGGAGCACAAAAAATGGAAAAGGACAAAAACACATCAATATTCAGGAAGAAAAAAGAAAGGTATGTTTTTGTTGCCCTTCCACCTTGAAGGACTGATACACTCAGATTTTGTCTAACACCTACCCTCTGAGGAGCCACAGAAATTTATGAACCTGACAGAAGTGATGTATCACAAAATCTTCCAAGGCAACTAGTAAATACTAACTGGGTAATCTGATGATTCAAAAGCCTTATGATGAGGAAAAGAAACAAACAAAAATCCCTCAAGCATTGCTCAGATCGTAAAGAGAAGCCAGAAAGTTCCAAACTGGAAACAATCTTCAAATGACCATACATTCCTTTATACAATGTTGTTAATATAAAAGCATGTTCCGCATGAGCTTTCTGTGGTACATACATCATCCCTTTAGAGCCACACCAAACTGGGGAGTGGCTGTTTTATTCTTAGGAGCATTAACCTGGAAAAAAATTGTATGTTTCATCCAGTCAATTGTCATTAATAAACAAAGGGATGCTTAGTGCAAAACAGTATTTAGCTCTTTTTGTAACTGGATCTTCGATCCATCACAGCAGAGGTTGGCAGTGAACTGCCTGCAGTCAGTGTGAGCTCTCAACAGTGCCAAAACCCTGCAGCTGACTATGCTACTTGATGGGCACAAGTTACCTTTCCAGAGCTTAGAATTCTTACTTTGTATATTAATTTGTAATTAGTGGATACTAAGACATAGGTATTGTCACTTTCCTGAAGGTTCTACTAGGAGAAAAAGCCTTAAGTGTCTCTGCTTCAGATCACTCAATTATTTTGTGGCAGCTGAAATCATTCCAGCAAATACAAAACACATCCCCACCCCTGCTAGCAGCACATACCTATGGGGCTACATTAACCAACTGCTAGTTCTACCAGGGTATCCAACTCCTTCTCCACAGGGCTGTTATCCATCCATCCATCCATCCATCCATCCATCCATCCATCCATCCATCCATCCATCCATCCATCCATCCATCCATCTCCAAGTCTGTGTACCAGGGATTGCCCCAACTCATGTGCAGAACACTGCACTTGACCTTGTTGGATCTCCTGAGGCTCACATGGGAACATTTCTCAAGCCTGTTAAAATCCTGCTGGATGGAATCCCTTCCCCCCAGAGTCACCATCATGCCACTCCATGTCATTCACAAACTGGGTGAGTTTTCAATCTAATTGTCTGTGTCCCCAGAAAAGATCACAAAGGTAGAGAAGAGTCCCCTCAGACTGAGGGAATGATGTCTTCAGACATAAATGAAGAAATTCTGGAGAGGGAAGAGCAGAGGGCCAGAAGAGAGAACTTCAGAATATGCTATAGAAACAAAAAAATTGAACATGCAGTGAGCCTGGCTGATTAGAAAATTAAGCTGTTGGGATTAATGACTGAATTCCTAGGGCTGTTGGCCATCCTAATGCATTGTTCCTGGTATTTGTGGGCTTGTCTCCAGGTTATGATCATCCCTAACATTTGCTCCATGGAAAGAGGTAAAAGGCTAAAATCAGACATCTGCTGCAATCATCAAGTACTCTGTTTGCTAAATCCAATAAGAGGAAAAGCCTGTAATAGCTCAGCTGTTCTCTTTCTGTCATAATTAGGAAATGGAACTTGATTTCATGGAAGAAGAAAACAGGGACAGTGTGAGATAACAAAATGCAAGGCTCCAATAAGAGCTAAGTTGAGGAAGTTTTGGGTTCTTTTTTACAGAAAACAGGTTACAAAAAAACCATGTCAATATGTCTTAATTTTTTGAAATTTTTTTGAAAAAAGGCAGACTCAAATTGGCATATTTACTATTGGTATATTTACCTCTGACATGAGAAGTTAATGGTACTTTTGATCTTATTTTAACTAAATTCAATTATCTATGAACCTCTTTCACTATGTGATTATGACAGAAAATAACCCCATATTCTCCATTTTGCAACCAATATTCCACCCCCCCTCTTTTCATATGCATTTTGCCATTCCAAAAATGATAAAAATGCTAAACCAGGTCTTCCGTGTAGTATCATATGTAAAATTAAAAAAAAAAAAATATTCAGCCATTATAAAATTCCAAACCAGGTTTATAAAAGAAACTTGCAGGCCTGAATGGTTTGAGTGGTATTTCTTTTATACCCAAGAACTTTATTGGTAGCACACATGAATAAGCTTTTACCAGGGTGTACTTCCATCACGTTCCTTCAAAAGGTGAAAACATTTTTTTCTTGGTTTTTTTTGGTCTGTTTGAATGTTTTTTCCTTCTGTCTCTTAATACCCATACAGAGCTTTAAACAGCAGCATGTCTACTCTTTTAAACTTGCCTGATGAGAAGCATGGTATTAATTAAAACACAGGAACAATCAGGTGTCAGGGAGATGGGAGAGAACTCAAGCACACATATAAACACTTGAAACTCAAGTTTTCTGTTGGGATCAAGACAAGAGTTCTCAACCTGAACCTGGGAGTAAGGACATGCTGCTCCTCCAGATTGTTCAATTAAATATGACACACTGAGGCAGGAAAACTAGATAGAAGGTGATCTCTCTCTAAGCAAATGAGTTCAGATGGTAAGACCTTTGCTTCTATTGATAGAATGAAAGAAATCCTAAAGGATGCTTTAAAAAAGTTTTTAGGATTTTTCATGTGCCCCAGATTACAGAAGCAAAAATAAACACACAGTCAAGAAAAAAAAAATACCACAGCTGTTTCTGCTTTTTAATACAGAAAGTCCTAATACCCCAGTTCCTTCTGGGGGTGAACTATTGAGTAGATAATTATAACATCTAGGTTAAAATAATCCCCACAACCAGAAGACACTGTTTCCTGTTCTGGGGGGAAGGAAAAGTTATAAAAATATTGAAAACTCTCACATCAGATGATTTCAGTGAGACTGTCTCTAAACAGCATCCACAGATACTTTACAAATACAAACAAAACCATATTCACTCTCAAAAATAACTGTGGTCTCATTATTAGAAAAAAACAAAAAACAACCCCCAAAAATGACACCAAAAAATTTTCAACATTATAGCAGTTAATGTCACTCTGAGAACAGAAAACAAGAGTAATAGCTGCCAAAACCATGTCTTATAATTGCATCTTAAGTTTCCTAGGAACTCCATATAAACAACAAAACATCTATGGAAAATGTTATTGCAGATGGTAGTTAGACACCTGACAGACTTCAGCTGAATTGTAGTCAGTCTATAGCAAATAAAAAAAGAAGCAATAAAAACTATAAGATAAAAGATCAGGCAATGACACAGCTTCTCAGTTTTAATTTCTTTAAATTGAATTTACAGGGTCATTCTCCACTTTCCCTGTTAATTGGGATTAAGGAACTTTTCAGACATGATTGCAATAAATTAAATGTGCATTACCAACATCTACTGGGAGGGAATGTCACACTCAAAATCTCAATGTGGGTAAAAGTGAGCACACTACATATATGGAATCTACATGTAAGAATTTATTATCAGCCTAGTGAATGTTTTGACATCCAGTTGGGCCAAATAATCAAATACAGAAAATTTGCAATGATTACAAATATTACATGTATACTTATGCATGACTGTGTTAAAGAAGATGTTCCTAGTCCTTCCTTTCTACGCCTGTGTTCCCAAAGCCTGTGTGGGTCCGATGGCGTTCCCCAGGCAGAGAGCTGGGGATGTCATGGACACATCAATGTTAATCGCTCTCTGGGACAGGTGGAATGCTGGTGGTGATGTCCTTTCCTTCTCAGAGCCAGTCCAGAATTCTTTGCCTGCATTTGCATACTATGGCCTGCTCCCTTCTCCCAGGGAAGAGGTGAAAGCTCCCCCAAGCCACCCAACATCCCTGGGGCTGCCAGCCCCTTCCCCAGTGGCATTCCCAAAGCTGGACTGACAGGCTGGGCAATGGGAGCACAGCTCAACCCCCTCAGGACAAGGGCAGCCCAGTCACCACTGGGACCCAGCACAGCCCAATTCCTGCCCTGACAGTATCCACATGTTGACATGATTTTGCTCTTCCCATGTACATGTAGCTACCTACTCTAATAGATTTATTCTCCAGCTGCTCTCCAGCATGAATCGCCTGCTAAATAAAGAGATTGGCACCATTTGGAATTTGTGCTAGACATGGCTAGCTGGGGAGCTATAATTCATATTTCACTTTTTGAACCCATTTCAGTGCCTGCTTGCCAGACTTTTAAGGTTATTCAGGATTATCTGTCTCTCACCCAGTCCAGTAAGAGTCTTAATCAGGATAAGATTAATTTGCTTCAATAGGATTTACTGCTTAAATTAGGCAGATGCTTAAGACTCTAATTCAGTAAGGTGTTTAATCATTACAGCCTGCCTGGCAAAACAGTAACCCCAATGTGAACAGTGATTTAACACTTATTTAAACTCTTAAATATATATTTAATTTAAATTTCTTTATTTTAGTACTGTTCAGAATATAAAGGAACATAAGCACATGCTTAAACTCACATACTACATGCTTTGATGCATGGATTCAATATTCTTTGAAATGCCACATTAACAAGTTAGGAGAAGGATTTACAAACTCTTCTGTCCTTTTTTCCTGCTAGTCTCACCAGGAAATCTATTATATGTATGTACAGAAGCTTCAATTAAAGGGGAAAAAGTCCTACATTTTTTATTAGTAATAGAATAGTTATTTGATTAGCATTTTGGCAAAGAATATGAGCCCTTTATGTTGTTATGCAGGTGTTCATAAAATAGGTGAAAATGAAAACTTGGAAAGGCTATAAAATGTTATTACCATGATGAACTTACTTGAACAGAGATGAAAGTCACCTCAAAGTTATCAAAACTTTGAAGAAGTGCAGAACTACACAAATACCCCTTTTTAATTAAAAAGTGCATTACCATTATGTGCATTATTTACAGGGGGAGAAAAATTACCATTCAATCCGTAGTTATTATAGCCCCTATAATAAAAGTTTTAAATTTTTTTCTTACTTGAAATACTTTTATTTAGTGTTACTATGTGGGGAAAAGGACTTTCAACAGGCTTCTGGGCATCCATTCTTCCTTCTGCTTTGTTTGTTAGTATGAATGCTCAACTGCTCCTGGACATCAGACCAAAACATATCATTGACATCACTACATGTAAACTCCAAGTCCAATAAGTTTGTATATAAAATTTGTTAATTATCTGTTTATGAGATAACATAGAATCGTTCCATCATAGGGAAAAAGTACAGGAGTATTCTTAGTCATGTTTTGCATGCCTTTCTGAATAGTGACTAGAGCAGTTTCCTAAATGGAGATTATTTCCCAGACTGGATGTGAGGCCAGAAGAACTTGCTCCAATAAACAAGCCCTAGTAGTCTAACAATCCTAACAAGACAACTCAAGGTAATATTATAAGAATTTGGAATCCAATAACCTGAGAGTTCATTTACTTTTTCAGAGATATTGCCACATTGAGATCAAGGAATAATAATTATAAAAATAGCTACTCTCAAAGGAAGCAAGATACAAGGCTGGAACGGTCTCTGGGGCACCTTAGTTAAGAAGTAGATCTGTGTTCAATGAAACCTCCTTTTATACATATTATTTTTAAGAACGTTATTAAAACTCTTGAGTAGCACACGGTCTGCAGTAGCAAAGTTTGGGGGTTTTATCCATTTGTATCCTACAATAAATATGATTGAGATACAATTGGAAAATGAGGACTACTTTTCAAAGTTACCTAAACAGGAATTTACACAAATCAGATTTTTGATAAGAAAATTTTTAGAAGAGCAACAACAAAGATAGACTCTCTTCTTAATGGCAGTCTGAAGATGTGTAATTACTGTAACAACACAGGTATATATATATATATGTTTATCAGAATACAACATGACAGCAATAATACCTATTACCTTGCACAGTGGAATTACCACACTTTCCAATAAAATTCCTTCTGGGATGCCATATCTCATTAGTATCTAGACTTGTATCAACTACTTTTTTAAGGACAAAAGAAGACAGAGATTCCTTTCCTTGTAAAACCCTGTGCCATTTAAAATTTTAAAAGCATCCAACTCACAGATTTTTTAATGTGAATCTCAAAGAATAAGAATGAATGGATGGAGACATACCAAGAAAAATGCAGAATTTCTTCTTGTGAAAACTGGGCTCTTAATAAGCAGACTTTTTTTTTTTTTAATAATTTTTTGAGGCACGTGTGAGCAATATCTAACAAAATGGTGCTGAGTAATAAAGCTTCCCAAGCCTCCATGCAGTAATGGAGCACAGGAAAATGGCAAAAGTAAAGTTATTTGTGTTTGACTCCTTCAAAGACTTGAATTAAAGCAGCAAGTTTGAAACTACCACCTTAAACACAAGAAGTAAGGGAAAAATTCTTCTAAATTAATTTATATCTCAGTTTATATTGAAAAAGAATGCTGAAACTTGTCAGGGAAAAGCCCAAATTTATTTTTGTTTATGTATGCTAATGAACAGGTATAATTCATAGTCAATTTGTAATTTATGCCTCAACCTGTAGAGACAGTGGTAAATTTAGGGTTTTAATGTTGTCAGCAAAGAGGGAGATACAGCACACATTTTTAAGGATGTGCAGATGCTTTTATATTTTGATACTTGATCAAAAAATTGCACAAGTAGCAAACCCATGAATGGATGGAGACTTACCAAAAAAAATTACAGAATTTCATGTTGTGAAAATTGAACTCTTAATAATCAGATGATTTTTTTTAAATCTTTTTTTGAGGCATGTGCAAGCAATATCTAATACAATTCTTATTCTTTGGGAATACACACATTTGCAACTCATCTCCATCTAAATCAGACAGTAGCAGGACTAAAGCCATGGTCAGCAAAGTAGTTTTTTTCAGGGTTCCATTTTATCTGCAGATGCAGTATTGCAATAAATCACCCCATCTACAACCAAGATGATCCCAAAAATCTGTACCTGAATTATTCTGAGGAGTTCAGCTCTGAGATGTCAATAGCTCAGAATAATTTGGAAGTAACTACTGTTCACTTTTCCTTTCGGTTAGTGCAATTTTCTATTATTTTCATTTAATTTTCTGAAAAATGTTAAAATATCTCCATTGAATTTCTGAATTTTAAACAGCAAAGGTATAGAATATTTCTGATGTTTATGTCATCTTTGTGTTTTTTTGAAAACCATGTGAAATTTTCTTGTATTTTGAACCTTTTTCATTGGCACCCCATAATTTTAGTGAAATAATATAACTCCTATTCAGGTACAAGCTTTTAATCCATTTCCTTTAAGAATGATTCACAGAGATCTGAGGTTCAGTCACTGCACACTTCCAGACAAAATGTATTTCTCTCAAATATCCTGCTTTGAGTCCAGTTTTGCAGACTTATTTTGAGCTTTGGCAGGCATTTAATCTTCACTACTACTTTTAGTTGAACAAACAATTGTCTATCCAAGAAGAGGTTGGGGGAAGAGGAAAGAAAGGGAGAAGAAGGCATCTAAAATTGTATCTTCTCCACAGAGCCAAAACCCATGATGCCCTCATTTAAATGGGACTGTGATAGCAAGTTTGTCCATGGACTCCTCTTCCATAATCAGCATTCCTCAGTTTGACACTAATGTATCCTAACAAGGACAGCCAGAAGTTGTGTAAAAATAAAGAGAGATCTGGCAAAGAGCTGAAGTTGTCAATAAAATCTCACAAGTGACTCAAGGTCACTGTGTCAAATAACTCACTTGAGCTGTGTAGAACTGCAAATTGACACGGAAGGACAAACAGGTTTTCAGAGCCTCGTCTCTGCCTGCTGTAAGACACATTCCAGGCAGATTTCAAATTGGGTGTTTTGAAATCTAAACACTGAAGTATCACAGCTTCATCACCCCTATCATTTCTGCCTGTGGACAAAGTAAATTGAAGGCTTCCAAGAAATGCTTCATTCAAAGCTAACCTGAGTATGTGTTGTGGCACATAAACAGAACTTGGAAAGGTATATCTGCTACACCACTATGAAACATAAATGGAAGAGGCAGGTTAAAAGTGTAGAAAAGGGATACTGAATGCCAGGGACAAAACAAAAATCTCATTTTAGTCTGAAGTGGCAGAAATTTCAGAATTATATTATTTTTAATTACACAGTAACAAAAGAGGGTCCAGCTGGAACTTGGGTGTGGCTGTTCACGAGGTAGAACTGGATATAATATGATTTAGATTAGATTTAAAATTGGAAATAAACTGGTTAGTTGAAATAAACTACAGAAGAATGAGATAAGGTAAGAGCTGAAAATAAAACTTTAGCATAGAGTAAGACAGGAAACTTGTGTATAAACTGAGTAAAGCCTCTCTTAGTATATGAATTAAATACTATGTCAAAGTCAAAACTATTTATAAGGATACTCTATTAAACTAGCATTATTAAGAATAATTCTAAAAGTTATTCTGCTCATTATGGCAATATGGAAAATTTAGACCTTAAACACAGAGAGTTTTATTACTGCAATGATATTCCTGTCCACATTTTTTGGTCTAAACAAGTGTGTATGTGTGATATATATTTCACTATTTTTTGATTTAATTTTTTTAGCCAAACTATTAAAGATGCAAAGCTCCTAAAAATGCCAGGTGAATGACTCTGAGTGGGGAATGGGGGCCCACACCAATATGCTGTTGATTTCGCCATTGAAAATTCTACTCTATATATTGACAGCTTCAAACACAGAAAAAAACCTGCAAATATCACCTTTTTGGTGAGTTTTGCATTATGCATGTTAAAAGTACCAATCCCAGGCTGTCACTATTCCATTAATGAGCAATATCATCCACATTTTATGGGAAAAAGTACTGTATTTCTATGCCTTATAGATGAAAGCACGTTACTGGAGTCAGGAACTTGGGACCTCCTGAGACATTTGATGGAGCAAATAGCAGCTGTTTGATTGACACAAGCATTTTGGAATTAAAAAAAGAACAATCCCACCATATTATAACAAGTATTTCTAGCTATTTTACTACATAATAATAAATGAAGCATCAAACAAAGCTGGTTTTAAATACAAAAATAATTTGAAAAGAGATATTTTAAGTAATCTGTGTTATTTGTCTTTCTGAAAAGCTGTTATTTCTAATTACAGAAAAACCAACCAACCACAACAACAAACAAACAAACAAACACACAAAAAACTCACAAAACCAACCTGCTCTTATCTTGGAAAAAGAAACCAAACCAAATTCACAGCTATAGAAGGCCATACAAGGTAATTTTTTCTGCTTATTGTTTTGCATATAATTTTTGGCATGTTTTCCAAGATGTCTAATGGTTAAAAAAGAAAACAATTTTATATTATAAGCCATCTTTAATCTTATGCTCTGTTTGTACTATCCAGCCCAGCTCATCTAATATGTGTAATTTGATGGAATTCACTTTATTACAGAGCTAGGTATATTAGCAAAACTCATTAACCTAATATTTTTGAACACTGAATAGATATTCTTTCATGTCGTACCCTTAATAAAGCCAAAAGGAAAAAGGGAAAACAAAAACATTATTCAGATAAATCATTCATTAGAAATTAGCCACTAAGACTAGAGGACTTATATTTGTATGTTTATGGTGACTTTATAATTGCACTGAAACTGAAAGTGTCTCTGGAATTTCCACCCTTGAACTTTAAACAGGAGTTTATGTATTTAACAAAATGATGGAGGACTTTAAGACACATACTGGAAACACTTGGCTTAGAGTTACTTACATATGCATGTACTTTTCTTATACTTTTCATTCTAGTATTTTTCTTTCTGGAAGACTAAATTAGCCTGTTAAAAAAATGTAAAGCAAGTCATGCAAAAGCTCCTTTCTGCATCCTTTTATTTCAATGACATTTGAATATACCTTGAGGAAAAGGGAATAGAAAATCTAGACTGCAGACAGCATTTGCACTGAATTTCAGACTATACATTAAATACCTGGAATGATCTTAAACCAAACCCAGAGAGGAAAGCTTTGCCATTAAACTGCTGTATAAACATTCATTTTCATCAAATCTTCCTCATACTGCAGATTAAAATTTATAGAAGTTCATTAGTAGCTAGTAAACACTTAGACTGTGCCAAAATGTTGCTGTGTGATCTCTGTGATGTGACTACTGATCAGGAGTTTTAAGTGAGAGAAAAGAGAAGAGG
Organism: Toxostoma redivivum; assembly: GCA_013397375.1. Lineage (NCBI taxonomy): Eukaryota > Metazoa > Chordata > Aves > Passeriformes > Mimidae > Toxostoma > Toxostoma redivivum. The sequence continues at coordinate 415,317 of VXBI01011921.1, forward strand.
CATATAATTGTGCACAGAGAGGACATGCTTGTGTTTATATGTGCAATCAGAGCTTCTCAAATCTTTCTTCCTGATGAACTGCTACTCAGCTGAGGGAAAAAAGAAAAAATGTAGACCCAAAAGCAGGTTACAGAGGCAGCATGGATTGCCTGCTGGAGCAAGTAAACAGGAGGACCAAATAATACCAGATAAGACAGAAATCAACAAAAACTTTCAAAGCAAAGAAAGGAAAACATTCAGTTACATGAGTAAAACATTAAACATAAGACAACTTCAAAATTATTTTTTTAAAGAGTTCATAGCACAATTATGAAACCTAGAATTCTAATTGAGGATACAATCCTGTCAACATGCCTTATGAATTAATATCAACACGTTTTCTCTTTTTTGTATTCTTGGAGGATTCACTTCTGTCCGTTAGATAGAAACCATTTTGTTAAAAAATCCCATCCACCTCCATATGTATTGAGACACTGATTTCTCTCTGTGGATCCCTCTACCCAAAGAGAAAATAGTTTGATATTTCAGAATTCGAGTTATATTCAAGAAAATTAGCTGTATCTTAGCTGAAAATAGCGCAAGAGTGTCCAATTCAAAATATTTCAAAAATTGCATGTATAACACATCAGAAGATATTAGTAAGAGATCCTTTATTTCATATGCAGATGACAATAAAGCCCTGGTATCTTAGCAAGATCATTGATGATGGAACAGCATAATAATAAAAAAGTGTTTAGTCTGTACATTAACAGACACACGAAAACTATCAATCTTAAATAAGAGTTCACAAGCAAAACAGAACAATTCTTGATTAAAAATAAAAAAGGACTAATTATAACTCTAACAGTAATCACTCATTATTTTAGCACTACTTGATTAGTCCTAAAAAGAACTACTGTGATTTTATGGAGCTTCCATCTCCCTAAACTCTCCATTAAATAAGCAGTAACTTAGTAAGTGCTGAGCTGAGCTGGTTACTGCCACACAATAATATGTGGGAATTTTTCAACCCTCATGCTTTGGTGCAAAAATCAACCTTGTTTCAGCAGAGAATACATATCTAGATGTAGTAAATGTAGTTGATTATTCTGAACTATCAGGCAGTGTTTGATTTGCATGCAGGTTCAGAGACTAATATTAATCACTACATCTTGAAAAATACCTCTGAAAAATCTCAGGGTCACACAGCTGATTCAATCATCTTTCAAAATATCTTTATATTTAGGGTCACTATTTTGTTCTGAAAGCTTCCTAAATCAGCAGCAGCCTGTGGGTGTGCCTGTTAAAAAAAAATATTTTATTTATGGGAGGCAAGGGTCACTCAATTAAATTTAAGAACAGCAGGAGTAAACAGCTCCTCATAAAATCAGATAGAGCATTCTTCAGCTCAAATACTTGACTATTAGATCAAGTGAGGTATTAGAGGGGAAAGCATAATACAAAAATAAGTTACAGTATTTAACAATTTTAATGGCATTATTATTAATGAGGATTTTCTGTACTAATTGGGACTGCATTCATATGGCTAGACTAGTAACAATTTCCATATTGTGATTAGGTCTTATCATTTCTTGTTAGGTTAACAATAAATTTTTGGTACTCCCTCTCCTGTATATGATGTAGTTTTTCTTTGTAATAACAACTTGTAACTTTGTACATCCAATTAATTTTCTTGAACTATATCCCAAAAACTCATATAAACTGCATGCACAATTTTGAGTTCTGTACATAGAGATCAGAAAAGCTGGCACTCCAAAGTTGCAGTCTTGTTAGATATGATATGACATCCCAGGAAAAAACATTAGGTAAACAAACAACTGTGTCATATCTAGTGAAGTGAGGGGAAAAAAAAAAAGATATTAAAATAAATGCCTTGAAAGCATGTAATAAAACAAAACTGCAAAACTGTAAGTTCTTAGTCCTTATTCAGAGCTTTGCTGTTTCCTCCTTGTACTGAGATGATAGAGTCAAAATGTGATTTGGTGATGCTTTCTTGCCGCTATATTTTATCTTTTAATCCTTATTAAATATAGAATTAACTGGCCTTTTTGGGTACAAGGCCAGTTTAAGAAATATTTTGCTTCATTACCATTATACCTAGTTTTTATATGTAATGGCATGCAAAACCCCAATTGTGTTTTCCACAATCAAAAAACAGAAGGACTAAGTTAGGTATGAAATTTGGGGTGCAAGGAGCAGAAGGCCTCTATTAAGACTTGCAAAATGTAACTCTTTTGAGGCACTTGGCTGGATCTAGTTTGGCTTTGGTAGGACTATGTCAGCACACACCAGCAGCTTTGTGCTTAGGGCACAAACCAGAACTTTTAACCCTGCACATTTACGTTCATTTCAAGCACTGCCATCAAAAATCAGGATGGAGGAAAGCCTTGCCTCCAGACAGGCTGAGAACAAGCACCTGGAACACTGGTTTTGCTGAGTTGCTGCCTTAAATGTACCCAGTGTGAAGAGGAGCAATCATCCAAAATGCCCAACACATTGGGAAACAGCTTCAATTGTTTTAGTTTCAGCTTCAGCATGTGCTGTTCTGAGCAGTCATTTCAGAGGTTGGATCTTCACCTACTTACAGGATGTGTGGAGCCATTAACAACCTTCCCTTGCAAAGTGAGCAAAGGCAAAGAACTTACCCTGATACTCTTGAGTTCCTCCAGCATCTGTGCTGAAGAAATGAGTGAAAAGAGAAGGAATTCCTGTCGATTAACTTGTGACAATCCTGCTCCCAACAAAATCTGGGGTCCCCTTATCCATACAAATAAAGATCAATCTAATGGCTGTGGCATCTTACCATCCTCTCTTCGTTAAAATATTAAATCACACACCAAGTCAACAAGCACTAATTTGGATCACAGAAGAGGTTATTTTTCTAACTGTAAGAAGAGAGAACTAAAATAAACCCTAAAATGAACTTTCTTATAGGACACTCCCTTTCCAGCAGCTCACTATCCAGTTTTTACTTCTACCTTCCTGGTCCCTGTTTTTCCTTCTTCATTTTCCTACATAAACACAGTACGCATGGCCTATAAATTCTTTTATATCTGGCTAACATTTTGTATACAATGAATTGCTATTTAAGCCATCAGGAATGTCATTAGGATAATAACTAACTAGGCAGTAAAAACTTTTCTTCTTCCTCTATTCAGCCTCCCTTCCCTCCCCCCAACCCATGCTTCTGCAAAAGTGAAGGATGTTAATTATCTTTAACAAAAGATAAAAATCCTTGTAGTGAATGCTAAAAAAAAAATAAACTACATGGCTTTAAATTAGCATTCTATGATAACTCTTATTTTATATTAGTAAATTAATTTTAGCTTAGCAAATATGACCTAGCTCAAAATATGTGTGCATAGAAGACTTAGGCAAGAGCTGCACTGAAAGACAGACCTATTTATAAGCCATGGATGAATATAAAGCACCAGCTGTGGGGTACCAACTCTTCATTTTCTGCACCAGCTTTTTTTCTCCAAGTGCAAGAGGAAGCTCAGACAGACTGCAGTACTTGGGAATGGGTTATACCTGTACAAATATAGGTCTACTGAAGTTAAATGGATGATGTAAGAGAAAATCTGCATGGTGAATCAGTATTAATAGTGAAGATTGTCCATTATCCTTTCTATTTCTGTAAAGCATAACAAAAAGCCTACTTCTAGACTGAGTTGGGTTCCATCACAAAAGCAAAGCTTTGATAAAATTACCAGTGGAGTCAATTTGCTTCCCTTTACTCTCTGTGGACTCCACAGCATATCTGACATAGTCTTTCTAAATTTGGGTTTAATTGTAGGTGGTAAAAATCTGTGATGGCTATTTAACCATACCAGGGACTGACTTAATTTACTTATATCATGTTAGGTCTTACAACAACCTATCTGGGATTTGTCATATTCCTATTTTCATTCCCTTGCAACACTGAAAAGCTTAGCACAGATGGTTCATCTTTATAATACTGTAATTTAATGTGTATTATCTCAGATGTTTTGGCAGTTCTGGATAGTTTGAGGAGGTTTTCTAGCAAAAGACGTCAAGCTGGTACAATATTGTGATGAAAAGGAAGCAATTATGATGTTTATTTCTGATATATTTTGTAGCAAGTGATGAATCAATCTTAATTCAGATACAGGTACATAGTTATCTCACTGAAGAAATTAAACTGCTAAGAAAAAAAAAGCAAAGAAAACAATCCATATCGACCTGTGTGTATCTAAAATGCTGTAGGCCTTTGCTTTGAGAAAATGCTACCTCTTCATACTAAAACAGAGTATCAGTGTAGTGGAGAATAAAAATCAGGAAGAGAAGCTGTGCATAGAGGTTGTGTGTAAGTCATCTGCATCCATCCCAACTCAGATCTAATAAAATCTTAAATTATACTGCTACTATATTTTGAGCCTAACAAAAATAACTGATGAAATCCAGATATATACCTTTACAAGCTGAAATTTCTTTTAAAGTCAAGTATTATTCCTTGCAGGTCGAAATGCAGCACTGTGTGATGGCAGTTTGTGTACAGTGGCTCAAAGGGAGTACAGAGAAGAGACTGCAGTTGTCATGGAAATTTTCTAGATTTGAACACATTTGTGGCTATGCATGCTAACACCCAGACAACAGATTGACAACCTCGTGTTAACAGACTTTTTGTAAAAGGCAAATAAACAGTGATCAATTTTGCTGTAATGACAAAACAGGACAGAAATCAATTTTAACATGAGTTGGAACTAATTTTTAGAGTATCTAGTATTATTAAATACAATGGACAAAAATACAAATTTTTTTGACTGCAGGAAGGCAATCCATTTTGCTTCTATAAACTCCCAGCCTGGTCTCAACTAATTTGAAGTGATATGAGTGAGATTTAACAAATACAAATATTCAAAGGTTCCCAAATTAGCCATTCATAATAGAGTCCTGATTTTTTATTGTAGTAAAGAGTTTTTTGAGACACATGTATTTTATGGTCATTCAGTAAACACATCTAGTAAATGGAAACCAGTTTAAAAAGAAATCAACCCTATTCCAACAGGTAAGTTTGTTCAAATATTCAAAAGGAGTAAAATTCTACAAAGCCTGCCAGTCCACCCAGTCCAATCCCAGTCAATGTGCCCAAGAGGGCACTTCTGGATGAGGGAATAGTTGCTAAAAGAAAGCAAAACTCTTCTAAACATACTTGATTATTCAGCATGTTGTCATCATCCGCCTGCTTGCTCAGCTAAATGAGTGAAGTAAACCACAAAAATTCAAACGTGACCTGTCTGCCTGACACATTTTTGAAGTTGAAGCAATGGAGTCATGAGCACAAGTACAGGAAGAACAGGAGTTTGTGCCATAGGCTCATTGGTCAATAAACCCATAAGTGGTCTAGAGAAAAGGTCTGTGCACAGAGAAGTGAACAAGGAAAACACAGTATACTTCTCATGTTTTTATTTTTTTTATTCAAGCTTGACAGAAAAAAAAATGCATAGTAGAATAAATGTTCAATTATATAAATTGAGCTTAATCCATTCTTAAGGCTACTCTAAAAAATCCATAAAAAGAAAAGATGCAGGGAATAGAATTTATCTGGACTAAGCAAAAATTCCACCTCAAAAGGGTTTTGCACCTAGGTGCTACGCAGTTTTCAGAAAAAATAGTGAAATAGAGCCTGAGAGGAAGGCAATATACTGTTAGCAGAAAAAAATTTTGGGTTTTGTACTCAGCACTGTAGGAATAGGTGATGTTATGCAGGTCAGAATGCTGAAGGTGTAACATCACCTGAACATACATTCTTACCTCTGGAAAAGAGCAAAGTTGCATGCACCAGCCAGCTGCAAAATAGTCACACCACACTTGCATTTGTTTAACCCCTTGAGAGTTGTAGTGCTGCCCTCAAAAGGCCTAGTAAAGAGAAAAGCTCCTAGGAGATGTTAATCCTGCTATTACAGATAGCAGAGAATTTTAAAACAGGCTAGCTAGGATAAGTTCATGTTTCTTTTGTTGCCTGTTCAGCTACTCAAGCACTTCCAGGGAAATTTGGGTGATTTGGTATAGGAAGATACTGCCTCTATTCTGAACAATAATTCATGGCTGCCCTTTCACAGAGAAGTTTGCACTTCAGAGGAATATGTCTCAACAGGCAGCATAACGTTGATTCAGCAGAGGTCTGGGAAGCTAAGCACAGGCATTCAGTTTCCCATAATTTGATAAAGAATTCCTATATCTTTGGAGTGAAGTTAACAACATCACCATTATTGATAATAGTTTTAATTTTTCTAGCTTGCTACTTAAATATCATACAGAGGGCATATTCTCAGGATTTGGCTATTGCTCTCATGATCAGATAGTGGTACCAAGTCAGCTGTTAAATGTGCGCTCAGTAACACATGTATTGCAAGAACTGAATGCTCCAATATCTTCAAACACAAACACACTCACACTCCATGAAGCAGCAGGAGAAGGATTTCTCACAAAGCACAGCAATACCTACTTTTAACCTAAGGTATAAATCTGGCAAACAGTTTATGCTTGTTCTTATATTTACTGAGAGTGGTCTCGCTGAAATCAGTAGGATAAATGGCTCCATAAATCTTTAGCACAAAATAGCCAAAGAGAGGAAAAAAAAAGATTACACTTTCCTGTCAATTGATTTGCTCAGTCCAAGAAACTCTCACCCAAAATGAGAATCAGACCCTCTGACCCTTAATTCAGGGCTACAGCCTTTCTCATTGCTCTCCCACCTAAGACAAATTACCAGCTACAAGGACCTTATCTCCCAAGAATCTCGTACAAAATAAAACCAATCTGCAAAGAATATGATCAGTCTACTTGTAGCACTGTATTTTCCTCAGCTAAGAATCACATGTAACCTGAAACATGTAACCTGAATAAACATGTTGGCAAGGGGCACTTACCCAATTCCTACCTCCAAAACCCTTTTTCTGTTTGTTTCCTTCTCAACATTTAACCCCATTTGAGAATAGATTAAATTCTTTGTGAAGTTTTTCTCTAACCCTCCAGGCTCTGGGAACCCTGACTGAACCTGGAGCCCTCCCTACCTTATCCACAACCCAAAACTCGTATCAGCCACCGAGGGCCATCAACCCCTGTCCCCACCTCAGCTGTACTCACACACCAGGGGGATCCTGGCTGCATTTTGGCCCTGCATCAGTCCTACAGGATCATTTGGGCTGAGGCTCCTCCCCCTTGTCCTGGCTGTCTTGTTCCTGGGATAAGGATGGTGGGAGAGACCCTGGCTGCCAAAGCCTCCCAGTCCCCACATGGGTCCCCCAACACCCCAGTGCCAAGGAGCTGCCAGACATCATGGCACCACAACACTGATATTTTAACATCAGAGAAATCTAATACTAGCTTCTAGCTGCTTCATGGGTTTTATGGATACTTTTAGTTCATGGAGTTAACAGCAAATTCATCAGTAATTGATGGAGTGGCTTTTATGTCTCTGCATTACTGATTCCTTCTCATTCCCATATCCAGCAAATAGAGAATGGTATCTTCAGAATTCCTAGTCTGATGCTGGAATCAAACTCTCAGAAAACAATCAAACACTTTCTTTGGTGGATGTTTAGGTCCCTGTCCTTTAGCGTAACACAAAAAATATGGATGCTGCAGTGTAAGACGAGACCATGGATCCTTCAGCTAGAAATAGGATGTTTTGGCTTTGGGAGTTTATGTTGACTTGAAGAACACAAGTGACCATGTGCATGGCAGTGATAATAATATCTGAGTATTTTATCACCAGATTATACAAATGGGTTGTCTGTTTTCCTTTATGCAAAGTAAAAAAAATCATATTTTGCAGAGTAAACTCCTTTAATTTCCCAGAAGATTCCACTTTCTACTAAGTTTATACTTTACAGAAAGAAGGACAGAAGAAAATGCTGCAGATGGGCATGTCATGAATTCCAAGAAGGGCAGAACCATTACTTCAGTGCAACAATTGACACTTACATCCCATTACGGAATGGCCTTACTACAAAACTTGTCTATAACTACAAGTTTTGCATAGGAAACCTCTATAATAATTCACCACCTTTATTCTGTGCTACTTATCGCACAGCAGTTTGAATTTCAGTGCAAGTGTCTCGTCAATTAAATTTGCAGTACTCTATGTGCAAGTGTCTACTTTCTCCAAATTATTTTGTCTTAAAGATATCTGTAAGTCATAAATCAATTAGAAAAAAATTCTTTAAAAAAACCCTGATGTTTATTTCTGATGGTTTTGGAAAATGTATAGCAATACACAGCAACTTTCTATTTCTTGTGATTAAAGATTATTTTCAGATACAAGTTAATGATGAAGTGTTATTTCTGTGATCTATGATAAAAATATGTCAAAGTAAAATTAATTCATCATGTTGTGGTCTATGACAATGAAACTCCTTTTTAAATTTAAAAATAATAAGATACTATTTCTCACTCTCCAGTTCAGTCCTAAAATATGGCATTTGCTTAGTAAAAAAAAGGTTTTCTTTTTAATTCAAAACATTTTGCTCCCTCGATTACTTGAAAGAATTCTACAAATTTGTGCCTGACCTGATCACTCTTCTGCCAGATGTGATTAATTCTGCTTTCTCAGCAACACCACTGACATTGCTTTATACTTGCACTGAGTCTGAATGTGTTTCAGTGCTTTATTTAATCAAAGAGAGTTTATCTTTTTGCTACTAAAAGATTTTACAGAAACTAAAGTCTGACACTGTTCAGTTTAGAGGTTTGGGTTTTTCTAGAAAGCGTTGAATAAATCAACAAAGACGTTTTAACCATATCCCCAAAAATAAGCATTTTCCACAGAGGAATGAGCTAACAAATACAGCTTGTTTTTCACGATCTGCTGGGGCTCAAATGAGAGAGTCAGTCATCTTTTGCCAAGAATCAAAGTGTGACACTCTTTTTTTATTTTGTTTGGGTTCTCTTCGTGCAGTGCTAGCTGTGTCTTATATATGAATGACACAGATAAACAAATTGTCATTATCAAGGTATGTGACTATAATTTTTTATCTTGTATTTTGAGTAGCATGTCTGAAACACATGAGAACATGATCTATTTTGACAAGGCTAAAATTTAAAAAGTTGAATTCCATTTCTGAACATGTCATACATTACCCTTTTTTTTAGCAGCAATTTGCAATAATTTTATTAATACTCACCTGTAAATCAAGGGGGCAATCTCTCTTGTGTCCAGTGCATTGAACTGATTGGCTCTCAAGAGATCTGAACTACATTTGTGCATCATTTGAGGATTTCTGAGGTTTTAGATTATCAAGCAACATGATTATATGAAAAGATTTCAGTGACAAGCTGATGTTGAGAGAACACTGCAGCAGTTCCCTCATGTTCAGTTTTTTAACAGAAACAGACATTTTTGCTAATTGCTAATGATGTCACTGACACTTAGGGAAACAGATGCCTAAGACATCTGCAGTGGCAGAGCTCAAGGATCTGTGGAAGGAAGAAGATGCAGCTGTGAAGACTTTGTTGGGTGAAATAATATATTTCTCCTATGTACTACCCCTCTATACTAAGGCTGGTGTGGTTTTTTAGAGCTTAGGTCACACTCAGAAAACTGATTCTTAGGCATGAATATACAATCTAGGAAGTTTCTCTTGGGTTTACTGAATTTTACTGGTGGCAAAATGCATGCCACAGACATCCCTTTGCCATTTCAGGGAAGTGGCTGAGCTATATTCTCTAGGCTGTGCTTTGCTTTGCCCATTTTCCATCTTAGTGGAATAAAACCCAGCACTGCAGTAAAAGCCCATTTCATTGCAGACTATGCCTGACCTGTTTTCACCAGCTCCTGGTGGTGCTAACACAGTTACAAGACTTTTGGGAAGTTCAAGGTTTGGCAAAATAAGGTGGCTTCTGCCAATAAAACCCTTTTCTCTGGCATAAACTAAATACCTCCAAAATGTCACACTTGCACTGTTTGGGGGAAAAATATTATCTATCAGCACATTATCTATTGGGGATGATCATAATAGGCCTCAAGCTCAGCTGGAGACTCAGGATGCTAACAATAGATGTATTTTGACAGAAAAGAGAATAATAAATTGCAGGTCTGTGTGAGCATTATTCAGTACTTCTATAATGGGGGTAAAATAAGGGGTATGTTTATTTTCAGAAATGACACTCCTAACGAATCAGACATCTTGACAAAGACACTTAGCAAAAATAAATGTAACTACAACACTTCATTAAAGTAAAAGTATCTTTACTATTAATATACAAATGGTGAAGAGTGACAAATAATTGATATACTTTAAGCCATACTTTCAATGTCTTTCATAAATACAAAACCAGCATCTGCGATATTACTTCTTTTTACAGTATAGAGATATATATATATACACACAGCATTTCATAGGGACATAAGATTCTGAAACAATAAACAAACTAGCTCCAGTAGTAGCTAACTTATCAATATATAATTCAGGTGGCAGATATCGCAAGTGGGCTGTTGACAACTTGTGGAATAACAAAAACAATATATGGTATGCTTTAGCTCATACTGTACACAGCATACAAATACGTACCGAGTGCTCATTGTAGCAGGAAAGCTTTTTTTTTTTTTTTCTCCTTTTAAAACCTCATCTAAGTAGTTCAAAATTCTTAGTGAGAACTCTACACCATGAGCAATAAAATTATCTTCTGGGGGAATGTGACTCCTTTATATATTTGTCACTGATCTCTCACAGAGACTCTGAGGGTTTGTCTTGCCTTCCTCCAACCCTGCAATTCACATCTGAAAAACCGTAGCCTAATTGCCTGGGAGAGTTAAAGGATGTGGCAGGGTTAATGTCCCCTCTTCTCTGTTTTTCAGAGCTCTCATTACCCTGCCTTTTGGCAGTGCCCTTCAGCAGCCTCCCTTACTTCAGTTGCTCCCCATTTCCCTTGCCAGGGCTAAGGAGAGATGCTCCCAGCCCTCTCCTGGCTCACTCTTTGGCTCCTGTTCCCTGGCAGTTGCTTTCCTGAGCTCTGTCGGCACTGCATCTGGTCACCTCGCCCGCTCCCCATCTCACCTGGGACTTAAGAGCTGCCAATACAAATTTGGCAATAAATACTTGTTTCATTTCTCTGGGCTAAAAATGGCCAATATTCAAGTTTGAAAGTCAAACATTACGAGGCTCTCAATGCCTCTTAAGAGAAAGGATAGACTGGTAAACTGAGAATTCTCAGAACCTGACCCAAAGCCAAATTTGTAAGGCATATTTTGGCTCAGGTCCAAGTAAGTTGATATAAGAACACATTCACATGTGCAGTGGAAATACTGAAGATCACTTAAAAATTACAGAACTGCTGTCAAGTGGACAGGGTACTTCAGGAACTCATACAAAAAAAATCTGATAAAGGGGTGAAGAGTTTTTAAAAAATACTTATTTAACTATCGTAGCTTTTCAACTATCAGAAAGATTTTCTGAAGCTAATCAAAGAGATTTAATAAGGAGCACTATTAGAATGTTTTCACCTTCACCTAAAGAAGTATTGCAATCACAGTGAGTTATTTAAAGAGATTTTTATTTCTGGACATATAGCAATGTATGGGATAAAACTCTCATCGGATATTCTATCACCATTTCCTGATCAGTGAAAACTCCTGATAGAAAAAAACTCCTCTGTGCAAAATGTCAGCAGGAGCCTGGCAGGATGTTTGAGTTCCAGCTGGAAATCAGATTGACACAAGGAACTTGATCAGCTGAGGACATGCAGAGCCTCGTTGGGATGGATGAATGAAATCCAAGTCCTGCTGGAATCAGTTTGTGTCTTAATGCCCAGAGGACTGAGGCCTGGATTCCACTGTGACTGTGCAGGGCTCTTAGCACCCCTCCACAGATCAAAGAGACCTTGAGCATTCTCAGTAAATGGTCTTTTTGGAGGTCCTTTATCAGGAGTGAGTATCATCCAACAGACACTACAATTCTACAAAGATGTTTCTTCCTACAACAGCTTACAAAGCGATGGTGGGGCTGCAAATGACTGCAAAATGAACATTCTCTCCAGTTTTACTCCAGAGCTAAAATAGTGGGAAGATGCTCCATGTCATCTTTCAGATTTGAGGAAAGATTTTAATGTTTTAGGTCTAAGCACTTAAATATAACTAAGGAGACTTTTAATCTGACTCTTCAACTTGAGAAATTGGTCAAAACACTCCTATACATCCACCACGTTCTCCATCTATTTGAAACTTTTCAGTAGTAAGACACCCACCATGACATTCATTGGAATCGTGATCTCGATAGATTTTTGCAAATTTTGTGTTTCAAAAATTTATGTGACTTGAAAATAACACCTTCTGTTTAATTTAGATGAATATTTGAGCAGAAAAGTATGTGACAGTAAAGCTTTCAATTATTTCAAACAGGCTTTGTAGACAAATTATTGAAGATTTTTCTTTAATAAAGCAGAGTGGCATGCTATCAAAAGGCACAAATACATTTCCATTATCTGGTCTAGGAAACAGAAAGAATGGCATGATGATTATACTACAGTTTGATGATTGGCACTTAAATAAATAATCAAACTAATTATCATCATAAAAAGAAAGCCACTTTTTTTGGGATGAACATCGATGCAGAGGCTGAAGACCGCAGTTGGAATTTACTGCACCAGGGACTGATGTCAAACAGCCTTTGTAGATGGTGGCCACGGTGTAACTACGTTGTAGATATCTATGAAGAGATAGAAAGTAGCCCCAAATCCTGCAGGTTCTCTTGTGAAAGTAAATCCATCTTCCCGCTCACATCCACCCCACTAATGACAATGTGGTGCCATGTAAGAGGTGGGTTCAACCACACAAAATTTCTTGCAAGACTGAGGCCTGAATAAATTAATCTTTGTCACATTAGGCATTAGCATCACCAGAATAGTAAATATTTCTGCAACCACAAAAAAATCTTAGAAGTCAAAAAAGGCAAATAAACAAACAAAACCAGAAAAAAGCCTCTCCAGGGTACATTTGGTTACTAAACTGTAGAATATTAATTAAATCTTTGTTATTATTGTGGTAAATCAGAACTCAGGTCTACTAAAAAACAAAAAAAAAATAGCAAGGAGCTTTAAGCAATTTTACTTAATTGTACTCCTTTTTTTTTTTTTTCTTGTTGTAAAGAGATTGTCACTGCCACATTTTGTTCAGTACTAATTTCAATGGCTCCCTCTCACCTTGGTCCCTGGAGTATGTTAGTGTAACAATTCAGATTACTTTTACAAATAGTTATATTTTGTCAACTCTTCTGACATTTCATACTAACACTTAAAATTACCTTTAGACAGTAAAAGTGACATTTATACAGATACCTGTTTTTGTTTGGTTTTTTTTGCTTTTTTTTTTTTTAAATCTAGAATAGGAAAAGAAAATAAGCAAATGTTGTTATTCCAGTTCTACACATATCTTACAAATTACTATGCGCTGTCTCTCATTTGGAAATATTTGGAACTATTTTGAAATATCAGGTTTTTTTCACCATTCTTTCAGAGTGAGAGTTTGGTTTTCTCCTGCACAGCACAGAGTTAAAGCACAAGAGATAACCTATTAATCCACAGACCAAAAAGGTGTGCTTGGACAGTCCATCAGAAATTTAGAGCTGTTTTATTCTCAGCCCTCACACAGCCCAACTGCCAAGAGACATAACAGCAAGAAGAAATTAAATACTCTTGGAAACAGCTTTTGATTTGTAATCCAGTATAGTGGGAAATGCTTTTGCTTCCAATATTGAAATAATGCTGTAATATATTTTGCTTGTAAAGAGTAGCACAGGTGCATTAGTAATAAATGTGCTGACAAGACCTCTTAAATCTTCTAATCCCTTCACATTGTAATTAGAGGCCATATCAGGAAAAGAAAAAAAAATAAAAAACAAGAAGAAAAATCCCACCAATATAGAACTGTTAGGACAAGATTTTTTTTTTTTTCTGTAAGTTCAGCAAAGAAGTACTAAAATTTGAAATGCATCTGCAGTTGAGCCTAGACACTGTTAGTTCTGCTACATTGTATAGGCATCTTCTCGTGGATATGAGGCTGGCTTCAGAAAAAACACCATTTGCCTAGGGTAGATTGAACGGCACCACCCAAAAATATCACAGCAGGTAGAAGAGGAAACTGTGTCTACCATCTTCATCCTCGTCCCAGTCAAAATATTGTGTGAGAGGATGTCCAAACCACACCAATAACATTATTCTCAACTGCTGGGGTTGTCCAGGTCCCTTCTTTCACTTTGATAGAAGAAGAAAGCCCAGCTGCAAGTACATACCTTCTGAAAAGAATATATATATCCATATAGATAAATGAGACAACTGTTCTCCTCATTATAGGTTAGGAGCAGGCCTGCTTGCTGTGTGCTTAGAAAGAATCAGGAAATCTGATTAGAAATCATCAGAAATCTGATAGACAAGCAGGTATTTAGTAGTACTGCCTGCTCAGTGTATGGGAGCAACACTGAGAGCTCATATGGGAATGTCTTCATCTTCCCTTCACCCAGAATTAGTGCCTCAGCATTTAGAGAAACTTCTTTACAGCAGTTTTCAATTATTATCTTCCATGACTCTCATCCCTTATCGCCATCCCTTCTTATCCATTTTTTTTTACTTTGGTACAGATTTTGTGGGAATTTGGCCTCCTATCCTAGCCACACCAGTGGTATGCCTCTGTCCTCAACTCTTTGGATCATTTTAGGTATTTCCCAGAGTGAGGAAAAGTTGTAAAAATAAAATAACTTGTTTTTGAAAAATAAGAAAGATCTAAGAATTGGATATAAATATATTCTCCTCAGCTCTTTCATATGCACTTAAACTTGGTTAACAAGAAGGTTATTATGACATTTTCCTCAAATTTAAGGAGATCCTTTTATATTTCACTTTCAGTTTTACTGCACAAAAGTCAAAAAGTACAAAGACTTCAAATACGGTCAAAATTCAGATATAGAATGGAGAAAACACAGTTTGATGAATATAAGTACACATAAACCTCAAGCATGACTTAGATGTGGAAAATTCACAACTTACTCTACCAGTTACTCCCAACAAGTAGAATTTTCCAGTCTAGTTTTCTATATGGTTTATCTACTTCTTTCAAAGCAAGGCTTTGAAGAGTTTTGTAGGAATGGAAACAAACCATATTGCTCCAATTAGTGGCACAATTAAATCAATGATTCATCCATATGAACGATTTTTGGATTAAATAAATCTGTCAAATTTCCTGGTGGGGAATGTGATCAGAATAATAAAAAGAAATATCTTACAGAAAGCTTGACATGAAAAAATAAAGTATTTGGTTGAATATAAGATTGAATTAGTTAATAATTAAAAATTATTCCTTACTGCTTAAAAAAAGAACCTTTTCCATCTGTTCTTAAATTGTATTTTTTAAGACAAAGGGTATGAAATCACAAAGGAAAAGGTTCTGCTTCAAAAAGAACAAGTTTAATATTTTATATACTGATTTGGGGAGAAAATGTATTTACTTCACTAAACCACAGTTTTATCCCTTAGCCAAGTGGTTTGAACTGAGGCAAAAATAAACACTCTGTATTAAAAGTATGTTGGGATAAATATTGTAAGTTTTCATTTGAAGTGAAGATTATGATTAAAAAACAGATTTCTTTTTACGCCTTGGCTGCATTTTAATTCACATGTAACTTTCAAAACTTTCATACAGAAAACCTGAAGCATTGAAAATCCTAGAGCCTTTCAGAGTCACTCTCATGTAGTTAGGATGAGGCCAATAGGCTGTTGTGAAATATTTCGCCAATTTTGAGTTCGTATATTGCGAATACCAGATTTTTCTTTTTTTTTTTCTTTTTNNNNTTTTTCTTTTTTTTTTTTAGTTGAAGAACTCAGGAGAAACTGCAGTGGGACCTGGCTTTGTGTTGAAGTGTTTGTGGGTTTTTTAATGCTTCAAGTGATAATTACAGCTGTAATGACTACTGAGTGTCAACCAGAGCTAAAGTCTTAAACATTATACCGAGACTGATTTAGTTGTTTTGCTTCTTTTAAAGGCAAACTAAATTTTCATTTTATTATAAATGGAAATAAATACAGTAGCATATGGAACTTCATGTATGTAGTTTGCACTGTAAGATCAGAGGCCTGATGTATTGTTTGTGGTTAGGGGTGCTTTAGAATTTTTCTTCTAAATAGACACACTTTGTCATATAATAAATTATAGTTCTTATTCTGCAGATTTTTCAAATTTATAGCATGGGACTTGGTGTCAGCAAAACTACATACTAAAACCATTAACAACAAAAAAAAAATATAGAAAAGAACTGTAGACAGGAACTGTTTTGTCATATGTACACATGTACTAACTATTCCAAGCTTAAGTTTCCCAAGAAATTAAGGTCAGCTGTAAAGTTTTGGTCACAGGATTACTTCAATCCAAATGCATTATCCAGACAGCTGTAGTTTATCTTATTATGCTTTGCTATCATCTTCTTTTGATTGGATGATGTCATTAGCAACTTTGATTTCTATGGTTTCTGGATTTAAAGCTTCTTTGCCATTTTCCTCCTTTAGTGGCAGCTTCCTATCAGGAAAAAAAGAGGAATTATGGTAACACAAAAATAAAGCAATCTGTAATTTAAGTCTATAACATAGGTAAGGTTTATATAGGTCACAGTGTAGAACAATAGGGGTTTTTAAAATAATTTATAGTTATTTTATTATGAACACTGAGGTTCTTTGCTTTTAAAACTATTCATATTAACTCTTTCCATTTCTATAAAGCCACAAAAATCACATGATAAGAACATTGGTGTTGTTCAAAATGCAGTTCTTCAGTAAGACAAAATGAAAAAAAAATCAAATTACTTGACTCCAGACAGTAGAGAAGTATGTGTTGCCCAGGATAATATGAAACACTTAGAGCCACTTATAAATCTCAATTAAATTATTTTTTAATATATTTTCTAAATGTAAATTCAATTGTATATGAAAGAACACAGCTATTATTGGAGATTATGCCAGAACATAGGTAAAGAATATATTATAGTGCAAGGAGGTAATGGAAGTTATTATTTAGAAAGTTCTACAGTTCAATTTTCATGGATCACACAATATTGCTTCATTAATAACTTACAGGTCTTTTAAGACTTAGTGAAAACTCTGAAGATTTGGCAAAAAAAGTCCCCACCCTCTTAAATGTGATCTCACTGAAAAAGATCTTGAAAATCATTGATTCCCTTCTGCCAGTAATTAGCTGTCGAAAAATATAGCTGTCAAAAAGATGTATGGATTACTGAGATGTTCCTGTAATAATGTCTCCTGGGCATAATAACTCTTAATCCTGATTCCAATTTGGGTTTGCTTTCTGGTTTTTAACTAGGGAATAGCATACATATGCCTTTTTTTATTCATAATAACTGTTAAATGTTTCAGTAAATTTCTGCTTTGATTGCTTTGACGTCCCACAGAGCAATACACTGTTCAAAACCTGTCTGAGAAATCTCTCAGGAATGTCTTATTACAATACAGTGTTTAATAACAGCAAATAAAGCCAAATAATACCTGAATCCCCAACCATATGAAATTTAAGTTATCTGAAATGAACTAAGAAAGATGCTGTTTATCCAGAGGTTAAACAATGAGCACAACATGTATCTGAGAGAAATCAAAGTTTAACTTGTTCTACTACGTAAAGTACATAAGATATAAACTGATGTCTGGCTCTGAGCACAGAGGGAGGTATCTGTTTCTCATAGCACACCCAAAGGAAAACAGATTTGAGCCCACAGCAAGATGCCTGAAAGAATGGAAACAACAGAATCAACATAAATCTATTTTTAACAGAAGGTAAAACACTGAGGCAGAGGAAGAGCAGCTCATGAGATGCATTTTGGTAAGCAGGCATATGTGTCAAAGATCTGATTAGGCAAAGCACTAAAACAAGTACTAAAAAAAGCCCAAAAGCTAATTTAATGTAGTTGTAAGAAAAGAAGAATGATTTCTCAAAACATGGTGCTGGAAAGAAGGAAATATTTAGTCAAAGTCAAAACTGGGGAATTGACAGAGTATACTGTGTGGAAATGTAAAGAAATTGGTTTAAGTGGATTAAGACCATGTTACAAAATATTTGAAATAGGAAGATTTTCTAGAGCCCTGTTGAAGGATACCAGACATCATTGAAATCCATGTTCACATAAACAGTGAGATAAAATTAGCCTTGCTTTACATGCAAGCAGAGAACTCAAAAAAAGCTACACACAAGTAAAAAATTTTACACATCAAAACTTTCCTCATCACAAAGTCCATGCGGTATTCATGAGTGCAGTTATCATTAGACATTGTTCTTTTTCTCTGTGGCAACATTTTTGTTATTCTGGAGTTTTTGTTTCCATCTGCTTTAAATATATATTTAATCTCTATTAATAGAGTCAGTAATTTTCCTCTTTCGATTAACTAATTCAAGTTTAAATGTTTTAATTATACCAATTTTTTACACTAATTTTTTCTTTAGGTATATGTATTAGAAAGAATTTTATATTTTTTTCAGCTGGGCAGACTAATCCTTTCAAATGTTTATTTGTTTTATAACAGAAAGATTTTTTTAAATAATCCAACAGACACTCAACAATCCAACAGAAAAAAAAAGTTCTTTCACTTTAATCAGATGTTGGCTGCTATCAATCATTAATAATATTGACTTCCTCTAGCACTTCATGTGGCCTAACATCAACAGTCTGCTGATACCCATACAAAACTTTAACTAAAATATTTACTTTCTTGTTTTATAGAAAAATTACTCCTAGCCATTTTGACACTTGAATTCACCCAACTGCATCAATATTAAGAAAAGCTCATCTAGTACTAGAAACACATTACTGTCAGAATATAATTATTGTACCACACTGCAGGTAGTATTTTAATCATATTACAAAAGTGTGATATGAAATGCACAGCTTAAACTGATTTCCTGCCAGCATGATTAAAACTTGTTGACTTGCAGGCAAAATGCTTTGAGCTAATCTGTCATACATGGATTCCAAACATGGCTTTGAAAAGGATCATCTGAGATAAGGTAAAAAAGTTTGCCAAATAATATACTGAGCAATATAATCAAGAATATTGTTGCAAGAGGAAGCAATCTCTTTACTAATTAGTTCCCACAACTTTTAAAATTGCATTTGAAGTTCTGAGTGCAATTTGCTATTATTCAACATAATTCAATTAATTATTAAAAATATTTCATTTAATTTAACCTCAAGGCTTACCTTGTATACCTTTAAGACAGCCAGAATCAGTCATAATGAATCCCATCTTGTTTCACTGCCTGCCTGAAATGTCCTTGAAATTTTCTTCCCTCCAAGATCCCTTCTGGGGATCCTCACCCTGCCCAGCATGTGTCTTTTAGGCTGTTGTTGACAATGCATTTTTGTGTTTTTCCTACTGAGAGACTGACTTCTACTCTACTGCATCTTCTCTTTGTGCATCTACTCCTACTTTATATTGTTTCTCTGTTTCAGTGGGTATGACCTGTGTCTGAGTCAAAGGTCTTTCCAAATTCTCCAGGCCCTTCAGGTGTCCTGATTGTACCAACTCTTTTCATCTATAGTTTCCCAAGTGATGCTGTCCCAATCTTTCGATGATTTCTGTACAGCTGTGCCTTGGACCATTGATGCCTTTTGCCATTGGTTATGAGGGAAGAAACTACCAAGAAGGAAACTGTCATCATTATTAATATCTCTTAGCAGTCCTGTTTTTCCAAGGACATAATGCCCACCAAATCCTTATCACTTGTTTGTGTGAGTTAGTTTTTCGGGGCTTTTTGTTGGTGTTTGTTTTGTTTTGGCTTTTTTCCCCCTCATGACAGTGGGGATCAATTCTTTCCCTCTCCCCTAAGATAATAAAATAATTTTGATTTTGACTTTCTGATGTTTCACTCCTGATAGTTGATCTACTGATTGTGATAAGCAGAAAGAAGTGAACTGGACCCTTCCTGGTACCATCTTTCCTGCAAGATATATCTGATTTGCAAGATCTAGTGATAAAAATAGTCTGAACCATGAACAAACATGGACCTGGTGCTTTACCCACTAACATATCCAAGGCTTGCTGGACTTGTGCAATGTTTACAACTACATTCCCCTGACTTTTTAGATAACTCTGGGCTCTCCACTGTGCCCGATTGTAAATTCTAATATGAAGAGCAAACATATCAGTGGTCACTCAACAGATTGCATAATTTTTTCATTAACACAAGTTCAAAATCTTTGTCCACAGCTTCTTCAAAGAACTATACAGCTTAATGTACAGCTACTTAACTCCCTATTTACTATAAATAAAAATGACAGCAGTAGCAAACCTTTTTTTAAATTAAAGGTCTGGCTCTTACAGGGTTACATAAAGGTAAAAAAAGAAATTCTTTGCATCTTCAGGAAAGAAAAAGACTGTATTGTAAGAACATCCATTCCTTTTGAAGAACAACTATGATTTCATCAAATTATCAACAGGTGAATTTCTATATTTACTACACAATCATCTTCATAGCCCTGATGCCTTGAAGATGTCATGAGGTAGGAGATTTTCCCAACACATGGAACATGCTGGGCTCAAAGAAAAGAAAACTTAGAGGTTTTTTCATTAATTTCATTCCTGGGCACAAGGCTGGTCCCATTATTCAGAAGGCAGCCAGAGCCTGGCTGCAAACTGCTGTGGTTTCTGTACTGAGACAAGATTTCAGGGACAGGAAGGGGTGGTAAGGAAATGGAGCAGAGGCTGCCCTTCAGCACAATTAATCCAATTACACTGTGTGGACTTAAATACTGAACTAAGTTCTCAGTTAAATGTATGAAAGCAGGAAGGGGCCACTCCAGTGAGGAGCTGGGCTTCTGTATCCCTCTGTCCCATCTTCAGGACACTTGTGAAGATGCATGTGAGACTCAGTTTAAGGTCATTCATGAGACTTAGGAGACTGTCCCCACAGGGTAGCCAATAATTGCTGGGTAGGTGGTAAAGATCAGGTGCAACCAAATTCAAAAATCCTTGTACAGCCAGTGTCGGTGAAGTATCATGATTTAGAATGATTATTGGAAAAACCAAACCAACCAAACAAAACCTGCACTCACACACTGCAATGGCACAGCAGACCACTCTGGTGATGCTGTGTACTCCCTCAAAGTGTGGGAAGTCCAGTCTGTCCAAACAGCCAAGATGGGCTTCTGTGAAACTCCAGGGAATATCAGGCTACTTACTCTGGTTCTGTGAGGGGAGTTGTCTCATTTGGCTCATTTACTGGACTCCCATCTTCATGGTTGGTAATTCTTTCATCCTCTGTTCTCATTTCCACTATCGGCTCTTTTGATCCATCTTTCCTAAAAATTATTAAGAGTTTTAGTCTCTTATCATCACATTAACTACATACATTGCACATAACAAATTACTAAGATCCCTTCTCTCAAAAGTTGGCAAAGAAAAGGCAGAACTAATTATCAGTGACTAACACCACCATGGCACATTTAACAGCATGTTCCCAATTCCTTGAAGTCTTCAAAGCATCCTGTATCCATGGTTACTTCCCTAGCTCTGTAAACATTATGAATTAGCATCTCAAAAGAGCATTTTGTTTATGACTAATAATAAGGTGACAGCTTCTTCATGGGAATAGATGTAAACTTCCCTAACCTAGTATAATAATGATAGGACTCGATGCCTAGTTATACTTGAACTTTTCTGGCAGCATTAAAAGGCCATTATGTGAGTATATACACCACAAAAATGTGCTTTAATCTCTTGAGGTTGTGACAACCCCAGCTGCCATTGATGCAAAGAGCCCCTGTGTGGTAAAAATCTAAGCCTTTCTGCTACTGCTGGTAGAAAAAAATGTTTCTACATCGTACTTCCCTCATTTTAGGAACAACTGCTAGTCTCTCACAAGCAAGCAAATGCATAAATAATGTGCTAATTAGACAATGAATTATAAGGGAGATGGAGCAGTGAGTATTGTCATTATGATGCATCAATGGCAGCTGGTTTTGAGACAGCATGGAATGGCATTTGGTTATAAGATGTTGATAACAAGGTATAAACTTCTGTCAAGTGACATTTCCAACTTTATTTCCCTAAGGTCTTCCCATTCAGGAGGCTCTGTACAACAATTTGTAGTTGGCCACTCCCTGAATGGAAAACTATAGAATAAACTGAAGGGCTGTGCTCAATAGGAAAGGACAGCTGAGTCAGTGCCAGAAGCTTCACATCTGGATTCTATTGATCTGGACAGGCTGGCTTCACAAGATAGAAAAAACCCTGCTAGTCTTTCTCTCACTGTCAGACATGGAGAATTAGGAAACAGTTATTTTATGTAATTGCTTCTATTTAGAAGCATTATTTGTTATAAATACTCTTGTGTTCTCTCACAACTGGTTTTGCTCTGTGGAGTTGTTTCTGAAATGGCACTTCTTTTAAGAAGAACCCAACCAAGATGTGCTGTCAAGTTACCTAAGAAAGACACAGCCTGAAACCAAATAGCCAGAATTAAACCCCAAAAAGACACTTACACCTCCACTACTGGCAATGGAGACACCTGCTCAGCTATGAATAATGGGGGCTGCAAGACCTACTGTACTCTACATCCATCTGAAGATGGATGGGATCTAGAAAGATGAAGGACAATGAACTGTAAGGCCTGACTATTGGGAGAGGCACATAGAAGTTGGACCAGCAAATGTTATTTAAACCAGACGCAAGACAGCATTCTCACAAATATTACAGTTCACGTGTAGGTTGCCTACCAGATGAACAGGATGAGGAAATTATGCTTTTTTTCTAATAAAAAGGGGAAATGTTTAAAATGAAGGACCACAAGTAATCTTCTTTCCAGTTTACCTATGGAACACTCAGTAAATGTCATGTCTCTGAAGTGTGATTATTTTACATTATCAGTACTTGAACTGTTTTGCCAGAGATCTCATGATCCACTCTAATAATTTAAGAGACTGTATTTTCACATCAATGATCAGTTCATTCACATTTGTGTGATGGAGTGGCCACTACAGAAAAGTATTTGTGAGAATCAGTATTGCTTACTTCCCACTTATATTTAGCAATCATTGACTGTTGCTATGAAGAACAATCACTCACCACTATTTCACCCACATCTAACTCAGCACTCCTATTAAAAAAAAAAATCAACGATACCTTTCATTCCTAAAGTCTACAGACAAGAATCAAGATTTTCCATCAAGTGCTATTTCTAAGAAGAAAACCTCTGTCACAGATTTTCTATAATACTGTGTCCTTCTCTCCTGGATTTACTGGCACTGTCACAGCTACAGGCTGATTTTTTGGGTGTTAGAAGCTCAAAGATGGATTTGGAAAAATGGAGTTAGAATGATCCATTACCTGCTTCTCATGGACCAAATCTGTGTCTGTAACTAGTACTAAATTACAATTGATTTCCTTTGTGTCAAGCTGGACAAAGGGGTCATCCTAAACCAAGCTACAGTATATTCCTTTTTTGTGTCTCAACTTTCCTTTTAAAGGTAATAAATAACTCTACACACTTCAGAGCAACACTTTTCCAAGTCGTAGAAGCATTTTATTAATTCCCTTTGCGACACCACAAAATGGCCATAAAGTTAATGTAAATTGGACAGGCAACTTTTTATTTTAAGGATGTTTCCAACACATATGATTAATACTCACAAGTAAGCAGCTTTTCCTTCTTCCAGTTCTTTACTTTTTCCACTTGAACCACTCTTTTTCCCACAGATCCTCCTGGTGATGCACATGAGCAATCCACATTGCCGTACAAAGAAGCAGCTAACATCAGTCACAACCAGGAT
This sequence comes from Toxostoma redivivum, assembly GCA_013397375.1. Lineage (NCBI taxonomy): Eukaryota > Metazoa > Chordata > Aves > Passeriformes > Mimidae > Toxostoma > Toxostoma redivivum. The sequence continues at coordinate 439,091 of VXBI01011921.1, forward strand.
TAACAAAAGGGCTGCCACTCCCAGGCCAATGACAGCACCAAGTCCCAGACCATTAAAAAGAGTGTCTTCAAGGAAAGAAAAGTAAGACTTATTAATAACATTAATCCTAAAAGATAATTTTCTAAGCTGTTGGTCAGGAGAGCAAAGAATGTTTAGGAATGAACCATGCAGAAATTATTGGAAATAAACAGTCCTGATGATTAAGCAAATATAGTACTTGATTAAAATCACCAAAAAAAACCCATTTCTTCTGCATAATATTTTCCCATTGCCAAAACTCCAGTAAATTCAGAAAAACTAAGTGGCATTATTTAATAGCAAATAATATGACATCTTAACACTATATGATTATCAATAAGCAGTCTAAGGAAAACATTTTCAACGTTCAACATGAACATTGATAAAAGTTGTCTTTTCTACATTTAAAATACCATTAATTAGCAGTGGTGCTAAGCAGAATTACTGAATAGTTTAAGAGACTGACAAACCAGTATTTATTAGTGTAATTTTCTGAATTAGAGTGAAAGATAATTCAAGCTATTTAATCCGCAACCAGTTGTACACAGTCTTAAATAATTTAATATGGGGAAAAATATTCGTATCACCAAATGATTATAGGGTTAGGACCCCATCTTGTTTAGTCTTGTACCTTGAAAATGCAATCATACACTTCAAAATAAACATATTCCACACCTGATTTTGTTTTCTGTGTTTGAATTATGAGAGCTGATGTTTAGTTGATGTTTTACTTCATTACAAATCTCAGGAAAAATATTTTAATGTTTTGCCTTGGTTGATATTCCCACAACAGCAATGCTACAAACCCTATTTGAACAGTGTGATTCTCAGGAGTCTGTGAACTCCTATGAGGCTTGCAGAGGAAAGGATTTGTATCTGCTTATTATCTAGGGGGAAAAAGCCATCTCAGGAAAGGCTCATGCACTCAGCTAATTCAAGATGATGCCAGACTAGCTCAGAAGTTGGCCAGTGACAATTTCTGGTGTGAGGCTGTGCTGGGCAAACCCCAGGGGAGTGGAACTGGGTGTGTTTGCCCACGGGTCTTGCACACCAGCATTGCTTCCCTGGCACCTCCGTGCCCTGGAGCCATGCCTGAGTCAGCACCACTCACTGGGACTCTTCCATCTGCTGCTCTGCCTCTTGCCAAAATAAGAGCCAATTATTCTGACCGGAGATTACTTGAATCCTGTTGCAACAGACACCAAACCATTACACAATGTAACATAATAGAAACGTTTTAATTCTGTTGCAAATACCATCTTCCTCTTCTTTCTCTTCCAGCTTCTCTATACACTATAGATGGTTTTCAGATTAAACAGCATATTTCTGCTTAAATAATTTTAATGGTAATATCTTTACCACTTCAAATGCAATCTGAAAGTTATTCTAAATAAACATATAGTCTTTGTCTAGTCTTTCTTTAGAACTCTAAAATGGAAAAGTAAAAACTTTTTTTCAAAAGAAGGGGAACATTTTACTTCTTAAGCAATTGACTTCATTGTCTATTGTATGGGTTGTTTTATTATCTTCTCAGTGTTATTAAACAACAAGCTAGAATTCAATGTATATATTTCCATGGATGGATAAGCAGAAAAACAGAGAGATACTATTTCAAAGTTATTTTCCTTTGTTCAGAAAGATTTAAAAAACACTACATAAGATATAAAAACAATGGTGCAGCAACGAAATGATGTATCATTTATGCATTGCCCCACTAGCAATGTCAGAAGTTGATGTTTTAAATTAATTTTTTCCCCTTTTTTAAACAACAGCATTCCTACTTAAGTATCTATTATACTTTGATACATCTTTCAAAACTTACTTTATACCTATATCCACCCACATATTTGGTGAATTCCTTTGTAACCTTCAGTGATTTTTGTTTACCAGTGTGAATTGCCAGAAAGATATAAGTAGGTATTTAATTCCAGTTTATTAAAAAGCTCATATATTTCAATTGTTATAATACCAGTAAATTCCATAGTCAGCTTTAGAGACCTAATACAGTGAATGTCTGTATCTTCTCAACCAACTTGAATGTGAAGGAGAAAAATTAAGGTCATTTAATCCAAATTTTGAAAGAAATTCTAGGCTTTTTTTCTGGTTTAGTTTTATGAGTTTTATCTTAATGCAATATTAAGGAGTTTTTACTGTGAAGAGGTATATTTTCCACTGCTGTGAACAGCACTTTCAATGTCCTTGGAACATTGTGAAATGGCAAGTTTCCCATTCTACATGACTCAGTGACAGAAGTGTCTACACGGTATCTTCACTGGCAAGTGAAGGAAATGTTTACAGTTGCAATATTGCTCTTTTGTGCATTTGTCATAGTTGCGTGGGACACACTGTTTTTAAGTTTTAATTTTCTTCATATGGGTGAGACATCTGAGACACAAGCTGCATATTTCTCCATCTCTTCATAGTTGATGATTTTCCTTACATCCAGCATTCCCCATCCTTACTACTGTTCTACCACTCCCAAGTAATTATTTTTTCCTATTTGAAACCCTTTGTTCCTGCAGGTTTCTGTTTCATGAGTGTGATTTCTTAAAATTGTCAGCACTTTTCCAACATTTCTCTTCTTTATCTCCAGCACCCCAAAGAGTGACACGAATGTGGCCAAATCCAGTGGTGGGGTGAGGAGCTGTGAGCAGCCCTCTCACCTGCCTGAGGATCTCATTAACCTCTTCTGAAAACAGATAGAAACTGGACTGCCTTGTTCTCTCAATCTATCTGTGTTATGGTTTATCTCTAATCTTAATGAAAACATATACAAATATTTTTTAGAAGTTCATCTGTGGCTTAATTCTGTTCTTTCTTAAATTGGTTTGATTTTGTACTTGCCTGTCTGCTCCCACCATAATTCAGCTGCAAAATGAATCCTGATAACTATTAAAGCAGATTAAGGCCTCTCCTCACTGATTTCAAAAATCATATCCTAATATATATCTAATTTCAAAACAATGTGAATTTTTTTCTTTATAAGTTATGACATCAACAAAAGTTATAATTCTGTGACTGGATGAAATAATAATGTCATACTACAAACAGCATTCCCACCAACTCTGAAAAGCAACTTTGTTATTAAAGAGTGCTGCCTTAAATTAAACTATTATTATTGCTCTTGTTGTTGTTATTGTTACTGTTATTATAGTTATATTACAGAAGCTATTTTAAATTTTTGGGGTTTTTACAGTTTCCCAGTATGTACAAAAAAACCTCAAAATATTCTATTCTAAAAAGTTCTATTTTGTGCTCTAAAATAAAACGTATTTATGCATTATATACTTTTTTATTTTCCTAGTTGAAAACAAAAATATTAAATCATAAAAATTCAATGTTAATGTGAAAGAATCAGTTCTTAGAAAATTTTTTAAAATGTTTATTGTATATCTGACTTAATTGTCTAAGTATAGAGAGCGTTTTAAAATGATTCTTGTTTTAAAAAAACCCAAAAAAACGAAAGTATAAGTTCTGAATGAGTTTTAACTGAATTTTTTTCAAAATATGTTATATTTAAAAGGATATGGTTCTGTTATACTCAATGTGGCATAAATACTGTGTTGCCGTGATGATGAAGGAAGCTGACAACTTTAAAGACACTTTTTTCATCCACTTCTTCAAATAAGTGCTCATCAATGAATACTTATGGAAATAAGATTTAAAAACTTCCAGAAATGTAAAAAGTAATTTTTTTAAAAAAGCCCAAAGCAAATTTCTACAAATGTCATTGAAAGTTTTTGGCAATGTTCAAGTTCTTTCTTATTGAATAAGTTATGTTTCTAATGATTTCTAATGAGATAATTGAACATTTATGCAGGAATAATTATTTGATGAGAAAGAGGAATGAAGAGCTTTGGCAAGTAAAACAGAATTTTCCAGTGAAAAGAACTAAGTGAAAAGAAAAATTTTCTGGACTCTCAAATGTAAGTTTGGACTAAATTCCTGTAAATGTTCTGTACCAGATACTCTAAGGGGAGCAGGCCAAAAGGGAGAATCTCCATCCATACCTGTGTACCAATCAGAGAATGGTTTGGGTTGGAAGGGACCTTAAAGCTCATTTCATTACAACTCCCCTGCCGTGGGCAGGGACTCCTCCAGCTAGACCAGGCTACCCCAATCCCCATCCAACCTGGTCTTGAACATTTCCAGGGATGGGGCAGCCACAGCTTCCCTGGGCAGCCTGTGCCAGTGTACAGGTCCACTTCACACATGGCAAAATAAAGCTTTTGTTTCTGCACAGGAACAAGACATGAAACATCAATTTATTTGGGCTGATGTTACATGAACCTATGTCCTTTGAGGTGACAGAATTTCTCTGTGTGCTTACAGAATCACATTGTAAATATCCAATTACTGCTACAATAAAACAGCCATTGCAAGCTTTATAATAAGTACCCTGTGTGAGATGGGAGATTGGATAAGGTGATGTCCAGATGCTCCTTTCACACCTTCAGTGATATAAAGTTTTGTTGGGAGAAAAAAGCAAGTTAGCAACTTCTTGCGCATTATTCCCTTCCCTCCTTCTTGCCAGGCATGGATTGAAGCTAAGATGAAAGATATATGATTACCCAATTCTCCCTTTTACAGTAATTTGAGTTTTTAAGGAAAAAAAAGCAATGCTAAAAAATACTTTCTTGGCTTATAGGATAACAGCTGGCTGCTACATATGCATCCTGCAGAGTTATGATACATGTTTCTCCTTTCTTTCAAGACAGTCAGAAGATAAAGTAAATCATGCTCTCAATCCAAAGTAAAAATGTGAAAATTATGAACTAACTAGAGGGTGAAATTGAAATATTGAACTGGGTCATGGCAAGAAAAACAACATTCTTGTTTATCATGCTGAACTACAGTTTTGTATTGACCCTAAAAATGTGCCTAACCATGATGGTTATTTCTGTACTGCCTCTAAAGATTGTCTTTGATTTTATATCTGATCTGGAACTTTTCCTAGACTCAATGTCTTACAAAATGCATACGCTTATTCAAAACCTCTAAAATGACAGAAAATATAGGTCTTAAAATTTTATATCCATAGATGAGCACAAAAACAATCATAATGCAGTATCAAAAAATTAAATAGCTCTATAAAATTTTCTACCAGTTAACAGTAAAACAGTGGCAGGACATGACAAAAAGAAGTAAAGAACCACTGATCCCTCCCCCTTACCCAAAGAAGCTCCAATACTTTGGCTGCCACATCCAGAGCTTCACGTCATGTTTTTAGCAATTTATATCAATAAAACTTGTCTTTGAGCCAGGTAAGCGCCCAGAAGCATCATGTCTTCCTTCAAATGAAATAAACAAACCACTAAATTTGCAACATCAGCTTGAAAGAAATCATTAGGATTCTATACAACATTTACTGGGGGGCTGTTTGATGCCAAAGGGAACGTGACAGTAGGGAACACTCTTTTCTAGCTCATTCCTTAATTCAAAGAGATGCTAGCAAGGCTATAATCGACATTAATTGTAATCCTTTTTCTTCCTCAGTGGTTTTTCCTATCACTCTCTGCTAGGACAGATACCAGGGCAGTGGACAAAAGCATGGATGTGTGCTCTGCACTGCATGACTGGGTAATGTGCTCTGACAGATACACTTGAAACACACCTTTGAAAAATAAGGGGACAGTACTACTGGCTTCCTCTAACTTTCTTCTACTCATAAGTGACAGATCTTCCTTGTCTCCCATGTCTGATGGAGTCTGAGCCAGGGGAGCCTGTAGTGCCACCAGGACTATCAGTTACAAGGATGTGAGCTACTGAAATAAGTGTGTCTAAAAGGTCGTACTTTTCTGATGCTTATCTAAGTGAAGGAGTTTTTCTTCATTATGGCTGTGATCCTCCTGCCAACAAGTTTTCTGAAATGGATTTTTGCCTTTAAATTTTACAGGAAAATGTCTTGTATTATGACTCTCTCAGGATACTGAATAAATAGGACTTGAGTTCTCATTTACTCTAATGGCCCTTTACAACATTTTTTTCCTAGGAAGGTGTCTTAATGGACATAAATGCAATACCTAAATAAAAGAAATGTAATGTAAATAGCAGCTTGAGTGTTTCTGGCAACAGTGTCTTGTCCATGGCCATTGAGGGATAACAAGGAAAAGGATAGAAAAAAAACCTTTCTTTACTAGATAAAGCATGCTGTGTTGTGAAAATTCTCTTTGGAGTTGTCATTTACTACTTTTTTTAAGGAAAGTTTTTAAAAGGAGATTCTTTGCATAACTGGACTCTCCCTTAGCAGACTTCAGGAGCATTTCTAATTTCTTAAAGAGTTAGCCAGTTACACCTACAGCTGTTTTTTCCTTGTATTTACTCAGTCATCACAGTAAAGGGTATTTTTTGTTTTTAGCATGGTCTCCTTCCATGGGAAGCCCCATAAAAATGCAGAAAGTCCCAGTCCCATCCCAGTCCTCCTGTGCCTTGAGAGGCAAAGGCTGCACTGTGGGTTCACAGCATCAGCACTGAACCCAGGTTTTGGTTTCCATAAGATTTGGGAAAGAAAGTTTCCGTGTCCCAGTTTCCTCCACTCAAACTGACAGCAGATTTGCTGAACACATCTCCTGGAGGAGTTTCTGAGAACCTCTGCAGATTAATAAAGATTGATGTGAGTATTGAGAACATGCACTTATGTGTGGTTTCAGTACTGCTATTACATAAAAGGATAAATTATTTTAATTGCTTCATTTAGGAGAATTCAAAATCATGCTGTGCACATACTATAGAGACATGAGAAATTTTTGCATCTTTATAGTGGATGACAACTCTATTTAGAGTATTGTAGCCAGGAGATCTGAAAAAGAGTCACACTATTTTGGCAGTGTATTTAAATTGAGAAAATATTTCAGGTTTGACAGCATTTTCTTTACGCTGTATGTAAATTAAAACACAATGGCTTTAAGAAGTAATACTTGGAATAATATTTTAAATATTATTTTAAAAAAATTACAGCATTAGAAATAATAAGAGCAGTTTAATATTATAAGGGCTGCCAGTGCATGTTTTTACTTTAAAATGTTTGACTGCTGCAACTGCAACTTCCAGCAGAGTCCTGCTTGGTAGGGTATAACTTTTCCCAGTATCAAAACATCTGCCTTTGGGGATACAACTTCAATCAGGCAGATTAAATCAGAATGGATCAAGCTCAGGCTGCATATTTATACAGACATTGCACATACTTGCTTCACTACTGCAGTGGCATGGCAGCCACCTAATATGAATCAAACTTAAGATTCATAAATTCTAATTTGAATGACTTTGATGTTTGTAGTGGAGTGTTTTGGTTGTGGTTTTTTTCCCCTCTTTTTTTTGTTTGCTTGTTTGGTTGGTTGGTTTTTGGTTGATTTGTTTGTTTATTTGTTTTTTTAAAATATTCACTATTGGATAAAACAGTGTAGAAAAAATACAGATGTAATCCTAAAAAAATCTCTTCAGATAAAAAATACATCAGGTAGATAGTACAAGAAAAAAAGAGCATTTATCAGCAATAAAGAAAATACAGATAGAAATGCTTTAAGTCAGTTTTCTTTATTACAAAAAATGAAGACAGAAGTTGCATGAACTAAAATGAACTTTGAACAACAGATGAAAGACACACAAAGGTACATACATTTCTTGACATTGTGTTTGGAAAGGTGCTGAGGGACATCACAGTTACACCATGCACACATTCTTCAGGGAAAAAGCAGAGATGACAAGTGCTGCATGCATGAAAAACCAGTGGAGCAAAATGGTAGTGAATTATGAACAAGATCAAATTAAACAATGTTTCACAAATTAAAATAATCTACTTTAAATCCAGATTTTTCCTTGCCTTTCACACTGTTTTTGAAAACAGAAACTTACAGATGTTGCAGCGTATCCAGTGTTTTTCACAGAATTAGGTTTTAGTACATTGTATGTATTTTAATTTGTAATTCTATTGGAGACATACACTGAGAAAAATTTACTTTGCTTCTATTATGGGTACTTAATACATACATTAAAATTAAAATTTGATGTAAATAAAATATGCATTGGAAATTGCCTCTATAAAAATGTTAAACGTAAAATAAATATACAGAACTGTTAATAAGAATATTGTACAGCATAAAGGTAGTATGGTGGCACGCATTACTACCACAGCTTCTTGGGACTTCAGACCCTATAATGAACAAAAATTCCTGCCTCAGTTTCTTGCTCTAGTTGTAAAATATCTAAGCATAGCTCTCAAGTGTACAGCTTATAAACATCTACTGTTTCTAAACAGGAAAAGTTGGTTGATCTCTACACTTAGTATTTGATGCCATCAACTTTATATTAAGATGTCATTGACATTAAAAGGAAAAGGTGATTTTCCATCACTTATGCATTATGTCTGATAAATATGTAGCAATGGAAAACTTAACATTCTTTATATGCCTGAGGAAAATTAATGGATGAAGGAAATGTGATAAGCATAAATGAGCTCTAAATGCAGGAAAGATTTCAATGATGCCATTATAGACCTCAGAAGCTACATTTCTCTAGATAATATTCAACTTACATCCTAAAAGTATAATTTTCTTTTTCCTTTGATCCTAAAATTCCTGAAAAAATGAACAATCAGAAATCATCCACATACTGGACAATAGATAGAGAATTGGCAACTATTAGCACAAACAAATTGTATACAGATCTCCATTATGTCCTTAAAGAAAAAAATCAAACTGTTTTTTCAGGCTTAAATAGTTAATTTCACATTTGCATGCACATTTGAGTGGTACCTATGCAGGTTTCCATGATGGAAAGAGAGTATGTGGTAAGATCCTGAAAACTGACTGAGAATTGGTCATAAGGTTACATGTATAATTAAATCACCATATCTATTTATCTTTTAAATAAATACTGTTCACATGCATATGATTTATTTTGCATCATTGCTTGGCCTTATACTTTTACAAAAAATTAAATGGAAGGTTATTTTGTTATTTGGTAACAGTATGTTTTGTACACCTCACAAAACCACTCAGAAATTATTTTTATTCCCAATGTATGCAATATGCACATCTATTTCTGGGTAATATTTTTCCTATTTAGAGTGATAGCAATTTATATTCTAATAACCCTACAGCAGTAAATAAAGGACTGCATTTGAAGTTGCATTGTGTAAATACTTTTGATTTGTGAACAATTTGTAAATGTTAGGAACTTGTCAAAACTCTGGAAAGAAGAAAGACAACAAATAAAATCTGATTAGGAAAGAAGCCAGCATTAGACTCTAAAGGTCGTAAATCATAACATTTTAAAAATATTGTTCCTTAGAGATATACTGTTATATCACAGAATAATCATTACCATTTTTAAGTTTCTGTGCCACCAATTTGGATTTAAGGCATAAGCTCAGCATAGAATATTTTAGGACTTCAGTTTTACAGACAGTTTAATATTAGCATTTCAAAATATGTGACAATGTTAAAAAATGGTAATATTTTACACTGTCAGTCATAAGACCTAAAATCCCTTTTACAATTACAACGTTTAAAGGAACAAATTTACTTATCTAACATTTAAATACTAATGTCAGAAGTATATTGAATTCAATTTGTGAAGACATATTTATCATTTTAATAGAGTTTAAATTACAATTTTAAGCTGTTCAGTCTATACCTATGAATTATAATTTAATTTAATTGAAAATGTCTCTGCTCATTTTCTCCTCATTCTTGTCTGTAAGAAGCCAAGATTTCAAAATCTTCTGAATATTCCCACAGATTGCACAAAATACTGTGAAATAATCTTGTTCTCATTGTTTTTAAGATACAATTATGAAACACTCATAAAGAAAACTACAAAAAAAGCCGTATTAGTTATTCATCTGAGGAGAAATACAAAAATCCAAGGACATTATTCTCTTCCACTTTTTCTTTCTCATTACAGAGGTTTTTGGGATGCTGCCCAGACCTGCCTGGCTCTGCAGTCACATAATCCCCATAATATTGGCTTAACTCATTCTCTTTGGAATTTGATGGGAAGAGGAAGGCCAAAAGAAAAGGATCACATTCAAAGTACTTGATTACCCCAAGATGCAAAGCACAGAATAATTTAAATTGGAGCAGACATAAAATTTCGCTCACTTGACAGAGCAAATTTATGTAGTTCCCAGCCAAAGCTACTATCAGTTGGAAAGAAAGATAAGTGATCCAAATTTGTCTCTTTATCCCACTGGCATTGTGACACTGAGGATAAAAGCCAACTTGCCATTCATAATGTATATTTAGCTTCTAAAATTTCTCAAGGCTTTTCATTATCTCCTTCACAGTATGTTTGGAGAGTTCACAGTCGATCAATCTCTGCACCCTAATTCCTATTTTGTCTTCTTATATACTTATCTGCAATGTTAGAATGACTTGCTGAGATAATAAATTTATTAACTTGTAAAGAGCTCTTCAAATGTCTTACCAGAGTAAAAAAAATTATAAGGGAATTTTAATTTTTCTGCTTTTTGGCATACCTGTAGAAGTGTCCTCTCTTTATTAAAAAAAAAAAAAAAAAAGAAGAGTGACAAGATATGTTAGACAACATTTAGTTTCTACTAAAATGTTATACTACCATTAAGATTTCAAATTTCAGAAAATTAGGACAACACTACAAAATAAGGAAATACTGGGATCAGACCATCTGTACAACTTTATAAAACCCTATTTTGTTTTTCATTTTGCGAGACAATGTGTTACTCAAAACTCTTTAATCCAGTGGCAGATGTTCATTAGTTTTGATTGGATCTACAGTTTGTTTTTCTTTGCTGTTCAGAACAGCAACTATGTGTCCACAAGAAGAGATTCTGTCCCCTCGTGTGCATGAAGTGCCTGTCCTACAGTGGGATCAGAATGCAAAAGGGATGTGACTGCAACGAGGAGCCCCTAGAAGGAATTTGCTGCTTCCCTGGACCAAAAGGGAGTCCCAGAGTTTGTGCACCACTGAGCTCCTACAGACTGAGAAAGATCTCCCAGCAGCAGTTTGTAGTGTGCTTGTACTGTGGGTTTCTTTCTCCCTTAGCATCTACTACAACATCTATTCTGTAAATATTACCCAATCATTGGTTCTTGATTGGTAAGTAGAGATATCCTTGCATTTTTTTATCTGTTTTGTTACCACAAAAGGCAATAGCGACAACAGTGATAACAACATTCTCACTATCTGGGTTTTCAAAATGGTCAGAGAAAAAAAAATAAAACCTCTTGCAAAAGTTCCTGCCCAAGGTGATCCTTCCACTAAAAAAAAAAATTAGCATTAGCAACACTTGTCCGAGTTACACTCAATTGAAAATATGTTCTCAGGTCTGAAAGTTTTTGGTAACTTATGCATAGCAAGTAATTCCAAATCTGTTGTAACATAGTTAAAATGAAAAATTTCATTAAAAATATTAGCTAGCCTTCATTAGTTACGTCTCTTGGTTCAATAAGCACTTAATCATTTAAAAAATTAATAGTATATATTGGAAGAGCACCTATACAACTAAATTACAAAGTCAATATATATATTCACATTGATTGTGCATGGGTTTCACCTGACTGATCCTAAATAGGAGCCCAAAGTTTCAACTCCTACAAAATTAGAAGAGAAAATGTCTTTCTTTACCATATATGTCAGGCACTCATCAATGTAATTAATTTCAAACTAATGTCACGACATTAAATTAAAGTGACAGAACACAGTGGCAAGAGCCATGGATGGATTAGTGGCTCAACTTTACAGTGAGAGCTTTTCTGCAGATCATAATGAAACCAATGTTTTCCAGGCAGCAATCTTTTCAATTCCAGCACTTCATTACATTACATACGTGAATGATTTAAAAAAGTATTTCTGCCAATAAATTAGTCTGTTGACTTACATGCATTCTGAAGACATCTTACTTGTGATATAGTCCAATTTTCTAAAATGACTGTTAGCTGGTTTAAATGAGTACAGTTGTATTAATGATGTCCTAAAGCAAAGACTTCAAAAGTCTTTCAAAACTGGCAAAAATCAGCATAATCAGTATTTCTGAGAAATAAGAAAATCCCTTACCTAGGTGAAGATATACATATACTTAAATTTTACCAAATGATTTCCAATTTGTAAGATAATTTTTTTAGATCTCAAAAGGTATGAATTATAAGGAGGAAAAAATCAACATATAATTTATCATGTTTTTTATATTTAACAACAATTTGAAGGGTACTGTCTTAAAATAAATATTTAATTCTGCCTTAGCTGTAAAGTGCATTGCTTTCTAGGGTTATTTTTTATGCAACAGAAAAATGAACCATAAACCTAGACAACTACATAAATTTTAAAAGCAAATATATGCAAAAAAAAATCTATATGGACTCTTATTAAATAAAATCTTTTTCCTGAGGTTTTGCACACACTGCTGCAGAGATCATAAGCCATGCTTTTAATATGTAAAACAGGAAAAAATGCTTTTTCCATTTTTACTACAGGTCAAAATTGAACCCCTGGAGCTTTCAAGTCCAACAGATGCCATGAAATGAAATGTGGCACCTCTGCAGTCACAAGAAGTGACTTTTGTGGGCAGGGACCTATTTTATGTGCTGAGGCATGGCAATGGAGAGGCACAGAAAAAGTATTTGAAATTAAACACTACCAACTAAAACAATTAATAAATAATTAGTTAGAGAAGACATGCTTGTTAAAATCCAGTAAAAGTACAAAACATGTCTATATTCACAGAACCACAGAATGGCCTGGATTGGGAGGGACCTTAAATATCATCCAACTCACTGCTGTGGACAGGGACACCTTCCTTTAGACCAGGTTTCTCAGAGCTCCATCCAGCCTGGACTTGAACAGTTTCATAAAGTTTTAAGAACCTTGTGTCAGGAACCAGTGCTAGGACAACCCTTTGCAAAGGATTAATACACGAAATGAAAATACTCTCCTGAAAGATGAATTGGTGGTGTACCTGGAAAGCCATGCAGCTGACAATGGTAAGATCTCTGCATGGATTTCTTATAATCAAAATCTAGTTAAGAAAACAGAATCAAATCATGTTGATCAAATTCAGTAAGTCAGATTCTCCCTGTTCTGCCAGATTGGAGTGTCAAGCATCATCTGTTAAATTTGTCACAAAACTCACCAGGCTTCCAAAAAGCCTGATGAAGAATTTTGCACACACAGACTGAAGTAATTACACTATTTAGGATCTTGACTAGGAATGGAAACTTTGGAGAAGCTATACAAAATTGTTCAAGGTCAGTGTTTATTTTCCCACAAATAAAAAATTACAAGAGATAGGAAGAATGCATATTGCTTGCCTTATCATCAACAGTATGAAAACATGTACCAGAAACTTATGGATACAATGAGAGAGAAAACAGCAGCATTCAGCTGCAGGGACTGGCCTCCATTTTCACGTCTAGTAGCTTCACAGCATCTGTCTGTGTGTATAAGAATTGTTATAGAAAATCAAGAGTGTGAAAAAAAAGTAAATTTTAGAAAAAAAAAAGTGGAAAAGTTGAGACAATATGAAAAAGAAAGTATCAAAAGGAAAAAAAAGTGACAGTGGGAAAGAAAAAAGAGAAAAAAAATTAATATTTACATTGTGCCAAAGACAGTCACTTGAAAGACATTACTCTAACAGAAACATCAAATTATGATCAAAGCATAGATGGAATGGTAACCACTGAAGTACCCTGGCCAAATCTGAATCTTTTCCACAGTACTAAAACTGTGGAAAAGGTGTATTTCTATAGCAGTAATGTGGTCCTCCACAGCAGTCAAATTAGTAAACTGTCTGGTCTAATTTTAAAACAATTTATATAAGTGCTTAACCTGAAGCATATTTTTTACTTCTCCTTCAGCCAAGCCCAATCTAAACACATTTTTAACTTTTATGTTGGAGGTAGTTGGAACTCACAGAACTGCCAAATAACACAAAAAAACAAAGGTTCCAATCATATCCAGGAAGAGACAAACTTATCTGTTTCTCCTTGCTAATGGCTTTATCTTGTTCCTGAATTATTGCAGGAGTTCACAATGGGCCACAGTGAGAACTAGCTTCAATAATATGGACACAGATCCAATTAAAATATGAATGACCCATGCAATTAGCACATGCAGCTGGGTAATTAGATATTGACTTTGATACTGGGGTGGGAACAAAGTTGCTTCTTAGACATTCACAACTTCACAGTATGTCTTGATTACAATCACTAAGTTTGAATATTTTTTTTTCTACGAATATTTTTATTGAAGGTTCACTTTTTGGCAAATAATACAGTCAAATTTAGGCAATATATAGTGTATTGAGTAGATTTTTTTTCCAGCTACAGTGACACAATAATTATATTGGTAGTGACTAAAATCAGTGTTCAACTAATATTTTGAAAAAGACTTTGAAAGAAATTAAAATGTATAAAACCTTATGCAGTATGAGCAATAATCTTTGTTAAACCTTTACTTTAAAACTTAGGATTTAAGAAATTGTAATGGAAGCAGAAGAAAACTATAAAGTTAAATATAGTCTTGTATGCATAAGATTTAACCAATGCATTATCTTCTCATAACACAGATGTCTGTGTTCTTGCACAAACACCTGCATGATAACTATCATATGTAGATAACTATCAAGTAGAAAAGGCAGCAATATAAATAAACTAAGAACAATTATGGACATTATTCCATCCTCTCCCATATCTCTACTGTGGTGTTTTCAATGATACATATTGTGTTTAAGCTGTTCAAAATTCAAAACCACTTCTTTTTGTTGAGACTTAAATAGTTTGGTCCATATAATCATAAAAGAAAAACCCCACAAATCCTGAGCACATTAAGCTTCCACATTTACTTCAATAATTCAGCTTTTAAATATTTTTACAGAATACACCTAAGCATTTCCTCTTTTAATTGGTACTCAGGATTATTTTAATTAGAAAGCATCATAACACTAGTAATTACCTGCAACAAATAATAAGGATTAGAGTACCATACTTATAAACTGTGGCCTTGCACTTCAACATTCAACATATACAGTGATTTTCTTTTTTCTTCACAGCATTCAAAAAGATAAGCAAACTACAATTCATATGATAAAAGAAAAAACATTAAATTCCTTTAGAAGCAGAAATTCTGAGAATACAGAATAGCTCTCTGATTGCTGCTCCTCTGCTATTCAGTGGTAGTTAATGTCTGTGATAGCTGTACCATAAGAATTAGATTATATTAAAAAATAGTGTTTTTTTTCCTGTTAACATCTTTGATGATGAAAGCCTTTTTGTGTCTCTCTCTGATTCTTATCAAGTAAGTTCTATCAATTTTAGTGAAGGATTTCTATGCCTTTTCATGTAATAACTTTAGTCTTTGCAGAGAATGGAGCAAATAGCTGGTTTTAGCCTAGAGCAAGAACATGCCCTATCACTTTCAACAATTACCATCTCCAGGATTTGATGAGAAACAGCTCTTATTCAAATATTCTAGTACTGGTTTGCAAAACAAAACCAGATAGCTTTCGTGGGGGCTGTTATCTTTCTAAAGTTTTAGATATTAATTAATCTGATTGGTGAGCCCTACCAACTTCTTTTCTCAAAGCAGGAGATCTCAAAGATACATTTCATCTCTCTTTTCAGACAATAAAATAACAAAATTATTCTTTCATCACAGCAATACTGGCTGAAGAATTTACTTTACAGTTTTAGCTCAAGATTACAATTGAAAAAAAGTCAGATGAAAGCATTCATTTTCAAATCCTTATTTTGGAATTACACTATCCTTCAGCCTATGAGAAAATGAGTCAGGTAACTTCACAAGGATAATGCTGCAGCTCTTTCTTGCCTTGGGAATATGATCAGAGCTCCAGGGATACTGACATCCCACAGGCTTTCCTTTTTGACTTCTGCATTTTATTCTTCATTTTAAATTTAGCTAAAACCCTAACTAGTCAGATTTGTAGAGACAGACTGAGAAATCCTGTAATGCTCAAATCGTACAAAGAGATACTAATTACCGACTTAAAGTTTCAGATCTGTCGAATGGAAATTTTACCTGTGAAAACCTTTCAAACTTCTTCTGTATTTTTTCATTCTCTTTTGTGGTTTAAATTTACTGTGACTGTCCAGGTTGGTGTATGATTAAGGGTCAGAAAATTTCAACAACTCTTTTCCAAATCATTCCAATTGTTAGAAACATGTGAGGGTTTAATACAATATTTTGCCAACTGCACTACAGAGAATTTTACTTCTATTCTCAGGTAAGACTTTATTAAGAAATTACAGGAATGTTGCAATTTGTCTCCATTCTCTGACAAATTTAGTGAAATTTTCAGCTATATTCAAAAGTTATCAGAAGCACAAACTGATAGATGTTGTGCATGTATACATACACACACAGGCAGTGTAGACACAAACCATAGGCTTAAAAGAAGGCAAATCCTGAAAAATTCTAGTCTTTTTATGTAGATTTAAACAGGCAATTTGTAAGCCAGAAGTGATGACATTTGGTCCTGGCTCACGTACCTACTGGCAGCCTTTCTAGCTTTTTCTATGGAAAGAGAATACAAAAGAAGACTAAAAGTCCCCACAATTCCCCTAACTTTAATTTAATGATTAAACATAACTTTTCCTAGAATTGAGAACAGGTACCAGGAGCCAAATTGGGGGTCAATATGGGTTTTAATCCTGTTTAATATCATTAATAATTTCGGTGATGAGGCACAGAGAACCCTCAGCATCTTTTCTAATGACACACACCTCAGAGGAGTGGCTGAGGGACCAGAGGGTTGTGTTTCCACCCAGAGGGACCTTGGCAGGCCAGAGAAATGGACTGATGGAACATCAGGGAGTTCAACAAGAGGAAGTGCAAACCTCTGCCCCTGGGAAAAAGCAATCCTGGTTAACAGCTAAGGGCCACCCAGCTGGAAAGCAGCTTTGCAGAAAAGGCCCTGGGGGTCCTGTTGGACACCAAGTTTAATAAGAGGAAGAATGTGCTCTCGAGGCAAGAAATTTAATGGAAATAACAGCAGAGGCCTTGGCCATGCCAGCCTGCTCTCATGTGATACACTGACCTTGGGGCTTGGTTGTAATCACATAAAATCTGATTTCAAACAGATATGAAACCGTTTAAAATCTAGGGGAAGTGTTTCAGAGGACACGAGAGCTGTTCAAATTGGAAGTTTGCCCATAGGAACGGTCAGTCAACAAATGTGACCTAATTTTGTGGTGGAGAGCAGAACAGGAGTGAGGAAGGTGGCTTTTTGGCTTCCCTTAGTGGATGCACAGTCAGGGGGGAGTCAACCCTTCAGAGAAAGGGGGTTTGCCCTTCAGGGCTAGGGGGACTGCCCCTAGCAGAGAGATAGGGTGCAGCTCTTTGACTGCAAGAGATGACAGGAACAAAAATCTGCCCCAGCTATACAGATGAGATCACATAGCATCCATTTCTATCCCTAGAAGGTCACCTAATTGCTTGACTGAGAGCAAAATTTAAGGAAAATATTGGCCCTGAAAGAAAACTGTTAGAATCAGGGAAACTTGTTTCTGTTTTGCTGTAATTAGTAATTTTGAGTTTCTGGATGAAAAACCTTATCCTAGCTTCTATTCTAAGAAAACACAGTCCATATAGCTCAAAAGCTCTAGTAATACCTCATAAAATGTATATACATAAATGCAAACTCAAATATATTTACACATACTTGAAGGAATTACAAGAGCTACTCTTATTTTTCATTCACATCAAGTCCACTGCAGATCCCATTGTATTTTTGTAAAAACTACTGATAAGAATCATGTTTGACATGGTGATTATCATCTTTGCATCTTTTGCTATTTGCTAAATACTATTTATTATTGTTCCTCTTTTGCCTCCCACTATGTGATTTAAAGGGTGGTGATAAACATGCACAGAAAAAAAAAAGAGATGTTGAAGGGATTACAACATTTTCATGCATGGAAATAAAATTTTACTCTCATAGTTCATGCAATATTGGGAACAAACAACAACAACAAAAAAACCACCCTCAAACATCCAATATAACAAAGTAAGAAAAATGGATCTAAGAGGCTCTTGTTATCCCCAAATGTTTTTTTCATTTTCCCACTATTGCACCAAGTTATTAACTTCTAGTGAAGAAGAAAAAAAAACTGTGATAAAACACAACTTGCAACCATTTTTAATATATCTACTGCCCTTTCAAAGTAACAGTACTGACTGGGTAAGAGCCTTTGGAAAATGGCACCTTCATAAATCTTCTGGTAATTCCTGAAAATATATTTAACACCTGCAGAAAGGATCTTTTTAGCACCTTCCATTCCATCTTCTTTGGAGATTTAGTGTAAACCTGTACATGTGTTTTTAGGCTGCAACTGTAATAGTTCAGAATGACAACAGATTTGGATACTTTTGTGCCAGCTGTGGGGTACAAAGACAGGATCTGTGTCTTCTTTCTCACTGTAGAAAAAGAGTGAAAGGGCCCATGCAAATGAGCTGTGGAGTCAGCTCTGGGAGCTAAGGGACTTTAGCTGTTCCCAGGGGTTTTTGTGGCTGCAGAGGTTAGCCCATGGTCTCCTAACATGGATAAAGAGCTAAAGCACACAGTTGTTTTGAGAATGTCACAGGACTAGAAGCTTAGCAGTATAGATAAGCCAGAAGAAAACCTTATAAAACATTACAAATCAGCACTAAAAGTGCGGTAAATACCTCACTCAGAGGCAAACACACTGAGGTTAGAGTTGTACCTGCCTGCAAGTTTTGCTAACTGACATCCCTGCTGAGATTTTGGAACATTAAAAAATGCTACATTTAAGACTGTGTCACTCTTTCTCCAAGTATGAGTCTAAAATACATACATGTTCATATGCCTAAGTGAAATGGGAAATACAGACATAGAAATGTGAGCACAAAAAATAACTCAAAAAAGTAGGAAGGAAAATGGTGTATCTATAGATATATAGCTATAATATTCACTCGTGTATGTATATGTGTATCTATATCTATATCTGTATCTATATCTATATATCTATATCTATATCTATATCCATACATGAATAAAATTATACATTCAATTATTTAAAACAAAATATTTTAAGAAGTTTTGCTGGGAATTTCTCAAAGCTAGTGCAAGTTTCCACTGGTAAACCCTTCAGAAAACCGGGAAACTTTCATTGAAAGGATTACAAATTGTGAGGAACTAATCACAAATGTGAGAGACTTAGTGAATGGATACTGTGCTTCAGGCCTAGGAACACACACTATGAAATAAAGTAGATGTACATTTGTAGGCTGCTGAGGCCAGCCATGTGAAAATTTAAAGTAATGTCTGTCTCATTTATGCACGTCCCTGCTGTCAGAGAGCAATTTGCAGCCTCAAGCTCCTTCCCAGACCTAAGACTATTACGAGAAGATCATCATATTGTATTATCATGGCATTTGACTTGCAGCCAGGAGCTGGTACTTGCACACTTCCCTAGGAAGCAGAGGCTGTGGATTCAGTGCCCACAGGAGTTGTATATTCACATAAGTAGAGTTTTGGCTTCCAGTTCCTATCCTCAGGGATTACTACTCCTGCCTGATATCCAATGGCTTTTGAAAGCAAAAACAAGCTCCTTCTGCAGAATTTAGAAGCAAAGTTTTATATCTTGTGACAACTCCTATTTCCCTACTAAGCACCCACTGAAGGACAACCAGCATATCCTTGCTTCCATCTCCCTTCAGTTCTCTGATTCATTGCATTAGCTTGTACACACTTCACCAGGGTATTATGTTAGATAATACTTAGGGGATGGCAAAATTCTCTTGGGATAAGTAATATTAATGAGAATGCATACATAGGGTCTACAGATTTATTTCTGTTTAAATTTAGAGCCAGGCATAAACACTCAGCTCAGCTGAAGTGCCATAGATTTGGGCAAATACAGAAGAAAACCTTCAGGAGTCTTACCGACTTTTCTAATAAATACATTAATAATATGAAAGGAAACCTTGGTTACTGTAGCTATTAAGAGACCACAGGACAAATGATGCAGATTTCATTCAAAAGTCTACGCAGTTTCATTTTTGTTGCCTATGTCCTTTTTAAAACTAATCTGTGGACACCTAGCTATTATTATCAAAGCCTCAAACAAATACCGCACCATCAGAGTTGACCGACACCAGAAAGAATATTACTGCTCAAACTTAAGCATTTTATAAACAAAATCTATTAAGTTTTAATAGATTACATTCATATTTTTACAGCATTATGCATATATGTATATAATATTATATTGTGATGATATTATGTCATTTCAAAACAAGATAATCATGCTGACTCATGAATATTAACATTAATGTTCCACTGATTCTAAATTTCTTTTGACATACTTTTAAAAATTGCCTACAGAATGTTCTTATGATGGGAATTTCACACTCTTTTTCAGGCTTTGAAAAAACAGTTGTCAAGGAAACTAATTAGTTCCACAATCATAATTGTAGTAATGATTCATATAAAGACTTGAAGTTAAATAGTGTAACAGACTTCTAACAAGTACTTAGAGGTTATGGGAGAGCACTGAAAGGAAAAAGCCCCTAAGCACCTATAAAACTGTTTTTAGAGAGAAATGTTCTATCTTTCTTCTGAAATTAAATTAACTAAGCTACTTTTTACTTGAATGTCTAGAGACCACCTATGTTATAATTTACAGAGGAGAATTAAGTTTTTCTGCTACAGCAACTGTGGCAATAGTAGGAGTAGTTTACATAATTATAAAAGGCTAATGTGAGAATACATTGCAAAAGAAGTATTTTTTTTGTTTCAAATATGCAAAATTGAAAAATGGCTTATCCCTTCCCTAAGTAAATTTTTACTTATTTTTCTACTTGACAGATATTTTTATTTCATTGAGGCAACGAGTTTCCCTACATCTATTTTTTCTCTTTTCTTTTTCAATCATGGGAAATTTTATTTCTGAATGATGGCAATCACAAGGCCCTGCCTGTTTAAAAACAAGTACACAGAACCTATTGAGACCCTGAATTTCAATCAAGATGCAAATCAACTTTACTTCAATTCAAGTGCATAAAACAAATATTTGTACTTGAACTGGATCTGAGTCTATGAATGAGTTACAAATGTGTTTTCTTTTCAATAAATAAAAGGTAAGGATGCTTCCAATATAAAAAAAAAAAAAAAAAAGCTGCTATGGAACATTCAAAAATCTTGCAGAGATCTTGAGATAACTTTCCTGCAAATATGTTTGAAGGAAACTCACAATACACAAGAAAAATAAATAGCCAGTTATTTCAAAATTTTCTGATAGCACACTAGTACATGACTCATTCCAGCTCACTGGCACTGTATCAATGCTAGTCAGGTGTTCAGATTAAAATACAGGTATTTATATCAATGGTTTGCATTTAAATATATTTGCAACTGTATTTATTTGGCAAGTTTTTTGTTAATTCTAATACATTAATAGTTTGAAAAATGGAAGTCAAAAAATACTATGTTAGAGATTTAGAACCTGATTTTTCAAGTGGTAATGATGATACTGATCTAATTTGGAAATAATTATTTAAGATGTAGCTCATAATTTTAATTAAAAGTTTGAAATCTCTTCCTCATAGCATTTTCTTAATAAAAATTAAAATTACCCATAATATTTCAGAAAATACCTTATTTTAGTTGTATTGTTACTGTTTTTCATTGCTGCATCAAAATAAAGCCTTATATTGGGAAACATTAAAACTCATACACTCTTAAGTAAAATGCAGTTTTTCTTAAATGGAATTTCAAATTGTGCTATTTAGACACTTAAAAATGTGAACAAAGTTTCTATAGATCTCAATTTTTTTAAATCAGCCTCATAGAAGACTGTTTGGTCACTATGTCAGGGTGAATCATTCAGAGAGTATCTAAAGACTATTTGAAGCCTTAACCCCATCAGACACTAAAATAAATGCCTTTATTACATGTGTGGCTTAAAGCACATGTATAGATGGGACTGAAATCAAGAATTCTAGCAAACAGTCCCATCAACAGGGTTGAAGAATCAATGTTTCTTCTATACTTAAAAATTACTTCATTACTAAGAGAAAAGTGGGAGACAGGGTCCCATTTAAGGTCCCTGAATCAAATTTTTTCTGATAATAAAGTCTGGGGTCTCACATCTTTCTAGTCCAAGACTTCAGTTTCATTATGCTCAACTACATACAGTGTACTCTGAGTTGGAAATAATTCCCAGAGAGAAAACACAATGAAATTAACTTACCTGTAATAATGTTGGGCTTTGGTGGCATGCTGAATTCATACAATGTTGGTTCAGAATAACCCAGTCTGTTGGCAGCTGTAATTTGTACTTCATAACCCATGGTCCATTGAAGATGCTCTAAGATGATGTGGTCTCTACTACCCTGTACTTTTTTCTCTAGCCACTGGTCTTCCTTATCTTTCTGTAAAGATCAAAATATTTGTTTCAATTCTCCCAAACTCTTGTATTATTTCTCTAAACTCTGTATCTACACCATGCACAAAAAACGTGGAGTTGCCTTTACAGAGGTTATGAACACTGAACTAATCTAATTTTGGAGTTCTGAGTACTTAGGCTTTTTGTAATTTTGACTACTCCTTATCATGTTTCCACAATGTGAATTTAGAGAATTTTGTGGTCAATCCTTTTAAACTTTTTGGCTTCAATTTATTCTTTGCTCAAATACTGTTTTTTATTTTATAGAACAGCAGGATAATCAGTTATATAATAAAATGCTAAAAAAATAAATTATGCAAGAAGTTTATTTTATACAGACTATTAAATTACATTTTGATCAACATTCATTCAAAGAAATTTGCCATTAAACCCAGTCTTGAATTGTTCATGAGTCCAGCTGTGCATGTATCATACATTAGTTATTTAATGAACATATATACTAACTGTAGCCATACGGGAACATTTCACAAACCAGGTTGTATGGAAGAATATAAACATCATTGAGTAAGTATGAAATACTATGTCTACACCTGTGAGAGGATACATGCAGATCTTTAGGATGGTGTTCTAGACAAAAAAGAATTCTCATAATTTCTGTTAGTTCAGGTAATTAAGGGAATCCTATACAAAGGGAAGAAATAAGGACTTAGGTTGCAAACTTAATTCTGGCATTTTATAAATCTGGAGTTATTACCTTTGCAATCTCTACTTTGAATGCATAATACATTTATTATTTTTTTAATACAGGTAGAAATTACACAATTACTAATACGTAGAAGGATTAAACAATATATATTGTCAAACAAAAAAGTCATCTTGTTCAAAGGACAGCCAATAACATTCCGTAAGAATCCATGCAGTCCTACTCTTACAAGGCACTGAGGTACAATAACATGGCTAAAGTATCTCCTGAGAGACAAATTCAACCCACACAGCAACACAGACTCAATCAGTGGGTATAAACCATATGGGAAAATTTAAAGCCAAACAAACTTATAATACCTGCAAGTATAACTTTTTAGCTGCATGCTACTCAGCAGCCTATTTAAGTTCTTTGCTGAAGCATCCTGCTTTTCACTGGCACAGGTTTCAGAGAAACCAGCATCTATAATTTAGAGAGTTCAGGGACCAATCATCATTACTTTATTTTTGTCCCCTGTCTTCAGAAACAAGGGACACACTAAATTCCCTTTTGTGCACTGCTGCAATAATTTATTTGTTAGCAGCTCTGAGGTTGGTGGTTTTTCCATACTGACTTCACCTTTTCATAAACTTTCTTGCTTTACCTGCATTAGCATTGGGATTGTCACATGATAGTTCTGAGAATGATTAAACAACAAAACCTGTCTTCAGGAGTATTTTCATCCAAGTGAAAATTCCTACTTGGTGCAGTGAGAGATTAATGAAAAACATCAGAATGGTAGGCCCATTACAAATAATGAAAAAAAAACTACATACACTGGAGTAAAAATGGTTTTTTCATCATGAAGTGAAAATGGTATTTTCTGTAAAGGGTGTTTTCCCATATCCTGATAGATACTTTCTATTGCAATCACTTGACTTGACCCTGGGTAAATCCACTCACACTGTCACTATACTAAACTCCTTTTACAAAGTATATTTTTGCATAGCACATAGGCTGAAATAGAAGGAGCTAATACTGATTGTAATATGCATATGAAAATACTGCTTAGTGATATTAGGAATAGCAGCATTATGTAGCACTTCATTTTAATGGCTGTCTAAATTGGTGAGGTATAGGAGGAGTTAGAAAAAATACAGCAAGATTTCAAAGGATATCAACATAAATCAGAAGTTCCCTACATAATCTCAGTATTGTGCACAGATGCCATGTGAATGTACTAGGGAATTCCAAAGGCTTTCAGAAATATAGAAAGACAAAAAAAAATATACTGAATTGGAAACTAAAGGTTCGGGTTAATACAGTTCCTGCAGAAAAAACCACAGTATTGCAAACAGAGATATTAGTATATTTTGAAAACGAACTGCAAAACCTTTGTGATGAATAGAACGAGGCTGCACTTCTGCAGACAGAAGAACAATGAAAAGGCAGGTGTTCCACTATTTGGTCAGGTGAAAAATAACAAATGAGCTGAAATGTAACAGGATACCTGCACATGCTATGCCATACCATAATTAAGCTGAAACTGAAACCAAATGGGTGAATTGAGATAAATGAAACAAAGTCCAAGCCCTGAGTGCAAAGAGAAAACTTTTTTGAAGAGTGACAAACACAAGTCAGGAGGGAGAGGAATAAATTATCTGGAAAGAAAGGTGTGTTCTAAAGACAAACAGATTAAATCTTCCGGAGTACTGTCTGCTTATGGCTCCTTGAAGAAGGGAAGAAAACCCCCCAAAAAACCCAAAACACACACACACACACAAAAAAAAAAAAAAAAAAAAAAAAAAAAAAACCACAAAAAACCCCCAAAACCCCCCTTCGATGTTCTTCATTATAGCTGTTATTTCAGCTATATTACATTTTCAAGTACTTTCCCCTAAGCAGAGCCCACTAATGTCTCCAGGTTTGATTTATTTTAAGTGTAGAAATGGAAAAAGAGGGATGAAAACATAAATCATGGGTCTGCCAGGTAAATCTTCCCACAAATCTCCCTGTTTAATATAAGACCCTTCAAACAGTAGCTTAAGGAGCAGAAGAGAGATCACTCTGTACCTGATTAGGTTGTTCTGTTATTAATACTTAAAATTTATAGAAAGCTCTACATATGCACAGTGTTCTACAACAAAAGGAATGAAACTTCTAGATTACAAACAGTAGTCTAGTTTGGGAGGTGAATTAATATAAATGTCTTCAATAATCACTCAAGCAACAAATGCACATTTACAGAAACTGTGATGGGATCTGCAATCTCAAAGATTAAACAGTTTCTTTATTTACATCTTATTTTGTTTCATATTATGTAGAAATAGTCCTTTACAAAAGGCCACTGATAACCTAGCAGGTCACTGGCAGTTACAGGTATTTTACTGCCCACTTCCATTACTCTTCAGCCTTATATTAATGGAAAACAAAATCAATAAGAAAATCCTTATATCATTATTTCTTAAATGTGTATATATTGGCTTTATATAATTTTTGTTTCATATTTTTTCATAATATAAGCATCAGCCAAATTTATTCAAGAAGAGTCTAAGAGCTAGGTTTTTAAGACAGTGTAACCTAACCACCTAAAAACCTCGACAAAAACAAAACCAAAACCACCTCCCTGAAACAAACCTATAAAAACAACCAGAAACAAAACAAAGCAGTGTAAAACTCCAGTCTGCCATGAATTGACTGCTGCTCAAAACCGAGGGCACATGTGACAACAGTGGAAGTAAATCCAATCCACTGTTTAGGCAGCAGTTTATTAGTCTGGAAATAACATCTCTCTCTTTAATGGTCATTCTATACTGTATCCAAAATCATATTCTCTGGGATCTCCTAAAAAGTGAGAAAAAGTGATTAACCTCCTTCAACTCTTCTCTTATTCTCCATCCTCTCTGAATTGTTGAGCTGAAAGCTCAGCTCAAACAAACTTATTATGGTGGTCCCTGTGATGAAAAAATGGACAGGAGACACCACACTGTCTTGAAAGGCACCAGGAAAAAATATCAAGACATCCTCACAGAAGAAAATCTGATCATTTAAAGGAGTGACTTCTCAAGAATTAATTACACTAGGTTGGGGATTTCTAGGTCTGGTTAATACAGGTAATAAAATTCAGGGGCAAATACTGAACCAAGCACAAAACAGCTGGTAATGTACATGGTGTTAAAATGCACAGAAAGTCAGAAGATCTGGGAGGTAGACTGGAACCTAGAGATGCAAAAGCATTTATCTGTTTCTTGGTAGGTATATCAGAGTGGGAGTAAATGAGAATTCATCTCGTTTAAAATATTCTGTATCTATAAAGTTTGCTGTAGAACCCACCATAAAGGAACAAAATTAACATGTCCTACAGTCAGAAAAGAGTGAATGTGCTTCAGAGTGAAGCACATAAACTATCAAACTCTTACCTGACAAAATTCAGAGCATTAACAGTAACCCTGTCACAGGTCAAAAACAGGTGAACAACTTTTAGGCCTGTAAAAACCAGTCACTTTAGTAAGTTTTTCTTGCTTCTATCAAAAGGGTTAATAATAATAAAAGAGAGTTATTTTTTATTATTCTGTTCTCATTCCAAATGTTTACTAAAATTTTCCCTGCCAGGGAAAAACAAAAACAACCTCCTCCGCTCACCACTCTCTTTTTTCTAGCTTACTGTTGGCATTCTGTGATCTGGCAGTATAGAAATGCTAAGACACCTATTCAGAACTTTCTTGTTAAGCATTATGAAATAGGTTTAAGCAGTGTTAATACTTTCCAAAGGCTGCTTTGTAGCCTGCCTTTCTCTTTGCTGTCTGTGCCTGGTCACCTGTTTGCTCTGAGCTGCTGTGACAGCCACTCTCCTGTATCCCAACTGCTCCTTCCTTCCTCCTGGCCCTCCTTGTCTCCTCAACTTTCTCTTCTCAATTATAATTTATTACTCTGGTACTTGGTAAATGCCCCATCAGATAACAGCCATTTACAAAATCAGTACACATTTCCATAATTTACATGGATAAAGCTTCACATCTGTTGTGAAACACCACCATGTCATCACGTGTGTCCCAACCAACTATGGAAGCACCATAAGCAGAAGAACCAAAGGGAGGCTTGAATATACTTGAAAAAGTATTAAAGAGTCCCTGTGAGAAGTGTGGTCAGCTGGTCATCTCTGGCATCAGACAAGATGCTTCCCTAGAGAATTCCTCTCACTGCTCTTTCCAGCTGGTTACTGGGGAACAATTTTCCCTTGTTTTACTCTCTCCCTTCCTATTCTTTCCTAAGGTAACTTTGAAGCCAATGTGTGCCATCAGCCTCAGATTCCATCAGTGAAGCTTTGTCATGCTGTCTCAACTTTCTTAGTGTAACAGCATGAAAATAAAATTGAGGCTGCTAATCATAAAAATTGCACAGTACCTAATACTCTGGAATGCAGAAGAAAATGTCAAGCTGCTTATTATCTGATTGTAGTCAGTAATTCCTGCCCATAATATGAAGAAACTGATGCTAGGAAAGGAATATTCAACAGAATGAAAGACACAATTTCCAGAAAAAAACTTACCAATTGCCTTAGCCAGGCTGTAATATTGCTTTAATATCTTAAAGGCTGTCCTTCCCCCAGTTTAAAAAAAATAAATATGTATAAAACTTACACATGGGTGAATTAACCTTTTGAAGAAAAAGCCATTGATGTATGGGTTGTTATCAAATATGCTCTTCAAACATGCATTGGTTCAGGTGCTAATAATGAGGCTGGCAAGAGTTATAGGAAAGCTAATTAAACACTACCAATGGGGAAGATAGAAGAGAAGCAGTCAACAGATAATTATGAACTTTAAATAGCATTCATTCTTTCTGATTAAAACACCAAAAACTTATTCTGCTTCTTTTGTTGTAGAAAGGCCTTTAATTTAGTCAAATTGCTTTTTCAATTGGAAGCTCAAGGAGTTAAGCATTTGAGGTCCAAGGAAAAACTATCTTCTTCATAACCTTTTAAGTTTCCAGTTACTGCTTAAACTGCATATTTGCCTTCCAACAACACACAGGAAAAGTCATCTTTTATACTATAAAATTGTACCTTAGTGAAAACATGAGATCAAAATCAGATTTCCAAAGATATTTGGGATAGAACTAAAAGAATTCAGCATATTTTAATAATAAAAACAGATTCAATTCCATATGATGCATGAATGTATTATATCCTAAACTTTATTTTGTACTCAGTGGTGAATACTTAAAGGCATTGTAATCCAACTAGGAAGTTCAATCCTGCAAAACCCCATTTTTATCTTATATTGCATATTTTACTACCCTTGTCTTCTTTGCAATTACTTTTATGTCAATTGTATTCATTGGATGGAAAGCAATTTAAGAAGGTCAACTAAGATTTAGGGATCAGTGACAGCAGAATAACTTCTGGTCATTCTCTCAGACTACTCTTAAGACTGCTACCAAATATTTCTCAATAAATTTGGAGCTACTAATCTTTGGTTATATTTAGCATAGGAGAATAATTTTACATTCTAGGTTTAGCACTTGGATAATCCCTCGACTATAGTCAAAAAGTTACATTATAGCAAACATCTGGAAATGTGACAAAAACCTATTACAAGTTAAGGAACTGTCTTTTCCTTTTTGGTTACGTTCCCACAGGCTCTATAGTTAATTTCTCAAAATTTGCTTCTTTCTGTGTATAAATACAGTCCTCATTACCTTCCATTTAACATGACTAGATATCCAATGTTACCTTCCCAATTTTCTAGACACTTAATGGACATGAAATTCTGCTGTAACACTCAGGAAAAATGGGTCTACTCAGATGCAAGTACTACACAAGGAAATTTTTTAAAGTGCACACTTTAGAATGAAACAGATTGCTTTTGCTAGCTCTGCCACTACTTCTTCAATCCAATCATTTCTAAACATAATACATCAGGAAATACATTTTATCTACATTAGTAATAATAATTAAAAAAAAACCTGCCACAGTATTTTAAAAATAGAGTATATACTGCAGAAAAGCCTGTTTTCTAAACTTGTCAGATTTGATGAGAGAACACCAAAATAGAGCTGTCTAGATGAGAGAATGCTAAAAAACTCTGCCCAATGGCTGTCTAGGAACAGATATGTGCCTTGAAACTCATGAAATTCCAAACAATATGCCAATTATTTGGCTTTTGTAAGACGAGACTTGGAATTCAGGCAGACAGACGATATGAAACGTGATCAGCTAATTAATGCAATTTACAATTAATATGGAGCACTGCAATATAGCTTTCTATCAATACAGATGCATTTATATATTTATGCATTTATATATTAAAAATCTTGCTGTTTAAACAACCTTTAAGTGTGTAATTTTAATGTTTGCAAATTTACTATGTTTTTAAAAGTTGAACACAAACGTCTCACTTTTACTACGCAACTGAAAAAGAATATAATTTTCTTGATAAGATGAATTTTCAGCATACCTTTAGGAACAGCTGAGTGCTTTTTGTTTTTCTTTTCTAATTTTTTATTTTATAATCTGGCATCTGCAACCTAGTTACAAAAGAAAACATACTATATATTTATTTTATTATTATTATTATTATTTGCTGGAATGCAATGCACTTTGGCAAATTTCAAACAATATTAACAATTTTCTCTACATTAAGAGCAGATATTAACAAGAACAATTCATTTATTTTGATTAACTGAAATACTTACACTTCTGTATTTTACAATATATTCCAGTATAGGGGCACCTCCATCATCTTGTTTAGTTATGCTAAGTTTGAAACTCTTGCCACTCTCTGGTTGTCCATGAATTGAAGGGGGGCTTGGTTCCCCTAAATAAGGAAACAGTACACAATAATAATAATAATAATTCAGCAGCGAGATACATCTTAAATTACAGTCAGGAACTTGTCCATAATAATATTAATCAAAATCTTAAAATCAGTACAATCATTCCAGGCACTACAAAACATTCTTTATAGGAATGTTAAACACTGTGCTTGAAGTGTGTTTTAATGTAGATTCCTTATACAAGGAAACAAAATTATGTGAAGCATGAAAGAAATATTCATTTCTTTGAGACTTTCTGACTTCCAACACTTTTAAATGGAATTTCCTTCCAAAATCATTCAGTTATCAATTCAGCAAGGCTGGTAACCTGCTACTCACACTGAAGTTTAAAAGACACTCTCTTACAGGTAAGCATCGATAACTTAAGCATAACCTTTAATCCTACGTGAGATTTCTAAATTGCAATACAGTTTTAAAATTTAAAATAAATTTACTCTCCAATAAATGCACCAAGTCAAATTAAATAAAAAATTTATCTATGAATAACTTCTTAGACAAGTCAGTATCAAGAGTAAATGTAAAGAATAATATTTTAGAAACTATAACTCAATGTCTTAATTATAATGAGAAGATAAAGGTAGTCTTAAACATGCAATCAAAAGATTAACAGACACTTTAAGACCCTTTCCTAATCAAAAATTCATAGATTACCTTTTCTATATGCAACGCCTATTACATTTTTTTAAAGAGATCCTAAATGAAAATATACTGAAGCGTCTTATTTTCAAAATATTTAAATGGGCATTTACCCAGAGAGATACTGTTCTTTTAGAAATAATCGTATCATTTGTGCTTAGCACTTATTAAAGTAAGGATAAACTTACTTAGATCACAACATAAAACTTACCTAGCTTTCTATCAGATAGCATATATATACATACATACATATATTATATAT
>VXBI01011921.1:469981-513349 GCA_013397375.1 Toxostoma redivivum
TACAGAAATATTTCGTGCTCTTTGTACATTACTTTTATTGTTCATTTCCTTAGGGCCAGTATTAGTTTCATTGAGTAATGCCCTATTCAGGGAACAGTTCAGTTGCAACAGATTTATGACAGACTGGTCTGGCAGTAGCTGCTGATGTATTTCAACATGTCTGTTTGATTACTATACACTGCCATCTGGTAGTTTGCTTTTTCTTCTCTTTGTATATTTAATTTACTTACTGTTGTTTCTATTTAAAGATAATTTAAGAAAAATATTTTTCATTTGCCCTTAATATTTTAATCTGAATCTCTGGCCTATAGTTACTACTAATACAGAATTGGTTTCACAGAATTTCTCATTTGCATATAGTCACAGTTAAAGCAATTTATTCTCATCATTTCTTCCATAGCTTAAAATTTCTGTTTGAAGCTTGATAATTGCAGAACAATAGCACCATAGTTTGGTGAAGAAATGTCTCCAGAAATGGCAAATTCACTTCTGTTAGATGTAGATAATATCCTGAATGCTAATGAGAAAAATGCCCTATTCTAGTATCTCTCATGGTTTTTGCTCCATTATATCAAATAAAGACTTTCTGAATCTCAAAAATGTAAGATAATTGGATAAATTCTTCAATTTAAGTTCACTCAAACTTCTTGAAAGGGTGGAATAACAAAACATGATTTCTGAGAAACAATGTAAAGACTGATGTTACACTGGGGAGTGGATTATAAAACTGAAACATTATCCTCAGTGGATAATAATTCAAATCTAGAAAATTCTAATAATAATAATATTTTACATTTAACAGCACAAGTATTACTCACGGACAGGTAAGGTCTGAAAGATCTCAATTTTGCTATACTCTCCTTGCCCTTTTCCATTTACAGCAGCTACTCTGATTTCATATGTTGTATTTGGTTCCAAATTGCTCAGAACAACCATAGCTAAAGGAAAGAAAAAAAATAAAAGAGAATAAAATTTGATGAAGTAATAAATTTATAAAAAGAAAAGAGAATTTCATAATTTGCTTTCTTCACTTGTAAATTAACGAGTCTCATATTCTGACAATACATTGGTTTCAAACTTAGCTTTTTCCTGCAGTGCTAATAGTCCCTTTTTCCATCTCCATAAAATCATTGTTGTGAGTGAGCAAATTATGCTTGTGAAGGAACAGTGAAGTCAGTGTTAGAGAAGCCACAGGCAACAATTATTGACCCTGATCGATATTTTATGTTCAGATTGTGAGCAGTGTATGGAGTTTGCACACCCAGGCTGTGGTAGCAAGGCTGCTACAGGGGTGGCTTCTGTGAGAAGGTGCTGGAGGCTTCTCCCATGTCTGACAAAGCCAATCCCAGCAGATCCCAGGATTCACTGCTGGCCAAGTCTGAGCCCACCAGTGACAGTAGCCTTCCATGATAACATATAAGAAGTAAAAAAAAGTTATTGTGCAGATGTATTTGTGGCCAGAGAAGAGTGGGATGAGGATGTGAGAGGAACAGCCCTGCAGACACCCAGGGCAGTGCAGAAGGAGGGGCAGGAGCTGCTCCAGAGCTGAGATTCCCTGCAGCCCAGGGAGCAGCCCTTGGAGAGGCAGCTGTGCCACTGCAGCCCGTGGGAGACCATGGGGATGCAGGGATCCACCTGCAGCCCACGGAAGAGGCACACACCAGAGCAGATGGATGCTGAGAGAGGGCTTTGACCCCATGCTGGAACAGGCTCCTGGCAGGGATCTGCAGACCCATTCCAGAAGCCCATGCTGGAGCAGGTTTCCTGGCAGGACTTGTGACCCTGCAGAGGAGCCACACTGAAACAGCCTGTCCTTGAAGAACTGATCCAAGGGAAGAGTGACCCAGCTGGAGAAGTTCATGGAGAACTGCTGACCATGGGATGGACTCACTTTGCTGTAGTTCATGGAGAGCTGTCTCCCATGGGAGGGACTCTGTGCTGGAGTGGGGGAAGGACTCCACTCCATGAGCAGCAGCAGGAACAACGTGTGATGAACTCCTTTCATGACCAGGTGACCCACCTGGTGGATGCAGGAAAAACTGTGGTGTTTTCTATATCCCAGTAAACTCCTGGAAAAGCTGGCAGCCCATGGCTTGGACAGGAGCACTCTTTGCTGGGTTAAGAACTGGGTGGATGGCCGGGCCCAGGAGTGGTGAACAGTGCTGCATCCAGCTGGAGATCAGTCACCAGTGGTATCCCTCAGGGATCAGTGCTGGGGCCAGTCCTGTTCAGTATTTTTATTGATGGCATGGATGAGGGGATTGAGTCCACCATTAGTTAATTTGCAGAAGACACTAAGCTGGGAGCATGTGTCAATCTGTTGGAAGGTAGGAGGGCTCTGCAAAGAGACCTGGAATGGTTGGATGGATGGGCAGAGTCCAATGGGATGAAGTTTAATAAGTCCAAGTGCTGAGTCCTGCATTTTGGCCACAACAACTTCCTGCAATGCTGTCGGCTGGGGATGGTGTGGCTGGACAATGGCCAGGCAGAAAGGGATCTGGGGGTGCTGGTTGATGGCAGGCTGAACATGAGCCAGCAGTGGCCAAGAAGGCCAATGGCCCCTGGCTGTATCAGGAATAGTGTGGCCAGCAGGAGCAGGGAGGTCATTCTTCCTCTGTACTTGGCACAGGTGAGGCCACACCTTGAGTGCTGTGTCCAGTTCTGTCCCCTCAGTTTAGGAAGGACATTGAGACACTTGAGGGCATCCAGAGGAGGCAGCGAGGCTGGTGAGGGGCTTGGAACACAAACCCTGTGAGGAATGGCTGAGAGACCTGGGGCTGTTCAGCCTGGAGAAAAGGACACTCAGGGGTGACCTTATCTCTCTACAACACCCTGAAAGGTGGCTGTAGTCAGGTGGGGATTGGTCTCCTTCTCCAAGGCAGCAAGTGACAGAACAAGAGGACACAGTCTTAAGCTGTGCCAAAGGAAATTTAGGTTAGATATTAGGAAGAAGTTTTGTATGGAAAGAGAGATAAGGTATTGGAATTGCCTGCCCGGAAAGGTGGTGGAGTCACCATCCCTGGATGTGTTTGAAAAAAAAGATTGGATGTGGCACTTGGTGCCATGGTTTAGTTGAGGTGTTAGGGCATGGGTTGAACTCAATGATCTTGAAGGTCTCTTCCAACCTAGTGATTCTGTGATTCTGTGAGCATTATCAGCATTCCCTGTCTTCCTGTGGGGGAGGAGGTAAAGCTGGAAAGGAAGGAAAATTTTTCAGATGAGTGATAGAGCAGCTGTGGTGGTCAAGTGGTATCCAGCCAGGGTCAACCTGTCACACATAGGAGACATGAATCTGGCAAAAACATTATGGATTTTTCCATCCTCCTTGCTGGCAACTGGCACATAGTGTGCTCCAGCCACCTTCATACAGTTTATAACTTGCCATTTTTCCTTCATGGACAGCAGTATCAGCTGTCCTTCATCTACACTCCAAAATGCAGCTACATGCACATTGATGGTGACTTTTTGGTGCTCTGGTCTGCCAGTTCAACAGTGTGTTCAAAACCTAAAATGAAAGATGTCTACGATAATCAAAGCAAGAAAGCAAGAGATCTGAGTTACCTGCTGAGGACCTGAAAGAGAATTAGCCAGCTTTGTACTATTTCAGAGGAGGTGTATGGAAATACATAAATTAAATATAATAATAACAATTATAACAATAACAACAAAAAATACTTTGGGAAGCAAAGGGGTGGGAATTTAGGACATGATTTCAGAAATCAAGACTGAACTCTTGACAGTGATCATTCACACAACCTAGCTCTATGATTCTACCTAAAGATGCAATCTGAAGCAGAAAACAGGTAAAGCTTGCCAAAAAGCACTAAGCATACAACAGTAAATCTAGAAGCAAAATCCAGGAAAACAATGTTGGACTCTGGAAACCTTTCTGAGAATGCATAGCATCATAATACTGTATTTACTAAAAAGTAATATTGAGTATACACTTGGAAATTTGGATCCATGCAGAGTTCTTGGAGCATTACCCTGCCTTTAGAAGAAATATTCCTTTTATTGTCTCTGCAGCAATAGCTTGCTTGCTGTTTGCCAGCTCTGTGATGAGCTCTCCATATGTCAGATTCACACTGGGGAATGGATGGAAATTAGATGGACTTGACTAGGAGCACAACAGCATTTGTCTTGCCCAGGAAAGCAGAGGCTGTAATGTTTTACAAGTGGCTGCAGAAATGTAATCTCTTAAAATAGAGCCAGTAGTATCTTTCAGAGTTTCTAGGGAGCACAATTTTTTCATTATAAAGGAGTAATTTTTTAGTTGCTTTAGGCCTTCAAGTTATATATTCAATGAAAGCATAATTATTTCTGTCCGTACTCTTTGTTATTATTTTCAGTCCAGATTTATTAGAGTTTCTATTTCTTTAGTTTCCACAGAAGTCCGACAGAGTTCCTATTAAATGTGAAGCTAAAGGGATTTAATGAATTTGGAAAAACAGTAACTTCTACATTTCACGCTCTATTATGAGCATTTTGCATGAATTTGCCATTGAAACATAAATGTTTTCTTGTAAATAGAGCAGTAGAATTGTATGTCTTCCAGCATGTTTTAGCTGTATCATTTTATGAGATTGAAAAATATTGAACTCTAAAGTATAATCATGTCATGAAAAAATAATGTATCATCATGGGAATAAGAATAGAATTAGGAGATATAACATTGAGTTCTGTTAAGATGAAATTTAAAACTTAACTAAGCAGTAGCAGTATTTGACTTGCCTTTCAGCCATGATTTCTTTCCAAGGATGAATAATTTCATTGAAAATAAACCTTAGGGCATACCAAATATTAGCGTTACTGTAAATGTTTTTAAAATTTAAACAACATAAAAGCACGACTATGAGTCTACATTTAAGAAAATGCAAATGTGTTAACTACATGGAACCCAAGGATGCGATTTTCTAAACACTCCTGGGACCTATAGAAATGAATAAAATTACTTATACATGCAATATTTAAAGAATGACTTTATACTTTAGAATCCCATGCACTGCACTATGTGTCTAGATACAATGACTTTTGCAATGGCATTTGTGGAATTCACCCAGATATATCTGTTAGTGTAATATGTCCTCAAAAACTGGACCCACTTAGTGCCAGTGATAGTGTGATGTGTATATATTATATATGTAGGAAAAGTTATAACCATGGCCTTCTGAAAAGCAAAGAAAAGAACCATTCTGGATTAAAATACATACTCCAGTTGTAAAAGAATACTTGGAGTAAATAAGATAAAGAAGTTGTTTCACAGAGTGTAACAAAAGTGTGGGACTGAAGAGTAATCTACAAGAAATGAAAATTTCACTGCTTGCTGGGAGTTGAAATTGGAAGAAAATATTTCATAATCTAGCTAAGATTTTTTTACAATGTGTGTATCTGTTATTTAAGTATAAAATCAGCTTATTCATCTTTCCATATAAAAATAAATTTTTCTCACAGGAAAATAGGCCTGACAACAATGGATATTTTGATTTCTTTCACATTCAATGCATAAATGTGAAAAAAAACAATCCACCAATGCATACCATATGTGTACATTATATCATTGGCAGATTTATTGATGGATATCAATTTCCAGATACACTGAAAGTGAAATCACTTTCTTTCAGAGTATCATTGGAGATTTTCAATTTTTTTCTAGCTGTTCTATCAGTACATATTGTCTTTCTAATCATAATATCTGTGAGCTCTAGCTGGAGAATTCAATTTTGTAAATTGATTTTGCTGGGATTATTCACATAGTAACTGGCTAGACTGAGAAGTAGACTTGGAACGAATACTCCAAAGAGGGAAAAGCAGAACAGTCTCCTGTGAACTCTCCAAATTAAATAAATTATCTAATTTAACTTAGTTAATTAATAAATTAACATGATGCACAACAGCTCAGAGCTTAGTGTTATCCATTAACAAGTGAAGCTTTAGGTGTCAAGGTACCCTTGGAGGACATAATGACAAAAGAAGTTAGCAGGTATATTTGTTTTGGTTTAGTATGCTAGATTAAGGCTTTAATACAAAATTATTAATATTTTTGCCATTAATATTGTTGCTTGTTTGGTTGTACTTTTTAATTTTGTCAACCAGGAATTAAAAAGAAACACAGTAACAAAAAATAATTAAACCTTACTGAATTAAAAAAATCAGTTTAACCTGTTATGTGATAACAAATTAATCCTAAAGTTTAAGCAATATTAAATATAAAGTTCCTATTTTTATCATAGAGATTCTTTGCAAGCAAATCTAATGAATTAAAAAATTAACACAGTACAGGAAAAAAAACCCCAGAAATATGATAGATAGAAAAAAATGTAGAACTTCATACTATTTAAAATATGTCTTGCAAGCATTTCATCTAGAAAAGTTTTTTTATTGTTGCAGAATTTTAACTGCTGTCAAAATGAACCATGGGAAAGCAAAATCTAACATAAGATTTGCTTTGAAATAAATTGTACCATAAATCCAAGTCAGTAAAACCAAAACAAAATTCCCCAGCTGCTGCTCTGGTCCAGGGTAGGTTGTTTATGCCACTTTATTACAGTAGAGTGAGAGGGAAAATATCTGGCATATTAAACTGTCTTTTCACTGAAGTCATCTGCCTCAGAAACCTTCTCAGAATTGTGATATATTGCATAAGCCATCACTGAGGAAAAGAAGGTTAGGGGAACTAGCAGTACAGTTCCTCTACATTAATCCCAAAGTGGATCTTATATGAGGTTAATTAACAGAAATACCACATTGTTACACTGCTCTCATTGGAGAGGTATCTGCTGCACAGAACAATGTTTTTGCAGCTCCAAATTCAATCCCTTGAGGATGTCAGATCTAACTGAAGAAGGATATAAATTTATCTTGAAACAAAGTAGCTGAGACATATTCTTGCTGAAATACCATCTTCATTCCTATACATCTGAGACTGTGGTGGCAGACTGAAATTTCTGTCAAAGAAAGAAGCATTACAAATTTGAGGGTGGTTTGGTTTTTTTTTTCTTACTTCCCTCCCTCTAATATGAATCTATATTATTACAGAGGATGGATGCAGCCTGACTACTGTGCATGTTAATAAGTGCAATGTTTTCATTTAACAGCATTTTGCTGCACCTATTACTCATTATTTTACTACTCCCAAGGAAAAACCGAATCCCTGGGAAATACTTGGATCTCTTTCAGAGGAAAAAAAAATGAATAGCATTTTTATGAAGCTTAAACAGGTTTCTCTTTGTGATGATGATTCATGCTCTTTTAAGGGCAGGAGAAAAAGTCATGGGAAGACAGCAGTGAGCAACTTAAGGTGGTAAAATAATAAGGTTCTGTACAAATGTCTGAGACTCTTGTAGATGTTACAGAATATGAGGAACTTTGCCCAAAATCTGTCTGCCTGGGATGAGCAACAACTGTTTGATTTATTCTGTGTGTTTGCACAGTAGGAGGAAGAGTATAAAACCTCTTTTTTTCTAGCTGAGACTCACAGTTAGCTCACAGAAATATTGACAGAATGAAGTTAGAAATTGCCACGGGGGAGAAATGCAGGGGAAAAAAAATAAAAAAGGGATTTTGCTACACAATAGACAAAATGTTAATTCATATGCAGAAACAGCCAGGCTGTCTCAGTTCCATCTGTCTGACTTGCCCAAATAACAATTAATTTCATAAATACTCATTCAAGCATCTGGCTATAAATGTCAAAATTCAGCTAACACAAATAAAAGAACTTTAATAATGAAAATATTTCAAGTTGCACATCCTATGAAAAAAAGATAATGATAGCAAATCATACTGTCAACGAAATCATTGGTAAATTGGAGACAATATCGAACTTTAACCAAAAACAAATGTAACCATTTTAATAATCAGATAAAAGGATTCTGTTTCCAGAATTTCCAAAATTCTTTGCACTATAATGTATAATTATTATCGAGTTTTTGAATAAAACTATTAGTGGTTTATTTAACTGCAAATACAAATAATAAGCCATGAATAAAGATATACAGGGTAGTAGATCAGGTATAATTAATATAATCTAATGTTCATTAACATGGGTAATTTCTTTACAAAATACTTTTCAGTAGCTGACATTAAAAATGCATTTGGCAGAAATGGCTTTAATATTTTTATTAATATTAATATATAACACATTAAAACACAATTACCATGTTAAGCTCCTTTCTTCTATACATTTACATTTTAATTTTATTGGGCTGGATTTTGAGATACCACTTTACAAACTGAACCAAAAGTAGCATCCCTATTTCAGGATTTTCTTTGATACCTATTTCTACTGAAATAAATCTAGTCAGAAAAGATTAAGTAATTTATGGGAAAATTATAGTTAACAAAATGCACAGTAATATAAAAGAATAAAAATAAAGCAAGCAGGAGTGTAAACTACAGTGCCTAGAAAAGAGCAAATTTGACAACATAATTTATTAGATATTGAATCAGCATGAATCCAGAAGATGAGTTTCTTCATTTAACAAACTTCAGGTATGAATAGATTTTCTTTAGAAATTCATCTATTTAAAAAACACCTTTAGTTCAACTTGTATTTAATCAGGATAACAGCAGAGCACACAGGGAATAAAAGAAAATATTCCTGGAACAAAAGCAATCTATTATATTATATTATACTGCTAGATATAAAATCTGATTAAGTTAAACATTTTCATTAATCAAATTTAATTTCTGTAGACATTAGTTTCAAAATTATCCTGTAGGAAAAAATTCGAGGCCATTGGATATACTAAACTTACACTGGCAATATAAATATAGAAAGACAGCAGAATTAAGACATCTAAGTAAGTAGTATTTTATTGAGTGAACACAAAATACTACAAAATATAGTAAAAAAACCCCTGTTCTAATCTTAATGCAGAAAGGCAATCAATGCCCTTATTAAGATAATTTACACTGTAATTTATCATATTGTTTTTCTTCTTTCTGAATACCCTGCAAGGCTGAAAAGAATGGTTACGAGAAGATAACCCAGAAAATAAACAAGATAATTTATTAGAAGACTACAAATATATGTTGTTAGCTTGTAGGCAATGCTACTATGTATTCCCTCTGTTATATCAAAGTTTGGAAACTGGATTATTGAAGAAGGAAATATACTTTGAGGGGGGAGGCATACTACTACTACCCCTCCTGTATACTATAATGTATTTCTTACCAATGAAGAAAAATGGGGAGGCAGACAAAAGGTCATATAAAAGAGATTAATTTAAAGATACTGTGAAATGTAATAAAGATCAGGCCATGCTATTGTTCTGTTGCTCATTCTTGTATGTGGCTGAAGGAGAACTCTATTCATAACCACTCTGTCATTTAATGACCTTGAAAATACTTAAAGAATACTCTCCCATCCTGGAGCACTTTTCTGTTTTGTATTACAAAGTGCAGCAGTTGTTTATATACACACAAATATTCCATAAATATACTTTATCTTTTTCTAAGTAGACAAGCAATGTACAACAACGTGGATGAATACAATACACACTTGAAAGGTAAAATTTGCAGCTGCACCATGTGTCTCATTTATCAGTTATTCATACCCAATACTGCACTGCATCACTCTTTGCTTAACAAGATTTACCTTTACAAGCCACATCAGCAAGACCTTTACATCAGATCAGCTGTTCACCATAAATTTACTTGGGAGTGTGCAGTTATGAAAAGCCTTGAAGGTCTAAATAGGAAATAGACCAGAGTTATCACAACAGCATCAGGTGAAATGCACTTGGAATGACCGATTCTCCACTTAAATTCTTATTAAATCTTGCAATCAAAGTATCTTCCATTTGTTCTTACAGATTTT
Organism: Toxostoma redivivum; assembly: GCA_013397375.1. NCBI lineage: Eukaryota > Metazoa > Chordata > Aves > Passeriformes > Mimidae > Toxostoma > Toxostoma redivivum. The sequence goes on from VXBI01011921.1 coordinate 479,802, forward strand.
CAAGTCTGTGTCTTGAGAAAATCATAAATCACATTTTCCAATGAGCTTTGACTGATTGACTAAATGCAATTACAAACACAGAATTACAAGGAAAAAAGAGTAAGCTCAGATAGTGGTTATATCTGCATAATTCAGTGGCTTTTAGTTCTGAACTCATGCTGTGCAGTAAATTGTCTGGATTCTCTTCACTTCTCATGACATTTTATTCACCTTTAAATGTGAAAAGTACATCTTTTTCTCCTGATGTTTCAGATCTGTATAAAAACGTGAAATATTTGAACAAAGTTTTCCCTTTACACTTTTCACTTTCCAGTCTCTCTAATCCATCCTTGTAATTTAGTTTAAGACATTTATTTACAGTTCAACCTTTTCAACCACAGAAGTCTTTTACTGCAAAGATTTGGATGGAGGCCAAAATTAGTATAGAGACAGAATTAAAGGGTTGAATAGCTTTCTTACATGCAGGTAGATATACAAAATAAATTGGATAAAAAGTGGTCTTTGTCCTCACATTTAATTGTAGCCTATAGTGGTTATAAAACTGCATGCATTCTTTCCCTCTTTTGTTTTAATGAAAACTTTCCACGGAAAATTTTATTGGCAAATTGCATAATGCCATTTTATCCCAAGAATTAGGATTTTTAAAAAATATTAAGCATTTTTATTCATATTATTTGTAGCAGGTCTTAAAACATTTTAGCATAATAATGTATGTACATATATGCAATTCCTGCCTTTTTGTAATTTCAAAGCTGGTTTTAAGTTGAGAAAACTATTTTTGAATCAAGCTAAATACTCACTTTATTTGGAAAAAAAAAAAAGAGTTTATGTTTATCAATAGTATCATCAGTATATTAACTGGTAAGAGGAATGACCCACAAATATTTTTTAAATATTACCAGCTATTACCTACTGAAAATGTGCAATTTCCGAAACGAAAACGATAATTTTAGCCAATCTGACAAAGTGGCAATAAATAGGACATAATTAAAAAGTAGGGTATAAAGCAACAATATATTTTATTGTCTAGCTTTACAGGAGTTTTTCATCCATGATTTTGCTGTTCTTAAACTGCCTGCCTAACAGTCTGATAAATGAAGAACCATATCCTAAAGCTCAATTCATGACACAGAAATGTTTTCTGAATGGCTTATGCCATCATTTAAGAGATACAAAAACCTCTGAGTCTTCAGGTACTTCTAGATTTGTGGAGCAATACAAAGTATTCCAGAAAGGCATAAACTCTCCTCAGGAATAGTAACTGTTATTGTTGAACTGAATGTGATCACAATTCATGTCATAGACAGTCAAATCTGACAGATATGCCCAGGAATTAAATGTCTCAAGATGTATTTTCCCCCTGGGACAGGCTGATGAATGCATTTTTACTTCTGCTTTTGCAGCTTGCAGTAGAAATTAATGAACTCTGCCTTGAAGATTTTAGACTCTGAAAATAATTTTGAATGCTGACTTAGCCTACCAAACTATTTGCAATTTATTTCTGTTTGATTTACAAATTATACAGATATATTCTCCTTAATCATTAAGCCCATTAAGAAAATTATTTAATTATGTGGGATTTGTATCTCTCAGAAATCTATTTTAAAATCTTCTTGGTTTAGTGGTGAAGTATTGTTACACTGGGAAACTTTTAGCAATTAATGGGGTACATACTTTCATGCTTCAATATAAAAGAAGGAGTAAAGACACTGGGGTCTCCACAAAAACCTGCAACCTAAGAGGTAATTAAAGAGAATTCTTACTAATTCATCTATTTTATTTCCTCTCAATTTCAATAATAAGAGACAGCAATTGCTTTGTTTTATAATAGAAAATAATATATTTTTCCATCCAGCCTGGCCTTGAGCATTTCCAGGGAAGGGGCTCTGAGCAACCTGATCTAGTAGAGGGTGTTCCTGACCATGGAATGTTTGGAATGAGATGAGCTTTAAGGTCCCTTCCAACCCAAACCAGTCTATAATTCTATGGTTCAATAAAATTTTGAAGTCTTCTAAAAGAATGTCTGTTCATATGATGTCCACCAAAATGTCCTGCTTAATGACAGAAAACGAAGTTTAGTAGTTTTACCCAAAAACCTGATCTGCACAGACAAAAAAAAAAACAAACCAAAAACTTGAAACCCCACCACTCTCCCAAACAAATCAAAACACACCTCTCCATTTCAGAGTTTGGAATATTATATATATATATATTAACAAAAAGTAAAAGAGAGAGAAAATGGAATGAACTTATTTTAAATTTACTGTTTTATGTTTTGTTAAGAACTTTTATTAGGAGTAGCCTACATCATGGACACCTTCAAAACTAAATAGCACAATACAGAGGGCAGAGTGTCAATCAGAACACATAGCAAAGCAATTTAAGAACATACCTTGGGTAACAGAAAACACTTAAATTCTATAATGCACCTTAAAACCCAGTTAAAAGCATGTGAATAAAATAGTAGAGACAGGACCTGGTTTGAAAAAAAACACTCATTTCACAAACAAACAGCTAAATATGGAATTTCTATCCATAAAGGTATTTAGACCTGAGGGCAAAGTCCTAGCAAAACTGAATTTGGCCCGGCTGCAGCCTGGGGGAGCTGATGATGACAAGGCTCCTTTTGGGACCTCCAGGAATTTAGGAAGCTATAATATTCTAGGATTTCATGAAGTACGTGAAATTTAGTGTACTCATGTGAAAAGGGAAATAAACAGAACCTGCCAAGATTTGAATGGGAAATTACAAAGAATTAGTTATTTCAGATTTGAGCTATAAATTGTTAAAACCCAGAGAGAAAAAACTAAAGTTATGTTGAAAGTAAATATTTGCATTAGTGGTTGTAACTGGATAACTCCTTACTAGATGAAACTGAAATATTACATTTACTGTTCCTCAATTTGCATATAATTAAGATGCTGCAAAAGCTCAGATTTGTTTTTCCCTTATGCTATGTTTATTTTTCAGAAAAGTAATATAATGCAACTTGTTGTTGACCTGTTGAGGATTTTCTTTTCTTCCAGAAAGAATAAAGATTTCCACATTTCTTAGACAGAAATATTTTTCATCCTTTCATTTGGTCTCATAATGGAAAACTGTAAAAACATTTATATTTCACTTCTTCTTGCCCATAGTCTGACTGTGCTATCATAAGGCTTCGAAAATTATTCTCCTTTAGTAAAATATTCACTAAAGAAATACAAACATATGTTGATAAATTATCTTTTGCATATTTTGATATCTCTGCATGAAATACATTTACAAGTACCACTTTTGTTATTGAATAGTCTTATATTTGGCATATTATTTGTAAAGTTTCTGCTTTCTGCCATCCAAAGAAGAATCTCTAATATCAAAAAAGACAAAACATTCTTGACCACTGAAATACAAAACACATAAATAGATTCAAAAAAGCATCTCGTGTAACATGGGTTTTTTAATGATTTTCTTTCTTTTTTTTACCCCCCAGTATGGAAATGTATGTATCACTTTAGCTTATATAATTATCTATTGTAGAAATTATTTTTTGCATGTATCCTATATGAGCTAATTATCCAGGGATAATTTCACTAAAAGGGTTGAAACTCAACAGAATATCTCCTGAAAAAAACAGCAAGAAGTAGAGATGCCAGTAAAGATCAGAGGCTTTGAGTCTGTTGGGTTTTTGGGTTGGTGGGTTTGGTTTGCATTTTTAGGGAGTCTGTGTTTGGTAGATTGGGTTTCGGGGTTTTTCTGTTGTTTCTGTTTCAGTTTTTGTTTTCCAGAAAAATAAACAAGATGAGACATTTCTGAGTTTTAAGATCATCATTTCACGCTACAAGCTGTTCCTGATATAAGAAATTGTAAATTATCTAGGCTTTATTACATTAGCAACTTCCCTAGAAACTCAGGAAACCTAAAACCTTTCTCAAATGTCTCTAAACTCAATAAATGAGAAGTCTTACAAATTTATTAAGGTTTTATATAAAACATTAATAATTAAATTTTAAGAATTAAAAATTAATTAATTTAAATTTTTGCCTAAAAAAAACCCCAACACAAGATCAATATTTAGAAATAGGACCCCTCCCCCCGAATCTGAAATTTGAGAATTTACAAACACAAGCAGTTTAAATGAAGCAAGGGTGGGAGGTGTGTGTGGATGTGTGTGTGGGTGTGTGTATTGGCTCCACAAATACCCAAATGTGTACCTCTCTTCTCTAAGAGAGTGCCAGCCATACAGCTATGTCATAGGTGAATTTCCACAGTAATCTGAATATGGCACTGTATTTATTGTGTTCCTCATGTTGTTCTATCCCCAGCAAACTGAGTAGCACTAGAAAGAGACATCTTTTTCTTGGTATTCCACTCATAGAAATATATAATGCTCTGGGGAAAAAAATAAATTCTTTGTCTGTCTACCTGTAAATTGAAGAACAAAGGAAATAAAAGTATTTTTTATTCCTGTTGAAGACATTCAAATGTTTTCAGAGAGAGCACATTTTTCAGGTTTCACATTTCCGCTGTGGTTTGGATTTGTGTGAAAGCAAATTCTTTACAAATGTATTATTTGCTGCCTGTAAACCAGAATTACTAATATCTATAATGCTATTAAGACAAAATGAGACCTTGATCGCTTCTCCATTAGAGTTATAACAGTGGTGCTTTCTGAGGGACTGAATGTGAAGAATTTAATTTCAGAGACTCTACCTTGTTTCTTCTTTGGAAAAGTCATTATTATATGAAATGCAAAAATAAAGGAGTCTTTTTCTTATGAAGTTTTTGTTGATGAGACAGAAAGAGATCAGTTAATAGCCTTTCTTTAAAAACAAAATTGCACAGAGGATGGTGGTAAGGTGATTTTTGCCAGCACAGGTGTCTTACACCTTGTCACTGGTTTCTCTATTTCTACAGAAGAAAGCCTGGCAAATGCTCTCCACCTGTGGTTACCAAATTACTGATGGTGGATGGGCACCTCCCCACACTCAGGGATTTACCTGTCTGGGTGGAAGGATGCAAACTCTCCTTGGAGAATTAATCTTGCCACTGCTATCTGCATTTCTGCTACTCAAGATTAGTGGGTTTCTTCTCACTTTTGAATGAATCATAAATGTCTGGGCCCTGAGGGGAGTGTTCCCTGCTAAACCACCTCCCCTTGGGACTCTGCTCCACAGAGAACTCCACTGTAAAGCTGGATTTGCTGGTAGCCTGCAACAAAACTATTTTCATATTCAGAGGAGCATCTAAAAAGTGCAGAAAAATCTCACTGCCACTGATCTCTTCCTGAACTAGGAGAGTGTTGATTATGATTTTAAATCCCTTAATAGACTGAAATTGGTGTATCAGATGATTGCTTCACTTTCTGTGCTCTGCTTCAATAGCTGCAATCAGCACAGACTTTGAAATGAAATCTTCTTCATTATAAAAGACAAAGGGTAGAGAACATGAAAATAGATATTCCTGGTTACAGTTCTGAGACTAGAATTTTCTCCTTACCTAAAAACAACTCAAACTAGTAAAGTTTGAGACAAAAGTCAACTTTAGAGGGATTCTATGAAGAAAACAGCAAATGAAGAGAATTGCAGACTGTATTTGCATAGAATCCACTTCATACTGCTTAATCATCATGATTAAACTTATTTGTATTAACTGGATGACTGATTAAAGAGAATACCTAACAACTTTGATAAGTATCTATTGTGGTTTTCATGTAAATAAAACAATTATAATCTTAGTTGTAAAAGCTACATAGCTATCGGATCATAACCAGATGAGAATTAATGACATGCTAGCATTAGGAGAAATTGTTCTCAAAAAGTTTTTTAAACACCTATTAATCAACTATTAATGTTTTATTTATAAATTTGCTTCTGTAGCCACATTTTTGTGAGGTTTGTTTCATTTTAAAAAGCAGTTTTCCTTAATTTTATCACTTTATGGTTGTTCTTTGTTACTGTGTGAAGGTAACTACACTATTCCTTTAGGTCACAGTAGAGAGGGAGCAGAAGACTGAGTTTAGCCTTGAAAATCTCTTTATTGGAGTTCTAACAGTCTTCTAGGTACAAGATTTTCCTGCATGTAGATTTTTCTCTTTCCCTTGAAAGATGTTTTTGAAATTTACACATTTTGTACATTGTGGCAAGAAAGGTCTGAAGTTTTACCACTCCTGAGTTGAATCATACTGATAAATAACCAGCCTGTACAATTTCAGAATATTTTGTCACTTACTGCTGAGAAAAAATCATGGCCCATGTATTATGCATGCACCACCACTTGAGATGTGCAAGCAGTTATCTGTCCCTGTGTACACAGCATTTATATCTGAATCTTAGCCATAAACCATCCCTAAAATGTGAACAGATGGAAAAAGTGGTTTAGTTTCCATTAAGGAATATTGACTGAGTGTGGAAATTATGATGATGCAACTACAAAGTGTAATACAGAAAACTGACTGCATTCTAAACATCCTCTTTACTTAGCTGAGATGATGTTGAGGCATGGTAGGAAAGTGGTTCTTTGTTACTTAGGCACAAACAGAAACCGTCTCAAAAACACTTATTTGTTATTATCCTTTATTAGACTATAAAGTATCCTAAATGTCTCAAAAAGCTGAAAGAAAAAAAGAAAAAAGCCTTCTCATTAATAAAAGCTTCTCTGAAAAACCTTTCAGGAAGTGAAAATAGGGATTTTGGAGAGGGTATCTGGAGGTTATCTTAACATGACATACAATTAGGGCAAAATATAAATGGAGAGAAGTTTAAATGGATATTTTAGAAAAATTGCTGAAACCCTCTGAATTCCCAGGAAACAACTAAAGGCTCAATATTCCAGAACGATTCCAGTTAAAATTAGCAGCATTTCCTTTTTAAAAAAGGACACTAATTTTGTTTTTTGACATTCCATTTGCAAAAGCTTTTTCTATTCTGGATTCTTATGTCTGTGCTTTGATAACGTGTTTTGGTTTTCTGGTTTGATCCTATGATAAATGCAACCAGGCCACTTTTGATTTCCTTATAAAACTACACAATGTAGCTTCAATAAGATTTATGAAAACAAGCTGTCTTCTGTTTAGTAAATATTTGGCAATCTGAAGTAGTTTTTGATTTCTAAAATAGTTCAGAGAGCAATTCAGAGAAATATAGGATATACAGTATCAATCTTTCTATACAGGCGTATATCAGTAGAGATTTCAGAAAACATAATTAATTATGAATATAGTATTAAATTTTAATATTGCCCACTTTCCTTTTAATATTTATGTAGTTACTACATCATGCTTTGTAGACCAAGATGGCTTTTCAGGTTATTTTCATATTAAATAGTTTTTGTCATCACTTGGAGTAATTTTTGCTGACATATGCTATTAAGAGGTATCTTTAATATGTCCAAAATTGTTAAGTTTACCTATTTTGTTTTCTCAACAAAGCCTTTCAGTTTTTAACATACAGTTAGGAGACAATGAAATTAAGAGGAAAACATATGCTTGCAAGATAGTACACTCCCTTAAATCATCCATGTGAAAAATGAGAGTAAAGCGTACAAAGGAGGATGTGGGAAAATATTTTGACAGTATGCAGGAAGTAATACAGCTTTCTGCCAAAGAAATGTTTAATATGAGTAGGAATGGCAGCAGAGATCTTAAATACTCACAACCTACTGCATGGTGGTAACATCTGCATAAGGACTGCAGATATTTGTACCTATCACTCTACTCCAATTTTAGAAACACAGAATTCAAACAAATCTTGGACCAAAATGATTCCAAGATCAATTCATGTTATACAGAAATCTGCAAAAAGAGCAACAACTTAAAAACACTCAATGCTGAAAGAATGTTTCAAAAGGAAAATAAATTTTTTGAAGACGGCAGCTCCAGTCAACTTTAGTAACAAGTGTCTGTCAAATAACACCTTTCCTACTGTAATCAATTAATATTTTAAGGAACTTCACATCAACAGAAATAATGTTTTATGGGGAGTAAAGTGAATGTATTTTTTGCTGAGCTAATAGTGAGTTAGTTTTTTTTGTTCTGGCCTCACAATGAAATTAATTATCTGTGTGACTGATTGACTTTGTAGTCACTGGGTTTTTACTCATTTGAGTACCTTGCACCCTACTACACAGACTGGTCACTTTAGGTTTTACTGTTTGATATAGTTCATATCAGAAAAAAATTATTGCAAATTCATTGAAGGAAGTAGCTATGAGAATAAACGTCCCTAACTTGACTTGCAACATTGCATGAAAAGAAAGGAAGAAGTACACCAATAGCCATTAATGTGCCTGCCCTGCAAATAGAGAAAACTCAATGTCTTCTTTGATCTTTGACTACTGAATTCAAGCTATACTGGAATAAATTTACTATGATTTAAATTATTACATTTATACATATAGCTACTGTGTTGAGCTAAAAAAACAAAAGATAAAGAGTTATAATCCTGTTTATGGAACACATGTTAACTACATGTTCATTATATGTTTCTTTGAACTACTTCTGTAATTTTGAACATGTTCAGTTTTGTGCAAGATTTTTTGCATGATTACAGGATGTAAAAGGGAAAGAGAGAACCCCCATTAGATTTGCTACATTTTTTGTCTCCCATGACTCTGCTGATCACTGCAAAAACATTTACCTCCTGAAGTATTAATCAGAAGACTGTTGAGGCTGCCTTAAATTGCACGAAAAATACCAGAAGGCAGATGTGGATGTTAATGTTAAAAAGAGTTAACATTACTCTCTATGACCTCCTCAACACATCAAGGGACTAAAAAACTCTTCTCTTTGGGGAGGCTTATGCTCTTTTCTGCCAAGAGACATGCAAGTAAGTACCCTTTTGGAGGGCATGTAGTGCATCTTGAAGAAACATGACATGCTTTTGAAAACAGGTGTCTTGGATATTAACAGGTGTGTAGAAAGTTACTAAGTAGTTAAAAATCAGTAATTAGTTCCCAGGATTAAATATTATATAACAGCTTACTTAAAAGTTTTAATTTAGCTGCAGACATAATGCACATTCTCAAACATTGTCATTTCTACTGACTTTGAGATGTATAGCTTCACAAGCTGGCTTTTGGCTGGACATGAAACATGGACTGTAAAAATTTTTGTAAAAAATTTTTTTTTGTAAAAAACTGTAAACATTTTTAAAATAAAAAGTGACTGTTGACTTTTACAAAGTTGCAGGGCTATTTCTAACTGGTGTAGAGAGGTCTGCACTAATACAGAGATACAGGTACTGGACTAAGACAATTAAGGTATACTTACAGTACCTTCCTAGGACATTCTTCTCAGTTAAAACACTTCCATTTATTTTTTGTATACTTACTCTGTACTCCATGGGAGCGAACTATTTTCCAGGTTTCCGAGGCTACCTCTTTCACATCCACCTGGTAGTGGTGGATGGGCACACCTCCATGTGAATCTGGCTTGTTGAACGAGACCTTGGCCATGGTTTGGGACAGCTCTACAACTCGCACTCCGTACGGATTTGATGGCACATCTGGAAAAGTACAAACACAGCCTAATATTCAGCAGCAACTAGACAGACCTAAGCAGCTTATAATCTACCCACAAAGGTCTCCTCAGAGTCCTCAAGGGAGAAAAAAAAATAATATTGAATACATTGCAATAATATTTGTGTTAGATAAACAAACCTTCTGCTACAGAAAACCACATTCATTTCCTTGTATGCTAAATTACTGCAGAAACATTTTCCATTTTTGCCTTTCTTTTATATGATCTTTTTTAATAGCTAATTTCATCATAGAAAAATGTAAGAGAACAGTTTGTTGACTGCATAATTATGTAAGAGAACAACAAACTTTATATCAAATTTAACAAAACAAACAGTTACAGCTAATTGGATCATTCAGAGTCTAAGTTCTTTTAAATAAGCTTATGACAAAGAACCTTATAAATAATTTGGCCATTTTATGGAATTCTGAAACACAGCTGAAAACATGAATCTCTTTTTCTTTTTTTAGAAGACTGAATTTCAAGCTACTAAGAAAATATGTTAATGGAAGGTTTCTTATCCTCTACTCAGCTTAAGAACTAATTTGCAAATTAGGCTGAAAGAAACATTTCTCTGAAATCAAAAGCAAGAGTAGATCTTTCAAAGTAGAAAAGATATATAAAAATTAAGCAGGTGTTTGTAGGTGTTGAAATTCTACATATGAAACAAAAGCAAAAAATAGCATTGGGGTCAGTAAATCTTTAAAAATAGAAATATTACATTATTTTTACAATTTGTGATCAAACACATAGAAGTCAAAAGCCTAGCTTTTCTAATTGTCCTACATTTTTAAGTGTTATAAAAAGTGATATTGAAAATTATAGGAAGAATTTTAATTCTGTGGAAAGAACACCAGGGTATTGAAACATCATTAAAAATTTCTTTTCCGATCCGTCTGAAAATGATTTACATACCTTCTTCCAGATTTGACGTTGCTTTTGTCTCTATGTTATAAAAGATACTTTTGTAAGAACATGCCAGAATTTGAGCCCAAGCCTGTAATTTGGTTAGTGGGTAATGAACCATTTACATAAAATATTGTCTGTATTCAAAGGCTGTCAGACAGTTGTGAATAAAAAGAAATCAATCTGAGCTTTACCAGCATTGGTACTCGAATGAAAATGAGAGAAAAAATTCTACAAAATATATAAAGAATAGATTTAATGACATATTCAGGCACAAATTCTCAGGAAAAGGATACTGCCAATCTGGTCTAAAGGAGCTGATCTGTATAATCTCTTAAGTATCAGAAACTTTTTTTTTTTCAGAAGAACATCTCTGACAGTTGTCAGACTTGAGTGCTTTAATGCAAATATCATACCTCTTACAGCTGGAATTTCTGATTCCAGGTCTCCTGAATTATCCAATATTTGGTGTTCATTGGGTTAAAACCAGCAGAGATTTTATTTATATGGATAACAAAGTTGTAATGTATTTTACTTAAAAACACAGCTATGTTAATCCATGACATTACAGATTTTAGTGGAATTCAAGTCTCAGCTTGGGGGATTCAAACCTCTTCCTGCTTCAGGAAACTGATCAGGATATAGAATTTTGCAAGAAATTTTCATGTTTCTTAGAAAGGGATTGAAGAATTGTGATCAGATAGAACATGACCAAAATGTAACCAGTCTGCTATGAATCCATGAAAACACAGACCTGGCTTTTGGTGGACCAAAAAGTTGTGGGTCTTTAGAAAAAAGAAATTATGTTCAAAAAATATATAGACTGGTTTTTTATGTGACCACATAGGAAAAGAATGAATTATATGAGTTGCTTGTTAAGTCAGTATTCACCCCAGAATCAAAAGAGGATGAGGATTAGAACCAACTTGTGACCAATCCCTTTCCTTCAGATTCTCCTTAGAGCTGAGAGAAATACTTATTTTTTCCCCAACATAGTCACTAAGTACATAAGCATCATCCTGTGCACAGATGTTTTCTCTCCTGAGCTCAAATGGCAATTCTGAGAAGAGTGGGAAAAATACAGTGTAAGAATCCCAGCAAAGCAATCCAGGACAGAAATACCTAAGCAGAATGGCAGTGTATGAGTCATGTGGATGCCATCACTTGGGAAGATGAATATCAATATTCAGTAATAAAGATGAATGCTCTTTGGATTCAACTGCAAGCTAAAAGCTGCTGTGGATACCTACAGTATTAAAAATAGCTTCTAAACTCTTGAAAATTCTTTTTCTCCTGTTAAAAGCACTCAAAATAAAACACACAAGAACAGGGGATGAATTAATATCTAATTTCATTCATACTATTTTTATGTTAGTTTTTGGATGATATTTATTAATAAGGTAATTCCCTAGTGTTCCTTTCTGCATCAGAACAATTACTTGGTCTATGGTAAGGAATGAAAATGTGTTATTTACATATCAACTCTGTTCTTGACTTTCCAAATGTTAAAGAGACCTCTCTTCCCTGTGTGCTAATGCCTGTGTGTGGTTAACTATAATAAGCATGGCACAGGGAAAATGAAATCCTTCAGGAAGAACCTTATGTTTGCTACTGCAGATTCAAGTATAATTTCTGTCAGAGGAAGATATGATTCCAGTTGATAATAAGCATGAAATGAAGCTCCTTTGAAAACACAGTATGATACTTTGTGTAACTAGCACAATGCAATATGTTTAGAACTCACTGAAGTGTAAAATACATCCACAATACTATTTTAAATATGAATCTCACATTTCAAGCCACCCACACATGCAGGTAAGTTTTATGCAGCTTTCAAAGTTGAATTATAGCAGTTCTAAGGAAGAGAGTGAATCACCTGAAGAAAATATAGACACATTCCTGGTGAAAACCAAAACCAAATACTAGCAATCCCATCAAGATACAATAAAATACCTAGTATCTATTTCCAGCTAGGCAGATCTGTTACTTCTTCTCCAAAAAAGATCAATAACAGCATAATGAACTGAATCTAATTCTGCAGTTCTCTAATGAGTATGAATTTGATCATGCAAGGTATACAGCCTTCTGGTCCTGATCCAGCTAAACATTCCTGCATTTGAGCTGTCCCCTGTCAGCTGCAATTATTTGGAACACTGCTGTGGTTTTCATGTTAGAATTGCAAGGCTTTTGGATCAATGTTTAGCAGGAGTGAAGAATATTTTCCAATATTGTGTACTCTGAAGTCTGTGCCTGGAAGGATAGAGCTGTGGATTTTCCTTGTTCTTTTTCCTTCCAAAACCAACCAACAAAATGAATCTTAGGGGACGTTTGCTACAGGCAGTGATCACTAATTCATATACTATTGTAGATATAAGTTGAAAGACTAAGTAGTAGAAAAAGGAAGGGATTACTTTCTATGATTTATAGATCACTTAATGATAGCAAATATTCCAGAATACTTCCTTGGAAGTTCCACTGCTATCTTTTTTTGTCATTATACTGCTGTCAAGAGATAATTCACAAATTCAGCCTTTAAATTAAAGACATAAAAAGTCCCAACAAGTGTAGGACATTTTATCAACTTCATCTTCTTTCCACAGCACCTATTTCTCTGTTCAATATATGACTATATTCATGTAAAAGAATTGTGAGGAGCCAGTTTAGCTCTGTTTTCTGTCTCAATACTGGTTGTGAGAGGCATGTAGGGAAGGGGGTGCATGTTTGCCCATGTGATACTTGCCAGAGGCAACTAGGAGAAGATGGGTGAAAGCCTTGTCTCTGGGGAGGCTTTGCCTGGCAATCATTTCACACCTCACATGGGACAGGCAGCAGGAGAGCACCAAGGACACTGGAGTCCCCAGAGAGGTTTTTCCTATCAGATGGTGAAAGGTCTCCAGAAATGGACTGCAGTGGAAGGTTGGACTAAAGTAACTGCACAACAAGCTCTGGGGGGTTTTTGAGACTTTTCATTTGCCCAGGGGCTTTTTGGCTTTGGGCTTGGTCACTGGGGATTTTGTGTCTTGTTTTTTGGGATTTTTGAGTCTGGGAGCCTTTTGGGTTTTATTTGTGCTTTGGCTCCAGTCTGCTAAGGTCTGCTTTTCCCCAGCCTGCCTTTTGGCCCTCCTGCCCTCACTGGCCCTTGCTCTCCCTTGTGTTTGTCCTGCCTCCTTGTATCCCTGACCAAAACCCTGCTGCTTTGTCCCAGCATCCCTGCCTCTGGTGGTAATGCCTGCTTTGTGTCTCTGTCTCTCCTCTCTCCCTCTTCCCTCTCTCCCTTCCATCCTTTTCCATTTTCCTTCCTCGTGTCTTTTCTAGGCCTCTTTAGTAGGGGCATCCTTTTTTTGTTTGTTTGTTGTTACCAATAAATGGTTCTCAGGTACAATGCTGTCTTGGTTGACTTAATTTCATTCTAGACCATCTATTTTTAAAAGAATTCCTCACAGTTCCCCACAGTGGAACACAAGAATGAAATAAAATCAAATAGTATCCCCAAACAATAGGTATAAAATTGCACCTCATATATTTTGTTCTCAGCCCATAATGCTGGTTTGCACAAATGGACTTTGTGATATAATGGCCTAAGCAGAATTGGTTTGGTTCCAAAAACAGTATCACAGCTGACAGAGAAGTACAGGCAGAATTATGAGCTCATATTTGTCTCCACTGATGTGTAAAGTCTCCTACAATTATGACCAAACTTGTTCAATAAATGATAACTTTTTATCACTGGGGATTTTCTTTTCAAGCTATTTTTTTTTGATAGCTTTATGGAGGAAAGTAACTCCCTTTCAGAGTTCTGCAGTGCTGGTATAAACAGAGAAAAGGAAGTGATTCTGTGAGAGTGGGTAGTGGGCTTTGAGATTGATCTTCCAGTCAGGTCTTGTCTCCTGTCTCCTGTCAGTATGTCCCCACTGCAGTTCTCCAGCTTTTCCTCCCTCTGTACATCAATACATATATATTGACTGAGAATAACTATGTCTAAATGCTGAATCAAAATAGCACCAAGACCTTGGCAAGGAAAGAGATGAGGCTGGGGACCAGACTTCTGGAGACAAAAATCTCTATGAAATAGCTTGTGCTTGTACATCCTTAGAATGGAAAAAAAAAAAACCCTCAATATTAGATCTACATGTATTTATTTTGAAAAATCCCTGAGAGTTCTAGAAAAATAAGCGTTCTGTTAGTAAACAAGACACCAGCTAGCCAATAAATACATAAATAATGAATTAAAATAAGACATATGCACACAAAGCAAAACACTTCTGCCATGTTGATACTTTCATACCTATGCTAATTGAAAATATGTTACTGTTTGGTTAATTTTTTACTAAAAATCCTTTAGCTGGTGCTGCTTTAATGTGAATGGCAAGTTTTAGAACAGCAAGCTAGATTTTAGGTCTGCCCATATTTTTGTGGAGACAAATGGACTTTTGTCAGATCTTCTTTTTCATTATACTATTCTTCAGGGAAAATTAAGTCCTACTACTTTGATTTTCTTTTGCCTGCATGGAAATGCAAATACTTGGTGAAAAAAGGAGCATCCATTAACCAGCAGCAAAGTGCCAGCATCAAAACTACAGACTAATTTCTAAATTTGATTTTGTAGGCTTTGTCAGTTATCAATCAGCCTTTTCATATTTTGAGCATGGCTTTATTCCATAAAACAGGTTACAGGGTGGATTTTCTGTGAAGCTCAATTATGGTCTTCATTTGCTTTTGTTGTCATTATTTCCCATCTTCACTGACTTTGTGTGTGCACAGGATGCTTAAAGAATATCTAATTCAATAAAGTGGTATAGGAGTTCTGAGAATCTGATGATATCATTGACTTTTTGTTTTTTAATTCCCTGTAATATTCCTGTAGAAAGGAAAAAGAAAAAAATCATACAGCTGTAGCAGATGTAGCATCTCTCATTTGCTCAGAGAAGCTGTGGATGCCCCATCACTGGAAGTGCTCAAGGCCAGGTTGGGCAGGACATTGAGCACCCTGGTCTAGTGTAAAATGTTCCTGCCTACAGCAGGACTTTTAAACCTTATGCCATCCCAGAATACAAGAAATAAGGGGAAAGCAAAGTCTAGGAAGAGTAAGGCTATGAGATCCTTAGAGGTGTATCACAGTTGAGTTTTTAGGGCTCTAGATTGAGCCCAGCTATACACACAGCTATGCAGAAAATCTACATTAATATTTTAAAAAAGAGAAACATTCAAAATTCTCATTTAGCTCTGTGTCATAACCTTAAAATTTACCATATTAAGATATTAAATCACCTACTCCAATAATATAGTCCTAAACTACTGAGGGCCATGTGACTTTGTATTTACATACAGAAAGCATTTAAAATAATCATATTGAGACCTCAACAAAACAGAATAATTCTTTTCTAGTTCATACAGGCTCCCTGCATAGTAATATTTCACATAAACTATGCATAAACTAGATTTGGACAAATCTAGGAATATCTGTGCTCACCTCAGGCTCTGAGAGCAATTGGGGCAAACTGACAAGCTGACCTGGTTTGCCAAAATTTAAGCCTGACTTAGATTAAAACCAGAATGTAAGTAAAGTTCTAAAGTACAAGTTGTGGCTGTTGTGCTGACAAAAAGCAACTTATTTGCAGTGGCAACAAATGACTGTGGTTCTTTTCACATTCTATATGTTAACTCACATAAATTTTAAAAGCTCAGGTAAAGAAAAAGGAGGTCACCCACGTGGTATTTTTCAAAGTTGATCACCACAACAGTCAGGTCATGGGCATGTCTGATTAAGCTTTCAACAAAACTCTGAAGTTTCTAAGCAGGCCAGCACCTTCCAGAATGAAAACTCAAATACTCTGCAGCTTTCAGTTGTTTTGGAAGGTTTAAATGGAATTCAGTCTGATCAGTAGCTCTGTATAATTTAAGTGAAGAGTTATGCAGTTATGGTTTTTCTGTCATACAAATATGGCTGTAAATTGCGTATCAATTCTGAAAGAAATCTTCCTTTTTAAAACCATCAATAAGTCTAATTTCTTAAAGAAGGCAATAGGAATAAAGATAATGGAGTTTTGACAGTATGATAACATTCTAAGTAGCAGTAAATTAATAAAAAAGGTAGTTTGATTTTGTGAAATCCAGCAAATGGAACAAAACATGAAGGAACAAGTAATTCCTGCAGAATTTAAAGAGAAAACTGTTCAGTAAAATGATCATTATGTGTGATCAAATTTACTCTAGGAATTGTATTTATTTTTCCCTGACAGAACCTTTGTAAAAGTTTTCTATGCCCCAGCATTTGTATTTACAATCAAAGCCAGGAGATAAAGCAGGCTGCATTGAAATGCATGAAATGATTTTATAGGCTTTAATATGGAAAATATAAATCATTAGGGCTTCCTAATCAACCAGAGTGAAGCAACCAAGGTAATAAAACTAGGGAGAAAGCTTCATTTGACATCTTATACCTGTAATTATTATGGTGGTTTTATCTTCTGTATTTCTGATCATTTTCCATTTTTAGCTGATGCTAGTTTAAGTGCAAAATTTGTAACAATGAATTACAATTTTGAGGTTCTATTCCAAAAACAAAGTCTATTTAGAGGCAAATGCTAAAAATATGAGTCTTTCAGGATACTGAATATCATGCAATACACTAAGTAGTGCAGAGGAGGTAGTGCATAGTAGTGCACAGTGACACCCCAAATCCACTTCTTCCAGCCCTATTCATTATTACTACTAAAAAACCTTCTTTTCTTTTGTTTTGTTTTATTTTTTTTATTTTCTGCATTTAATATCATTATACAGAATATCCCCTTATAGCTCATGCTTTACATGATCTGTTCCCATAACTATTTATTTTCTTTCCCTTTTTATAATTATAACTACAGTAGATATTTTTAAGTGTTCATCAAGTTTTGTGAAGAATTGCCTAAAAAAATAAGCAAAACATTCAAGAAGTAGAGAATACCAATCTGTTTAAAAAACTGGCATCAGTAACAGTTCTGATAGAATTGTATTAAAAGGCAAAAAAATAAAAAAGTATTACAGCTTATTATGTGTTTTTCCTTGCATTTCCAAGGGTGCTCACGTGTGAAGTTCCTGAAATAAAATTACTAAATATCATGTGCTTTTTCAATTAA
Source organism: Toxostoma redivivum (assembly GCA_013397375.1). Taxonomy (NCBI): domain Eukaryota; kingdom Metazoa; phylum Chordata; class Aves; order Passeriformes; family Mimidae; genus Toxostoma; species Toxostoma redivivum. Next base: position 497,319 of record VXBI01011921.1, read on the forward strand.
CTTTTCAATACTAATATTCTTTATTAAAATTGATTAATTAATTAATTTGAAAAGCAGGGGATACATACATAGCTAAAATAATCATCATGCAGTATCATGCATTGCAATGAGATGTTGTTCTGAAAATCTAAGGAGAAATAAAAAACATTCTGTAGAATATCTGTTGAACTGCTTTCCCAAGTGTATACACATTTATGAAAAAGCAGCACACAATGGCAACCACAACATTTTCTCTCCTGAGAGGTAAGACACCAGAGGGATGCAAGTGGGGATTTTCCTTCCTTTCTTATTATTTATATTCATGGCTTCAAGAAAAGCTTTCTTTCTTGGTAGTCAAATGTAGCTGTCAAAGGAAGGTAAGATCACACCACAGCTAACACCCCAAAAAACTGTAAAATGAAGGGTAATGGATCTTCTAAATTATGTAAAAGTATGTGTCATAGAAATTTGAGCCCCATATTTTCCTATTTTAGGAAGCTCAGCACTTTTCACAGTTCTTCAAAACCGAAAGATGTATTATAGTAGGAATGTGTGCTAGTATCCTACAGAGATGATGGGAAGAACTTTCAAAACTGTCTACAAAGCCTAAGAAGACTATTAATAAATAATGGAGGTTTATAATTCCTGAGACACCAAAAGAAAATAATTGCCCTATGGAGGAAGAATACTCAAATAATAACAGCAGGCCAGGTCAGAGAGCTTCCCTGTGACTGGATGAGCACACTTCAGAAATGCTCCTCTAAAAGTCTTCCTGATAGGTGTCAAAAAAAAGTATATATTTATATATAGCATTAGTCCATTCCATAACAAAACGTAATTAAAAGCACTGCTAAGAAACTCTAATTTGGTCTCAGTTAATAATTATTTCTGCCAAAGAACAAACATACAGTCAGATTTTTCTATTTGCCTAAACAACAATAGGACACAAAAATATTCAGACATTCTGTCACAATAGGGTGTAGAATATCTCAGAGCTTAAATTACTTCAATCTAGCACTCCAGTCTACTTTTTAACAACTAAAAGTGCAAAGATAGAAATTCTTTGCTGAAGTATTTCAGTCTTTTGTCATTGCTACTTTATCTAGAAAATATGAGGGGAAAAAGGAAAAAAATAATTTTCTTATTCCTTCTTACTTTTACTGACTGCGAACCATATGTCTCTCTGCTGAAGTAATAAAAATACATTGTTATAAAAGTAGGATATAGTAACAGCAAAGGAAAAAAGGTTAGACTAATTTTTTCAAGCTTCAGAAGGCCTTAAAATTAAATCAAAAGAAGATTCATATTCTGAGGGAACTGGTTTATTTTACTGCATACTGCAGCTCAGCTCTTAGACAATTAAATTATCTGCAAACCGTCCATGGAATAAAATAAACAGAGGATAGTGTGTCTGAACTTAATGTTGATTAAAGTAGGAAAAATATTTAAAGAAAAGAAAACAAAATTTTAACTTACCAGCTTGACCAAGTGTATACTCCTGATATCTTGTTCCTATTCTGTTTGTGGCTGTACAATTATACCGTCCAAAATCACTGTCAGATGTGGGAGCAATCTTTAAAATGAATACACTTTGTAAATATTAGTTGCTAATTAAATATATGTATTTTTTAAAAAAAATCAGAAATTCAAGTATGTTCTCCTTGACCAATATTCAGGTGTGTTCTTACTTCGCCATATCTACCATATTCTCCAAATATAGATTTAAATATACACTTTTTCATGTCTGACACCCCCTTCTCAGCTTCAAATGAGGAATCTGATAATGGAAAATAGTAACATTGTTCATCTTTATAATTTTACCTTTAAACAATAATTAAAAAAAAAAACAAATAACCAAAAACAAATAACCAAAAACCAATAAACTTTTGTAGATACCAAGCACCTACCAGGCAGTCACTTGAATTTTCAGTCTTAGCTTGATAGTTTAGTTTTATGTTTATTTATGGATTTTTTTACTTCCAAGAAATGCAAATTATGTTTTTGTTGGGTGCAGTTGGAAAACTGAACATAAGCCATTCAAATAAAGTTTATTTTTTAACTACTCATAAGAAATGTGTAGATAGATCACTTCCTATATATAGTTATTTGCTTTTTTGTTCCTTTTTTAGGAGTGTTAAAAAATTGCGGGTTTTAGCCTAAAATACACTCTACAGTACTCACAGTGCTGCCAAACTAAAGACAAAATTATGTGCTGCCACCACAATCATTTCCATTTGAAGTCTTACCTCTAGAATCAGCTTTCTTCCTGTACTGTAGGTCTTCAAATGAGTTGTATTTTTTACAGGTAAAACCAATTTTCCTCTTTTCCACTGAACTGAGGCAGATGGATTGGCTAGCACTTCACAGCTTATATTGATGGGATTGCCTTCCCAAGAGTAATACATGGTTTGATTTGACACAAATGTTGGAGCATCTGGAAAAAAGAAATAACGCACAAGTTTATTAACAGGTTTAGTGAAACAAGCTGTATATCCATATCCAAGATTTTTGTTCACTGAGAAATTTCAGCTGATTGTTGTGTCAGTTTACTATGGAACATGGAAGTATTAGTATTCAGCCTTGGGTTTGTTGGCCTTTTATCTTGGAAAGTTTTTCCTCTCCTAAACAGTTTCAGCTGAACTTCTTGGCAAAGAGAATACCTGTTAAAAATATTTATTATTAGGCAATCACAGGCCCTTGAAAGACACTCTCAGAAATAAGGAAGAGTGTTTCCTCTTGAGAATGACAAACTCTTCAGCCTCACTCTCATATGACAAAGGGAGGCATAAGAACATTTATTGTCTGTTCATGTGCTGATTTTATAGTGTCTTCTTTTGCTATGGAGAAATTACATTTGCTCCTCAAATTTTTTGTGCTATGGCTTCACCCATTTATGACCAGAACTTTATTATACTTTATGAAACCTTTCTAAACAGAGATGTTTATTTGTGGAAACAAAACTTTAAAAAAAAAAGCAAAAAAATACAAAAAATGTTACAATATATCCTACCCACTCCAAAAAATATATGTTGAGGACCATCTTTATATCAGTTTCTTACGAAATTACCAAGCTACAGCCAAAGAAAAAGATGGTGTATTTTTCTTATAAACCTGTCTGGTTTGTAAGAAATGGCTGCATTAAACATATACCAAACATTGAGTCTGAGACAGAGGAAATTGCTGGTTTGCAAACTGTGATCTTCAGACCACAGTGCCATCAAGTAACAAGACTTATCTCTTCCACTCACTGTTTCTCTGAAGAGCAGGAAATTTAGTGATCTCTATGAGGGAGCAGCCTTATCCCTCTTCTTTTTATGTCTTGAGTGAATAGTGTTTTTTTCTATCAAATATTGTTTTGTGTTATTTCCTAATTTCATTGTTATTATCTTTTAAAAATATTAAAAATAAATTTTTATTCAAGGAAACTCCTTTAGTGCAGAATTATAAGTTACAGGTGTTGCAATGATACCTCTTTTAATATCTATATCTATATATTTCTATATCTGTATCTATATCTATATATATTTGTTTTGATAAATAGCTCCTAAATATTTCCATATCTGTCTCTGGAAAATCTATTCTAGTTCTCTCTCATATAGCTTAGTTTTAGGCAAGAAAATTCCATTCAGGTCTATCAGAGACCAGAACTGAGCATCTGTAGTATGAAGTAAAATTTAGCTTCAGGAATGGTTAAAAACAGCTAGTTTTTTAATTCTTTTTTTTAAATAAAGTGCACATTTTCAACTTCCTATTTGCCTCTGTCAAAAAACATAACTTTTGATGACATATGCTTCTGCTGCATGCAGGCATACAAGCTTTGAGCAAAAAGAATTGTTATCAATAGAAGTTTTAAAGCACAGATCAAAGCTGCAACATTGCTCAAGGCCAGCAGCATCTCCTTTAGTAACTGTTCAGCCCTTATTTTTGTAGAAAAACAAGCATTTTCATCTAAATAAGTAAAGCCTGCCTGGCCATGAATTTATTTATGAGACACAGGAGCTCATCTTTCTGCTCCAAGAGTTTTAATAAGTAATTCTAGTGATCTTGATTTTCACAGACCTTTTAATACCCCATATTTCAGCAGCTAAACAGTTTAATGCAAAGAACAGACTATCAAAGAGTCTTCGGAGTGTGACGTCTCACACTAGTGGAGAATATGAAGAAAAAAGCAAACTGCATTAAGCATGTTTTATGGTCTGCTACGGTCAAAAATCTCAGAACACCAAGGCTCAGAGCCTTGGCTTTTCCTCCAGAAATGAAGTTTATGGTGGGAGTCAGTTGCAGGAAAACTGTACAAACTTATTTCTGCATGTTTAATAGATGGATCAATGGCATGTTCAACAAATAGACTGGAAATCTCATTAGAGTCTTCATGAGATTCCAAAAGTGGTTATTTCACAAATTTTATGTAAGCACTGTCTTTCAATGTAAAATTTCTCACAATAAGTTAATTTCATTTATGAACATTGGCATGAATGTTGAAGATTAAAAGATACTCTGAATCTGAGATATCCTCCTTCCTAGGTAACATTATGTGGTTTGATACTCAATACACAGGTGGCAAACTCATATTTTAAGACTTAGAAGTGAAAAAGTAATGTACATTTCTATACTGGAGATAAAACCATTTAAAAGAATAGAGACTTCCACTTCACACTTCTCTCTCTTCTAAAGGTAGATTTTTGATGCTCATACTATCTATTTGTTGGTATTTTAAAAGAATAGGTGAGTCATGGACTGCCATTTGTACAAAACTACAGGTATTAACAGTCATAAACACAATAAACCATAAACAGGACTAGAATTCTGTCAAATAAACAGCTATCCTGAAATAAGCAACTCACAATTGTAAAGCATTTCCCTCAAAAAAGAGCTTTATAATTTCCTTCTCAAAAAGCCTGTGTAAAAAGGCTTTGCAGCCATTTCCCCAGCAGTCAAGAGATTTAATATACAAAAAGAAGATGACTGTGCTATTGCCTTGATTCAGAGAAATTATCTTAAGACAGATGATTTTTTATTTCCTAGTCAGGAATATATTAGCCTGGAGTGATATTTTACAAAAATAATATAATTCTTGAAAAAATCCTTGTTTTACAGTAGAAATAAAAAATAATTCACATTTCTTATGAAACTAAAAAATCAGTTGGAAGGGAATAATTTATTTATAAAGAAAAATTGTTTTTTCTTGTATGCTCTTCATCACTAACTGCTGTTTAGTATGCTTAAAAGGTTACAGATTTAGTATTTATCAAACATAAACAGACATCCTATTTAATATAAAATAATCATGAAGAATAACAAACCTTAAAGCCAAGTCTTTGAAAACACAGGTCTGACTATTTATATGTCTACAAAGCCTGATCCCACCAGTTTTATAAAATAACTAACAAACAAATTACATTAATAACAAGAACATTTATCAGAAAGTTCTATGAATTGAAAATGAAGTAAAACCAAGTAGAAATGAGAAGGTGGTCCTATGAAAGGATATTTAAATGCAATATAGATATTGTTGAAAGAAAAAGAAAAAGATTAAATGGAAATTAGCTAGAAAATTAGAACCATTAAAAATAAAAATATGCTCTGCTTAGCTTCTATGTAACTGGGCATTAATTTACACCTGACAAAATTCAATGCAGGGTGAAAATGAACTGTTCCTTTTAAGCTTTCTAGATAAAGTAAAAAGTTAAGATGACATACTAGAGTTCTAAAGAGAGAAGTAGAAGTAGGAGCTTGAATACCCTCTGTTAAAACAAAACAAAACAAAACAACAAACAAAACCAAAAAACCCACACCAACCCTGATGGTATTTCATGCATCTGACTTTTTAGCACTTTCCTGAAAATTTTTTTGAGAGATGAGGCAATCCAAATGAAAAAGATGCCTTGAAGGCACAAAAGACTATGTCACAAAGATATAAAACTAAACCAAACTATTCTGTGGGTGTAGGATTCTGTAAGAAATTATAAATTTAGAAAGGCATTTTAGAGCAGTTAATGTTATGGTACCAGCATCAGCTAAACTCAAGATGATCATTTTCCCAAGCAAGAGAGAAGCAGACAGGTCAGCACTCCAGTTAGAAGGAGCTCTGGATAACCTGGGTAAGAAGATTATTTAAGAGAAGGGAATTCTGACCTGAAAGCTGTCTCTAGCATTTAGATATCCTTGTTAGTTATAATGTCCAGGAACAGTGATTCAACAACAGACTAATACATCACCTGCCTTGTCCAAAAAGTAATTAAGTTAAGGATGACAAAGATCCAGCTCTGGTGTATGTTTGGTGTCATACACAAAATTAGATATAGCAAATTACCTGATTCAGTATATGTGTCCAGACAACTGTAATGGAAAACTGGTGTGCAGAATCAGATTTGTACTTCTTAATTTAAGAACATAGGTTTTCAAACTTTTGGCTATTTGTTCCCCTGGAACATACAATAAAAATATGTGACAGATTGTCAGGTCTAAGACTCTGGGACATTTCCTACAATATATTATTGGAAGCCTTGCTCTAAAATTATTAATGCTGGCATAAGTTCCCCTTCATCAAGGACTCTAATAAACCACATCTTCTGGCAAATCTAGTACTGTCCTTGCCATCCACCCTGTAAAAGGGCCTCAATTTTTTGTAACTCTGCCACAATTTAGTTAACAACCATCTATCTTTCTCTTGTATTTTGTCCCTCATACATTTCTCAAGTAGTTAATATTTTAAAATGAATCACTATTCCATGGATACAAAATAGAAGAACCTCCACAAACAAGTGGAAAAACTGTCACATATTCATCTGCAAGAAGAAATAATATTGGAAAAACTTAAAAAATGTGGTTAGGTGACTCTATTTGAATCTATAATCATTCTTAAAAGGAAGACAGGAATTGGATAACTTCAGGATTACTAACTTTCACTTTACTGCTACTATCACAATCATGTGGTTGTAAGGAAGAATATCCACGACCCACATAGGAAGTTTCCAAATAGGAAAGCAAATGCAACTTTTCATATATTGGTTTTAAATTGCCATGATTATTAGCTATAACCAGAGGGGTCTTTTTTTTTTTTCTTGAATCCAACCCATGATTTCAAAAGTTTTGAGAGGTACATGTTTCTTTCAAAGCAAGTGCAGAAAACACCACACTTTCTGTAAGACTTACTTTCCCCTGCCCCATTGTCTTGGTTCCTCTCAAAACTCATTACAATATGACACTGATATTCAATGATGCACTATTGACTGATTATACCTTTATGAAGAGTAAGAGCTCCCTCCTACTGGCAAGCAGTGCTACTTCCTGGAAAGTTCGACTAGGATATTATTTTTAATATTCAAACACCATAGCAATTGTTCCATTTCCGTAAGATACTTTTTGCTAGATGCAAAGCAATAATGGAACATACATGCAATGAATGCATGTATGGCTCAGGTGCTTGGTGCTGCCAGAGAAATTCAATGTACGTATTTTTCTTTGAATTTCACTTGACATTAAAGAAGTTTATTTCTTCTGTCTTTAAAAAACAACAAACACAAAAGCCAAACTAAAGCCCCAAGAAACTTTAATTTCATAGAAATTTCTGCTTTGAATCGACACATCTCTCTAAAATTGCCTAAACTAGTTTAAATTAGGAGAATAAATTATTAAGAAACATAGCTAGATAAAATAAGTAAAGTCTGCCACTAGTGAGGTGTAAAATAAACTGTTTGCATATGCCTGTTAATTGTTTTGTATGCCTGTAAATCACCAACACTGGCCATCAGATCTAGGACAGGAAGACTTCCCTTACAGATCCATCACATTAGCAACAATTTCCATTTTAGTAATAAAATTATCACGTGTGACAATTGTTAACACATTATTCTCAAATGGTGCCAATTTGTACCAAATTTTCAATTGTTACATGCATTCCAGGACAGAATTACTGGAATAATTTAGTATGGCCTGACTTCTCCATCAAATATTAGATTACATAATTGTCTTAAAGGCATAAGTGAAAAACTGCAATGTTTTTCTCAAACGAAGATCCTAACCCATCTTTCTTCCTGTCCTATGTGTCACATTTTCAGAACAAAAATCCAGTCTTTACCTTCTATATTTTCCTACCTGTCACCCTTACCTCCACAACATGCCTCCTTATTGAGAGCATCCCTCCATTCCCAAATGTCTCTCTCTCACACATTCCCAAATCATAATAGCTGCTGTATGGAGTAAGGACTCAGCCTTTTCATCTCTTAATTTTTAAATGCAGTGCTGTCCAGAAAGCAACATATAAAATCTATAAAAACTTGTTTGGTTCAAGTTTCAAATTTCAGCACCACACTTATCATATCACCTGATTATTTGTTTCATTATACTCAGATGCCTTGATTCTGCTTTGATGGCTCTCTTGGAGGTATAAAAAGGGAAAAGGCCATGATGCCTTTTTTCATTGTAATACATATGAAATATAAATTACATTTTATATAGTATAAAAACACTTGTGAAACTATTTAAAATTTATCATATTAATTATCAATGCAAATATTTAAATTTTTAGCCTGTAAGACCAACTTGCAATGTAGAACCATGCTCAAGGAAGCATCAGAAAATTCTTCTTTGTTTTTTTTTCTTTTTTTTTTCTATCTTTACTTTTCATAATCGCGTATGTGAAAATTTTTGACAGTAAGAAAAGATGTTGAGGCATATATATCTATTAATAACTGAATTATTAGAAACTGAACAAAATAAACCCCAAACTATTCTATTCTTTCAAAATTGTGTTTTTCTATTAAGAGAAAAGTAGCTAAAATATTATTAAAAATCTACTTTAAATGATAGCAAATTAATTGCAAGGTTAAGAGATCTCTGTTTAGCAAAATATTTATGAGAAATTCAAATATGACTATCAGTTTAACAAGTCATTAACATATATTTAAGCAAAATGTTTTATGATGGAATTTTTGTTTCAAAGTATTTTTACTGCCTTTGGGGGCTAAATAATAGGTATATTTATTATATAGATGAATAATTTCTCCATTTAACCACATTATTGTAACATCAGAAAAAGACAATGGATGCATTCAACTCTGCTCGACAATGGGAAGTTTGGTGAAAGGTTTTGGAAAGTGACTTTATGTGATAAACCTCATCTTTTGCACAGAATTCAACTTTCTTATTCCCTTGAAGTCAATGCAATGGCATCCTAAACTTCCTTTTGTGCAAAAGCACAACTGCAAAGAAGAAAAATAGCAAATATTACAACTGACATTCGTAATATGTCAAAATTATCACACTTATTTCGTGATGTTAAAGGTTGACCTTTTCCATCTTTGCTTTCTCATTTTAACCAATACATTTGACAGGAAGAAGTGTAACTAAAGCCAACAGTATTTTATTAGAAAAAGATGGATTTTTTTTCTATACTATTTCAATATTCTGTTTCTCTTGATTGTTTTTCCTGTAATTTGTTTCTTTCCTGGGCCATATGAGTGTATTTATTAGTGTTGTTTTCTGGCTGTGATGACAGGCTAGAGCTGGATCCTCATGACTAATGGATGAAGGGAAGGTGTTAAGAAGTCAGGTTTTTTTCAGTGGTGTCCAGTGACAGGAAAGAGGCAATGCCTTCCAATTTCAACCATCCTGCGATTCTGTGAGTAGTGATGAGATGTTGCTGCACTGATTTCTTTTAACAGAAACCAAATCCAAATTATGAACTGCTTGAATTTATCGCGATTTGTGATAGTAGAAGGCAGCTGGAACTTTTGAGACATTTATCACAACATCAAGGTTTCCCAGAGAAGTTGTGGATGATCCACCCATGGAAGTGCTCAAGGCTGGTTTGGAGGGGCTCTGAGCAATCTGGGCTGTGGAAGCTGTCCCTGCCCATGGCACAGGGATTGGAACTGGATTACCTTTAAGATCGCTTCCAAACCAAACTGTACTATGATTCTCTGATAAAATTTATGATGCCTTCTACACAGAAGTAGCATTTTCACCAACTGAAAACCTTTCTTTCTTGAAGGTAAATGCAATTTGAAGCTCAATCTGTTGAATCCACTTTTTAGTAATGTCGTATATTTTTTGAAAAGATATAAAATTAAATTGTGTGAATCCAAAGTCTGCCCTCAAATGCAGTGCAGTACAGCTAACACACAACAAAGCAATAGAATAATCAGTTTGTGAAACCAAGTTCAATACTGCAAGATTAATGAGGGTGGTTTCAAATTGTGGTGAGGAAAAACAAAAAAGTAACACAAAGGAAAAGACTGCTATTAATAAGCAATACAATAGTATAACAAATACTGCACAGTTTTCTTAACAGGTAAAGACTATACTGCACATGCTGCATGATTATTTTTGTTTTTACCACTCAAGGATGGTACTTAACTAATAAGGAATATAACTATAAAAATCATGTTTGGATGAAAAGCAGTATTAAGAAAAAACTTTATATTCCTGGTAGACACTATAAATAATTTAAGTTTTTTTTAGAAATTGCCTTCTAAGAAACCATTTTGATCAACTACTCACATGGCTGATCTCATACAAAAATGTACCATGTTACTCAATGTAATATATTTGTCATAGATGATTCTATCTCAAAACATTACTCTGAGTACAGTGAGGAAACAGACATTTTTGGGCCACCCAGCATATCTAATAGCTGCAGTATCAGTATTGAAATTGAGAGGTTTAACTAAAATAGTCATGTGAAAACTGGTAATTCCAGCTAAAAAGGCCTCTTAGTCAGGATGCTTCCTGGACAGTGTATGGGAAAACAGAATTTTCCAAAGAACATAGCTCAATGCCTTTTCTCCAGTAAAAGGAGTATTGTCCAAAGGAATCTGCACCTGGTGATACAGAGCACTCAGAAACAGTAGCATCTCACATAATGTGTGCACCTGGGAGGACAAAATGAAGTGAGGGCTGTGAAAACTTCCTACAAGTTAATGACAGTTCACACACAACAAGGGGAAAACTGTAAGGGCACATAGAGAGCCTTTCAAAGATCATAAATATTGTTCATTACTGGCTTGTTTAAAGCTTTTCCAAACTTATAAATGATGCTGGGACATCCTAACTAAGAATAACAATGTTGAAAGATGATCCACACACTAACCATATAAAAATGAAGATTTTTCTTCAGAGCTAATTTTGCAGTGAAAAATTTGTGAAACCCAAGACCTGATGTGCTCTCTCATCACAATTTTTCTTTTAGTCAGGTCTGTATTATGCTTTTGAAGACAAAAAAAATCCCACATAGATATATAAACATTTGTATAGGAAGACTGACTTTTAGAGACACCTGACATTATATGTAAAATCAAGTTATAATTCAATAAGGTTTATATATTTAAATTCCTCAGGCTATCTTGAAAACCTCATCTTAGCATATGGCCTGCTTTATCTTTTTTATGTATTTCTTTAACGCCTTTAATTTAAGAAAATAGTTATTTCTCTACTATAAATATGTAGGCAATAACTACAGACACATCTTAATACTCAATACATATCATATATTCCACCATGTAGGAATTTTAAAATCGATTACTTATTACTACTCTCATTCAATACACAGGCTTCATATTTAAAATCAAATTTTGCAGTTAATGAAATCCATTAATAAATAATATTTTTAAATGGTATTTTATTTTGATGTAATTTTGATTTACCTTTCATACTATATATAAGGAAAATGAAACATAACTAAACAAAAAATATTCTTCCTACTTTGTAGGAAGAAATCCTTAAAAATGCCCCCCTGGTTCCCTGCAATTCATGTCTGCCCAGCATTTCCTTCAGATAAAAGTCAGAGTTGACTGTGCTCAGTTGGTATCAAGGCTGATAATCTCTTCCTGTCCTGGAGAAGTGCTCTTATCACCAGGAGCAGCCCAAAAGAGAACAAGGAAATAATGTGGAATCCTACTGTCAGTTTAAATCTCTGACAGGGGTCAGTGAGTGAAAGGGTGGGACAGTGACACCAGAGCACTCTGCCTTCATTAGGCCTGCTTGACCGAAGTGGCATTTAAGGATGTGATGGAAGCAGCTTCCCCTCCTGACTACACAAACTGTCAAATACAATAAAACATCAAGAAAAAAATGCTGTAGTTTTGTTACTAACTCACAGAAAGGCGTAGATGCATTCTTAAATTTAATCTAGAAACAAGAGAACAATATCAAGAATTAAGTCCTGCTCATCTATCTATATTTTAAATAGTTATTTATATAGGGGGTTTATATGAGAATAATATTAAAGGTAAATAAAATTTCTGTTAAAATGGCTTAACTGCAAGAGTGAGCCACACCTGAATAAATTCTTCTTAAAATCTGTCTGGAGGAGAACAAAATCAAACTAATGGAGGAGAAAAATTAAAATATTTTGAAGGGTTTAATGCAATTTTTAAAATGACAATTTGGGGGAAAAAAAGTAAAAGCCCCAATAGCACTGTTTGCAGCTGCAATTAGTATGCTGAAGAAATGCCACTTGGGAAATATTAAAGAAGAATCAAATCTATTCAACACTGACTTCACGGAATTCCCCCCAGTTTTACTAGTTTGCTACAAAAATACAAATTAGTTGTTAGTTTTTGAACCTGAATCTTTTGCTGAAATTCCCTAGCTTGCAACTTATGAAGTCCCATAACTGGAATGACAGATAACCATGACACTGCTTCATGCACAAAGATATTGGGGAAAAGACTGCCAGAGCTTAGGACAACCCAGCATTGGATGGAAATGGGGGCAAGGAGGTGCTGAAAGACTCTTTGAATGGGCTGCCCTGGTACAGAAGTTTATGGCAGAGGCCAGACTCATGGGAGGTGAGGCTGGAATGAGGCACTTCCTCCTGGGGACATTATTTTAAAGAACAGGAGAATTCTTTACCATTAAGCAAGTGTTTTCTTTCCTGGGCAAGACAAGTAAGTTATATTTGAAGCTCATATACCAGTGCAAAGTTACTTGCAAAGGAAATAAAAAAAAATTATCTGACTCATTAATCAGACTATGAGACAGACCTATATTGTATTACCCCAGAAATATTTGCATTGCATAATAGAAATACTTGGCTAAAAGGAATTGAGGAAAGTTGTATTTGTATTACTGAAACAACATCTGTACTAGAAAAAAAAATACATTTCAGTTGAAGCTCACTATCAGTTGAGTATCTAAAAACTTTGAACTCCACTTTTAGAAATACCATAATAAAAATCTTCTGTTATACATTAAAAGTAATCATTACAATGTGTGATTTCTCTGATGGTAGAATAATATTTCTATGTTCCTTATTAACTGTGTTTCCTCAGAGGATTTTAGAACTGTAGAAAACTTTATGCTGTATCAAAAACTGTGTCTACCAAGGCATAAATTCAGACTTTAAGTTATTCCATTTTCTCATATACTATATTTGATTGCTCCCACACATATTCAAAACTAATTCTTCCATAAAAAGACTCTGCTACTTTTAAATTCTTTCCACCTCTTCTAAAACTTTCACCCTGAAAGGTGTCTTAGTTTACAATAATGTATTGTATCAATGAAGAGGTTTTATTATGCCCCCTGGTATGAATTGTGTTTTGCTAATAAATTCTTAAATTTCAATTGTTCGTGTTTCATAACATATGGTGCAACATATCTCTTCTGAATACAAAATATATTACTATTTAATGTTAAAGCATAGCGGCAACACAACCATAATCAAACCATGTATTTCATGTTATTATGTGGAGAGCTGGCAGGATTTTAAAGAAAATTCACTTAATTTGCATTTTTATATAAGGTTTTTTTTTTTTTCCTTCATATACATATAAAAAGTTATCATTGCATGCTTTAAAGAAAACAAATATAGCAAATTAAGAATATTTCTTAGGTCTTCTGGCTTGGCATATCTCTCCATTTCTAACACCTAAAAATTCTTTTGATCATTCCTCATTTTTCTTTCAGATTTATGTTCTATGCCACAATTCAATGCTTCCCTGCCAAAAAGAAAGAACACACAACTGTATAGTGAAGGCACTTTCAGAACTCCTCAGGAAGTCACTCCATGGCCTGTAATCATTACTTTTATTTCTGTGCCACAGAATCCTATTCCAGCTTTTATCTTCCCAATGGAAAGAATTTTTCTTTTCAAAGACTCAGCTCAAACAGGCTCATGCAAACTCTACTGGAGATGTAAAATAATTGTATCTAGAAATTTCTAGATAAATGGAGCAACAATGAAATAAAAAAGAAGGATTTTTTGCTTGTTTTCACTTTTTAAGACCTTAGCTCATGAATTTAAAGAACCATTTGAAGAAGCAATTACCCAATGATTTTTTTTATATTTCACATTTATATCCTCTGATTGGCTTCTCAAATATCAGCCTCTTCTAAACAAAAATAATCTCCTTTTCTTCTGGATAAAATGCAAGAGCTTGGTAGAATAACAATCTCTAAAAAAGACTGTTACAAACATGATAATTCCAGGAGGGGTTATGACATTGGCTAGAAACCTTTTAGGGATTAGTAAATCAGAGGAGTCAGAAACAAAAAAAGAATCTTTGTTAAATATTAGAAGGTTAAGCTCAAGACTTAGCTGATGCTCAAATCAGTCCTTACTTTATCCTGCTGAATACTTCTCATTCCCAGCAGTCTCAGCTAGCCCAGAGATCTGAAGTTATTAAGCTTAGCCTTAAGTTAATGGATAACAACACTGGGATATGATTTCAGAAGAAATCCTGTCCTGCTTAAGCCACTAATACACCAACAAAGGTCTTAACTTCAGGAAAGACAGCATTTTTCCACAGAGTAATGAACTACAGGACATGCTTTCTTCATTTATGCAAGTTTAGTCACGAATTACCATGGAAAAAAAATGACCTTCCATTAAGAATGTACTTCTTTTTTTTTTTTTTTTCTTTTCTTTAAAAACAAATTTAAAAGAGAAAACAAAATATTAGAACTTACATTCAATATCAAGGTACATGCTCTTTTGGTGCCCACCAATTCTACTTGCCGCTTCACAGTCATATCTCCCTGAATCTGACAACTTCACATCTTTAATATGCAGTGACGATTTTCCATGCTGCCCTTTGACTTCTATACGGCCATCTGGGCTCTGTTTACATTGATTCAGGAAAAAAGAAGGTTTTATATATTTATATATGTATACCAATGTAGAATTTATATATTCAACACTACTCATAAGAATGACTGAAAGCATCTCTTCACCCATGGTGAAGTTATTACTGACAGCTAAGCAACTTCTAAATTTTCCAAATAAATTTAAAAAATATAGAAAAACATGTTCTCTTTCTAGGCAGTATAATCAAAGGAATAAGTACATGCTTAAAGGAACATTGTCAAGGGAAACCACAAAACATATACAATTATGACAGCAATAGTGAACTGCATACTCAAAACTTCTTTATGAACTCACTCACTGTGTTATGATGCTGTTAAGAAAAATGCATAGATACAACACTGTATCTTAGATTGCACACAACATTATCTCTGGTCATTTCAACTGCAGCTGTGAAACTGAATAGAAGTAACGCCTCAGACAATGAGCAAATCCCAGAATTTCACAAGTTTAAAAAAAAAACTTGAACCATTAATGCAACCAGAATTTCTGGATTTTAATTCCTTTTCATTCAGTGGAAAAGGGAGAAAAATGCCACCTTTCAATTTTCTAGAACATACATTTTATAAAGATATTTATCCATAACAACTCTCCTTCCCCCTCCCTGTCCCTTCCCACACAATTATTTTAATTTAAAGGGTTTACAATTAGTAGGTAAAACTAAATAAAATAAAGAAAAAAATCTTCTTCTTGATGCTTCAAACTTCATGAAGTATTATGCCTGAGGAAAAAGAAGTTATTTTCTTCTCCTCTTTACTTATAGAATCATACAATATTTTGGTTGGAAAGGACCTTAAAGCTCATCTCATTCCAATCCCCCTGCCTGGGCAGGGACGCCTTCCACTAGATCAGGTTTGTAAGAATCTCATCCAACCTGGCCTTGAACATTTCCAGGGATGGAACAGATTCTCTGGACAACCTTTGGGAAATTTGTTGCACTTTTTCATCTCTTTTTTTTTTTTTT
>VXBI01011921.1:513385-578232 GCA_013397375.1 Toxostoma redivivum
TTTTTTTTTTTTTTTTGTTTAAGGAAAAAATCTCCAAACGTGATTAAAGATACTGATATTTACCTGACTACAATATAGTAAGGTGAAAAAGGGAAGAAAACCCAGTAACTGTGTCACTGCATGACATTAAACTTGAAGCAGATTTTTATGTTCAATTCTATAATATACACACTCAAATTTACTGCATATTACACTTTATACTCACCAAGTGGCAGCTGATGTTTAAGTGGCTGAGCATTTAACTCAGTATAATTGTTCCTTGACTTAATAAAGGAAATATTACACAATTTAGACCTTAAAATATTTGATGTAAAGCAGTCGAGAGAAGCATACTGTTTATCATGATTTGTATAGAAAAAAAAGTTTTCTGATCCTGTGTAAGAATCTAAGTAGACTGAATTTTGTTTCCTGTTTGCCAGGAAATGACTCATCATAAGTACATAAATTAAAATTCTTGAATTCTAACCCAGGAGCCAACATAAACCTCTTTGGATTGGTAAAAATTAGCAACTTAGACTACTTAGCTATCAATTTGAATATTGAAAATTCTATTTTCACAATATGCTCAAAAAAGGAAAATAAAAGTTATGATGTTGCTAGTAAACATTTTAATGTAATGAATATTGTGGCTTTTGGAAGGAATTCCTGGGCTAATTAAAATGCAATTTCTGTAAAATAAAATATTAAGTTGTTTTCAAACTTCTGGTACAAAGTCAGATTTATATATATGTAAAGCATATATAAAAATGCTTATTTATATAGCATTATGTATATTGTTTATATATATATGTAAAGCAAGTACTTTTTATGACATAGTTAATACCAGTTATGACTATTTTCTTCTTTATTTATATATTAAGCATGTAATACCATGTTAAAACTACATTATTCCTACGTAAAATGTATATACACTTCAGAAATTTAATTTCTGATTTTATCTTGATGACAAATATTTCCTTAAGAAATTGCATTTAAAACAGTGAAACAACCTGACACAATGAATCATAGATACAATAGTACTTTATTATTGATTCATTACTTCAATACTAATCCCAAACACTTTAATTCACTAATAGGTATTTCACAGTAAGTAATTCTATATATCCCTAAGTACATACATGAATACTAAAAGATGTTATAAAAGAAAAAATAATGAAAATAAACAAAAAGATCCTTAAATTTAATAGCTTTTACAGTAATTTCTCAATCTCATTATCTAATAATTTTCTAGTACTGATGGAAAAATTTTAGACTGTACTCAGCATAATTTTCCTATGTTCTCACACTCTCTTATTCAAATGTAGATGATGTAATATATCTTAGATTTATAGATAGGACAAAACTCTAGAGAATAAATACTCTGAATGATAGGAGATTTTCACATATCATTTATTCTCATAATCAAATATATGGTATGAAACTGTAAGAAGGATTTACTAAGGTCAAAGTCCACAAAACAAATAAAACAATTTTAGGCAAGAAAATTTCACTAGAATTAGCATAAAAATATGCATTTACTAAAAATAATTTCTACTTTTTTTTAAGTTCTTGTGTTAAAATTGCTTACTGAATCAAACAAAATTTCTAAAATATGTTCTGCTTAATTGCTTAATATGCATATTATACAGTGGCTTCTTAATAAACACTTTAAAAAAGTCCTGTTCCCTGAGTCTATTCTAGAGACGGACTGGTGCACAAATCCATCATTTATTTCTTTTACAAATATGGTGCAGTACCTGATTAAAAATATACTGATAGGCTGGCATTCCTGAAGGAAGAAACACATGAAAGAAGACAAGAGTGTAAATACATAGCAAGAAAATTCCATTATCAAACAAAGAAAAAACTAATTAAATTAATAAATACATGGAAGGAAATGTTTTGATGCAGGTGTCTATTTGTGAGAGGATTTCCAGAATATGTGGGAGATTACCACTTGCAAATCAGAACACTAGTTAGTAAGGTGAAGTTTCACAAGGACTTAAAAAACACTGCTGTGGCTGTATTATATTTCTTTATGGAATAAATCAGACAAGAGAGATCTGGGTAAATTATTCAAGGGCTTTTTGTGATGGTACAAAAAAGCACAGTAACAGTGCAGTTGAATATGGAAACTATGGAACACCACACCCGCCCAGTAATCTTTAGAAGAAATCCCCACCAGACCAGGAAGAAAGCTTTGGAGCTGCCAATAGGCCAAAACCAAAATATAGACATAATCTCTATAAATTAACAATGTCAGTAACTCTTAAGCCTGCCTGAAATAATAATGGATACCTATTAAATTGGGACATGCTTTTTTTTTTTTTCCTTTCAAATGTAATAGCATGAGAGATGTAGAATCTATTTTATTTTATTGCTTAACAATAATAAAGAGCATAAAAGGGACAGATCAAGACCCTAGAATAGTATCTATAGCCCAACACTCATGATTTGTGCTCATTCACTGAATTACTCAGTATCTCCTCCCACCATGGAGAATGAACAACCACCTAGATCTCAAAAACATGAGGTTAAGACAGTTCCATACATATATATTTTTTGGAAAGAACAATTATGTTAACGGACCCTTACACTCTTAGATATTGGAAGAATGACAAAGTCTTTAGAAGTTACATTTTCACAGCATTTCATAAATCCTACTAAAATCTTAAGAAAGAAATATTTTTTCATGGTTAATAGTCATTGGAGAATTTAATAGAAATCGTAAATAGAAGTGGGGTTTTTGAGGCTTTGGTGGTGGGTTTTACCCCCCCCCTCCATAACTTCATCACCTGCATAAAACTAAAAAACAAGTGAAAAATCATCAGCAGAGACTTTGAAAAATATTTTACTCAGGTAAAGTCACTTTGTGATTTTATCCACAGAAAAAGCACATTCCCTAAATTAGGGAACTGGAAAGCCCTTTTATTCTGAATACTGATAGGAATCTAGTTCTCTGCTGACGTTAAAGAAAACTCTTCTGTACAGGTCTGCAAGTAAAACTACCCAAAATGGCACCACATAAAAAATATCACCTGGGGAGAAAAAAAAAAAAGGTGAAAATGTTCTGCCCTTGCAATATTCTTACTTATAATATATAGTTAAACACAAATTACTCCTATGCGAATAAAAAAAATGAGAGCTATTGCATAATTTGAGATTAGTGCTGCAGGTTCTGTAAAAGTGAACATATAGTTTTGGTTTTGATAGAATTCTTGTCCTGCTACATATGTTATTCTACTCCTTGACTTCTGTCATGCTCTTGCTTCCTGAATGTCTTGAATAATTTGTAGTTCCACATGTGAATCTTCCCAAAGGCCTGACCAGCTGATGCTGACCTGACTGGTCTATGCACAGCTTCACAGTCAAGAACCAGAGCTCCCAAGGCAGCATCAGAACAATGTCAACTCTGAATTTCAAGGATTCCACTTGCAGAGAGGATGGGGATGTGATGAGACAACGACATCCACATGGAGTCAAGGATAGCTTCTGGAACAGAATGAATTATTCAGGTACCATGGAGTTTTCAATCTGCAAATTTCCACTGCCATTTTAGCAAAATCAGTGTAATTTTTCAGGTGGAGAGAGTTTGCTGATCCTGATGCTCAGAAATTGTCGTTTGTTTACTAACTGTAGAGAGCTGCACTTGGGCAGAGGGCATGGTGTGCTTAGTGAATGAGTTTGATTTATCAGCCATTGCTCCAGCTCCCACTGAGGAAAAACAGAACCAAATGAGATGAAGTTGTAGGGCTGCCAAAACTTGCATTTTGAGCTGGCTGTAAACAACGATGGAAGGTAAGAACAGTTGCAGAAATTGGCGACTCATTTGTAGCTGGATTTCAGTAATATTGCCTGGATGGTTAGAGCAGCTGACTTCCTTCCTGGAGTTTACCATTCAGTTGTCAAAATACTCCTTGAACCTCTGAAGTCCAAGTGCAAGACTTTAAGCAAAACAATCCCTTCATTTAAAATCTAGACAAGTTGAAATACCTTTATTTGTTTTTCTTCTCATGCTTAAAGCTTATCCACGAGCAAAGTGCCACCACCACTGTCCATAGTTAAAATGTTGCAGGTCAGCTTTGCCTGTCACATTTACCAAATATATCTTCTGACACCTTGCATACTTTAGTATTACTTTGGATGTGCACTGTATATATTAACCACAGAAAAGATGAAGAGGTAGTGGCTTAGAATTGAGACTGTTTTTTCTTTTGCAAAACATGGAGCAATATACTAAAGAACAGTCATTGTTAGAACATGTAACTTGAGTAAAAGCTGCAGATTGTTCAAATTTCCTGTAAAGGATCTGTTTCAGATGCACATTATCGAAGATCCTCATTCCGGTGGGGGGGGGATTGAAAAAAAATCATAGTTCTTCCTTTTTTGGATCAAATTGTTAAAATTGCCAACTCATTATGTTGTCTTGGTCCTGTTTTCAGTACACATCACTGAATTTTCCAGGAGAAAACAAATATTGATAAACAGAATCACCTTTGGATTTTCACAAATAACAATTTTTTAGGAAGTTTGCTGATTTCAGGTTGTGTTCACATCCACATGAGAGGTAACTTGAGGTCATATACTTCAGGCTGATGCTTCTTATATGTGAGATCTAAGCAGATCTTAATTGCCCATGAAAATGTTTCTTGAAGCAGCATGTAAAAAAAGAACCTCTGCAACCTGCCATGCTGATACTAAATGATGATAAAACTCCAGAAGTCCATTAAATGTACGTGACCAGCAATTCCTAGTCTGAAAATCTACCTTTGATGAAGAGAGAAAGGGCTGTTAGTCACAACAGCCATCATCGTGTAGAAGCTGATGGAAGCTCCCTTCTGGATTATGGATGGTATATTCACAATATTTCCCATTCTCTTCAGGTAAATGTATTCTATCCATGCACCTGTTGGAGACAGCAGAAAATTCCAGAGTATTGCTATGTGCATATGCCTTAATGTCCAGTGAATCAGAATAATGCTACAGCAGTGTCTTGGACTTCAGTGATTTTTATAGAAGACCTTGTGATATTTTAAAACTTCAGCTTGTTAATTATACATGTCAGCATGCTGCAAATTCCTGAATTTCTAGGTATTTGTTTTTCCACAAAGAAGAAATTATTGAAGCACCTATTGTTTGTAGATCTATATTGGAGCACCAGAGAAATCACAAGAAAACCTAATGTTGAAGAAAAAAAATACCGTTGTTTTGATTTTCTGTTCAGCTGCAGACACACCAGTTACTCTTATAGAATTCAGATTGTAAATGGCAGCAGGTTCTATGCAGGTTGTTAGCAGCATGTACAGTCTCAGGAAAAAATGTGTTCTTGAATGCTTCATACAACTTTTTGAAATTACGAACTGATATTTCATTGATTCATGCTGGCATTTCTTTCAAACTTAAGTCATTATGCAAAGACATGGCACATGAAATCCTGACACAAAACACTTTCTAAGAGATGAAATGGAAAACTAAATTTCTTTCCGTCATTGGTTTTTACTCAACAATGAATATGTAAGAAAAATATTTAATAGAGAAAAAATGATGAGCATCCATACTTCTGCTAAAGATGCAAATCCTAGATGTAAATCACAAATCTTAATGATGCAAACCACAAGAAAGAAATGGTTGATGATTTTTAATGGCAAAAATATTAGCATCATATCAAATAAACTTGTAGAGTAGAACAAGCATTAGTGTTGGCTGTGATAAAGAACACAATAGTAACCACAATGAGTGCTTATAAGCATAGGAGAAATACTACAACTCTAATAATTGCATAGGCATTTTGTAATTAGAAATCCTGTTTCACTCATAAATACTATATTTAATGGCTTTATTCCTAAGAATTTTGCTGATCTCAATCTACTCCAACACTGCTATGATGCCATTAAAACAGGTGACCCAAATGGACTCAGGCCAGCAAAATTCTCAGAAAGAAGACCTTTAAGTACAGTGTTCTTATTCAATACAGACCTCAAAACAGCCACCAAAAACAATGGTTTTACTATACAATTGCATCCTAGTTTAGACAATCTTATTGTAACTTGGAGCTGGAGATGTTCTGTAATTTTAATGACCAGCAAGTGAAAACATGGGAAAAACTTAAAAAGGAAAAAACCTATGGCTGGGCACACATGAAGACAAATCATGTGAACTTATTGCATTACCAAATGGACAAAAATAACTTGAAGCTGACTCAAGGCAGGGAGATGAACTGACAATCCTTTTCTACTCTCCTTTTTTCTTTAAAGGAAAACAAGCACTGTCTGCCTGCCTCTGGTGTCTGATTAAAACAAGGAAAGGAAAACTAGGAGGCTTTTGTATAACAATTTTAACTATATTGTTATTTTTTCCTCCCCTTTAATACTTAGATAATTTGAATTAAATGTTCAAGTCATTATAACTGAACTAAGAATAATTACTTGGTTTTATTTTGTTTATTTTGATATCACTTGGACCAATAACAAATTCTTAGATATATAAGGTGGTATACCTCTCCTGCCCATGAAACTTTGCAGTAATATATGACAATCTTTAAAATTACTACTACTACTACTACAAGAATTTCAACAGAGCTTAATTGTACATATGCATATACATGTACATATACATTCATTTAATTTTAATAGAATTCATAGTCAAACCTTGACACAGTCTAGCTTTATTTGAAGGAATAACTGATGTAGTGAGGGTATGCAGAAAAAAGAAGGAAAATAGAATATAAAAAGAAAATTTAAACCAAAAACAAATCACAAATTGAGTATCTGGGTTGTTCAGTAGCTGTATGCAGCCTGAGATCCCACACACTTTACTGTGAAGTTGATGTATATTTTACTAAAATTATTATGGCTAGACAGCAGATAGGAAGTCTTTCTGGAAACTGGGCTGAGACAGAGACCTGCAGGGGTATATGTAAGTAACAAGGCTCCCCTAGGGGAAGGAAAGTCATGAAAGGCCAGAAAGAGGCACAGCTTGAGTCACAAGGCCAAGGGAACTGTCAGCAGGACAGATCCTAACCTCACAGATCACAAAGACTTTGATCACAAACCCTGAAAATTCTGGATAACATTTTTCAGCTGAAGAAACAAAAGGAAATTACTGAAGCTGCAAGCAAAATGGAGAAAGTGTGGTAACCTGGACACAACTGCAAGGGCATATGTTTTCAAGCAATTTTATTTAATTGATGTCCTGAGTACAGTTCTCAGTTTCTCTATTTACATGTCTATATTGATAAATATGGATATAAATAAAAGCTTATGCTGGATCTATCAGCTAAATTGGATGTTTGCTAGTACACAAAAAATATCATGCTACTAGAGTTTGAAATAAGATGTAGAGATTGCAACGTGGTAGCACAAGCACCCATATATGTCATTCTCCTGGGGAAAAGTCTCATTGAGAAACAAAACCTTTCAGCCAGTCTATCTCCTATTTTCAGTCAGCTTGTAGGATTCCTGACTCAGCTGTACACATTAGGAAACTGAATATATTCTAAAATTATCAGCAGTTCTGTATTAGTACATCATTGAAGAAACAGATCTGTAACAACACATTAACTGAAGAGGCCATGGATAAATTAATGACAGCTGAAATATTAGTCACAGCTTAGAATTCTCTGATATGCAGGTAAATTGGGAGGGAAGACTGAGAACTGGAGGAAAGTAATCATTTTCTGTGTAAGGAAGAAAAGGAGAAGAAGGAGTGAGTAAAAAAAGTGTGAGAAACAGTCCTTTAACCAAGGTATACTTGGAGTATTTATATTAAAATCCTGAGGACTTTAATATTATGTATAGGCTACCTGTAGGACATATTAAGGCATGTCAGGTGATCATGTTGCAGTAATGATTTCCACATGCTACTAATTCATTGAATTTTATCATAAATGTTACAACTTCATCTGCACAAGCAGGAATTTAGAGAAGGCCAAAAAAAACCATTTTATTGCTAATAACATTATTTATGCAACACTTAGAAATTTTAATAGCACAGGTTGAGCCCATGCCTAGATGGGAGTTCTTTTGACCATGAATCAAATCTCAGACCTATTTGCCATGTATGCAGTCCTAAGAAATATTGTTTGCTGAATTTTATAAGCTGTCAGTAAAGGGTGGTGCAAATAGTCTTTACTTTTCCCAGTGTACAGAAATAAAACTTTTGCATTATGCTTTAGATGAAGTTTCACAGCCTCCTAAATTAGCAAGACATTCACTGGTACATCATCATTGTCCTGTTAAAGTATCATAATTTCACTGTGCTTGAAATCTGAGAACTGTATTAGTAGGAAAAATAATTTACGAGTAGATACACATGGAGAGATGGCACAATGAGAATGTGACCGGAAAATATGGAGTTTTTAATAAGGATACTATGGACATTAATAAATTATCAAGAAATAATTGCTACATAGAGATGAGATTAAAAACAAACAAAAAAACAAGGGACTGAAAAATTGAATACAGGCCTTTTCTTTCATCCTGGCTTTGCCAAAAAATTCTCCTAATAGATACAGGTACTCAAACTGCCTCTCAGGTCAGGAAAACTGCAGACTTTTTAACACCAAAAACACATTTTTACCAGCGATGCACTTCTGATTGTACCACTGATTGTGCTCACTCTCAATGCAGGCAGAATGTAGAAAAAGCAAAATTTCTTAAGTGTCCTGAGAAGGTCCTGGAGTACATCAGGGAATAATGACTCCAGCTGACTCCAGTCTCTAAATACATCATCTAGGTGGATGTGTTACCTAGTGAATTATCAGGTACAGATTCTCTATTTCACCAAACAAGCTACAGCTACTTGGAAGTTCTTAAACCATTAGAAAATAACACAAGTGATACTTAGGCTGAAGCTCATGAAACAACATTTTGTGTTGAAGAAGAAATGACTGAATATTCTAATCCAAGATGCACTGGTGTCATAGAAAATGTTAGTCCATGAAAAGTCCCCTGATAATTTTGTGTGTAACAGACATAACTAAATGGCAAAAACTAATATTCGATGGGAAATAAATGCCATTTCCAAGCCTTTAGGGCTTTATTTCATCCAGTAAAAGCAGCACTGTAACCTATAGAAAGTATCCAAAAATATCTATTTCGTACATAGGTAGTAGAGAACCAAATGGACTAAATGGAAAATTGATTTAAAATTTTACATATAAATTAGGTGGGAAAAGGAGTACCCATTTACAAAACAGATAACAAATTTGGACTTAAGATATCCCATTAAAGAACTGCTTAAATTAGTAATTTTCTTACATTAATGTCTTTCCCTAAGTTGCTTAAGCTTTTAACACCGAAGAGTTAATAAATTTTACATTTTCTTGCCCTTTTGTCTCCTTTAAATAATAAAAAAAAACTTTGTTGCTTCTTACTTAATTCTTTCCCAGTAGGAAGTGACCATAAAGCTTTACTGAAAGGAAAAATGAAGAGAAATGAGAGAATTCTGAGCTAGTGCAATACCAGTACAGACAGCCATCCACACAACACAAATACATCTGCCTGGGTATGTACAGGCATTTGTGTCTACTCTGAGTGACAAGTAGTTTACCTTCTACCCCAAAAAGGGGAACAAATCTGAAATCTGGTCATGTGGCTAATATTTAGTACTGAGTTTTCAATACAACCATCAACCATCAAAACAATTACTAGCTTAATTTTTGGCTTCATTTACACATCACTGCAGATACTGTTACCTAAAGGAGTGTGGAGCTCAGGCAACTTGAGAACTTGGAAATATCCACATTGGCTCACAGCTTTCCTGCTTCCTCAGGTCACCCAGGAAAGCTGCTCTTTCTTTCTAACTGAATACAATCCTAACTCCTGAAAAATCAATCTTCTTGCTCAAATACTGCCAAAACTCAAAAACTAGAGATAGATGAAGGAACACCAAAATGTATTCAGATTCCCATAGATCAGAATACTCCTGAAATTCTACTATTCAATGTGTTCATATATGGCCCTTTATTTGCTTATGTCACAGGGTATGAACCTCCATATTCTCAACAGCACTAATTAGCTTGAACCTGTTGGTCAAGTTCATTTATTTACCTTCTTCCAGTCACAACATTCTCTGCTCTCTAGTCTTAATATGTGAAGCCCACTAAAATTCATTTGGGGCTTAAAATAGAAGAGAAGACTTTGATGCCTGATTTAATTATTTGCAGAGAGTTTCAACTGCATAATCAAATGTAATTGTGGCTGGCTCCATAAATTGTTCTAGTTTGCAGGCCTGTGCCAATATTGCAACAACAAAAACATTCTATGATACTGTAAGTAGGAGCTTTTCACACAATATGTAGGTGAAACAGGTTATAACAATTTTCTCCAATACAGCAAAGAGATTTGCCTTGTATATTTCCCAGCTTTTCAAAGGTGAATTATTCACAAAGAGCAGGATTTGGATAGCTCTGAAAAATTAAGGTATTTCCTGGAATCAATTAAAATACCCTACATACATCTCTGTTTTCTGTGATTCTTTTTTAATAAAGACCTGATCCTTGATGAGCAAGAATTTAACAGGCCTCACATTTCAAAAAGGTCAACATATTTCACTGACACTGTAAGACTGCTTATTTTTGTGCAGGGAAAACCAACATAAACAGGGAGTAAAAAAAAATCAGATCCTTCTCATTAACATTTGTAATAGCTGAAGTGAAGTTAATAGGGGAAAAAAATAGACTTGACCTTTCAAAGAAGAAGATTACCTTTGCCTACTGCCTGATCGTGAAAACTGAAAAATTCTACAAGCTCCAAATATTTATGATTTGCATGCCAATATCAATGGAATTCAAACTTGTAAAATAACTTAATTATTAGTCTGAACTCTGCAATATTTAGAAACAATGTCACAGGAAATTTCATGGGGAGAACCAGGTTATTATTGCAATGGAAGAAAGCAGAATTCAAACTGTTTCTGCAGTGTTCATTATAAAATTAAAAATCACAGCTCGGAGTTTCTTTGGGGGTACAAGGAGAATAGCGTAAGGTATTTAAGAGACATTCAGGGAATCTGTAAGAAGGAGAGTACAAAGTACAGTAAGAAATAGAGTGTAAAATCCTATCTTAAATCCAACATACAAGTTGCAACTGGGATCTCTCTGTATTGGCTCCTTTCATTCATTTTATGTGTTTAAATCATAAACTCCTCAGGGTATGCAGCATATGCCTCTTTGGACACATTCTGCATACAGTGGAGCCACTGTCTCATATCAAGCCCCATCTGTTATTGTGATTTGTATTCCAAATCAGGGTTTGAAATGGTAATTACAAATAATGTTGATCAGCATTCATATTTCCACTAGAATTAGATACTATGAAAGTGGGGCATTAAACTCTGCCCTCACACTTCTGCAGCATGCACAGGAATCAGTGACAATTTTGTATCAGCGATTAGGATGTGCTGTCCTTCAGGGACATGTGTAGAGATGTACATGCATGCCCAAAATCCATTTCATAACTGATTATGCCAAATCAAATCCAATCACTATCTTTCCTTCCGTTCTAAAAAAAGCACCCCTTCCCCTGCCTCCTCCTTTTCCTGGGAAAATGGCCAGGCCTGCTGGATGCACAGTGGGAAGATGCCATTTCAAATCCCAGCTGGAAGGGGCACAGCCAGGCTGGCACATCAGCACAAGGACAGAGGCAGGGTACGTGCACCAAGCTGAGAGCTTTAGCTTGGCACTGACACAGCGGATGAAGCTGTGGCCTTGGACTCAGCCTCCATCTCCATTTTTACACCTTTAATAGTGAGACAAACACCTTCCAGCACACATTGCCATTCATTTATTCAACATTATCCACTCCCCCCCATGTATTTATGGGCTATACAGCCACAGAAGGAATACAGAGGTCATCTAACGTGACCTCCTGGAAAACCTTCGATTTAACTTTCAAGAGAAGTCAGAGGAAAGGGAAGGACCCCTTTATTTCAAATTCTTAATGAAAGAGAGACCACACACTGTGTGGTAGATTGTTCTAAAAGCTCAATGATAAAAGAAGAGAGGAAAAGGCTTCTTCGCTTCTGGTTTGAACTCACTTGGCTTCAACTTTAAAATACACACACACTTCTGAGGTACTGAAAATCCTTTATCAAAGCTGTATTTTCCAAAGAGATAATTATAGAGCTCATACTCATTAATATTATCCTCCTTAAGCCCAGCTGGGTTACTTCTTTCATCTATGACTTTGGTGCATATTTTCCATTCTTTTGGATACAATAAATTCAAAATTCAGGAGTCTGCTTCCCAGTTATCAGATCTATCACAGGATAGAAAACATTTTGAATCCATGCAGGCTCAGAATGATCTCACATTCAGCAGTTTTCCTTATCTACATGAAGTATGTTTTCATTTTAGCAAAGTAAGAACCATATAATTGAGGAGCTACATACTAAAGTTAAAAAAAGTAAAATTAAAAAAAATAAGAACAGCACTTTATGTGTTCTTTTAATTATCATCATGTTAATATTATTGCTTGAACAGTTTTTCCATCTTCTGTGGAAAAAAATAATCTCCTGAAGATACTCCTAATTCAACAGAAATTATAAATAAGATGTAGTTGATACCAAGAAAAAACTGGCCCAAAAATTCAAAATATTAATCCCTTGAATAAAGACAGTAATTTTAATGTTTATGCATGATTTATGTTATTGCATGATAGGATATTACTTTAAAAGTTGTCACATATAAGTAATATTTTCAATTTCAGACTATGTTCTATGTTGCTCCCCTTCAGTTTCTTCAATTCACCTTTTCTTTCTCTTTCTGTATGCAAAACACTGCTGTATTATTTAACAACTATTCAATAATTTAATCACTGCCAGTTTTGTTCTCTATTCACCTAATTTTGTAGGAAAGCACAAGCCAAGCTTTTGGCAACGCAGAGCAGGAGGACCACGGGGCAAATGTAGGAGCATCTTTTATAGGTCAAGGACATATTCAGTATTTCAGAGCATTTATTCAAGATTCAGCAAAAACTTGCCCATGAGCAATACACAGAGTTCTTTCTTTGGCAAGAACAAAGGAAACCACATAGCTGTATTTATTCTCATTCTTTTTATCTTCCACACAGAGTCTGTCAGTAGGAAGTGAATATAGATTTTCTTTTGGTTGTCACTATTACTGAGTTGAACCACAGTTCAGAAAATACTCCAGCACCATGTCAGTTAAACCACCTGCAGCTGGAATTAAGAATATAAGACTGTCTTATACAAGCACTGGATAAATTTCAGGTTTGAACTGCACCAACATTTTTAAGCTTCTTTTTGCTATTTTCTCTCATTTTCAATATCCTTT
Source organism: Toxostoma redivivum (assembly GCA_013397375.1). Classification (NCBI taxonomy): domain Eukaryota; kingdom Metazoa; phylum Chordata; class Aves; order Passeriformes; family Mimidae; genus Toxostoma; species Toxostoma redivivum. The sequence goes on from VXBI01011921.1 coordinate 526,659, forward strand.
ATAGAAAGTTATTTTGGGAACATTTCAAACATAAGAGAGTGGCTAACATTTGTAACCTTTGAAGAAAGCATAGTCTTTGCAAGTCAGAAAGATGACCTTTAACTTGAAATATTTAAGGAAGAGAGAAACTGCTTTGTCTTAATGCAAAACTATTAGAAGAAATAATATATAAATACTGCTATATTGCTCCAAAGTGGAAATCACAGAACAGGCAAATGGTAGACAGAGCCTCACATAAACTGCCTCAATTCCAGGAAAGGTCAAGTCAGAGACTAGACCAGACCAGATCTTCTCCTTTAAAACACAAAAAATTAAAGTACATAATTCCTTAATATACAGCAATTCTCTATAAACTGACTTACTACTATCTAAGTCCCTTTGTGGCATGATTGGTATCTAGGTTTTCACCTGTGTGTTTGTGTTTTAAGCAACAGCTATGAATATGCAAGAAGAAGGTATTTTGCTACATAATTATCTAGAGTAAAAAAAAAATACAAATTAGTTATCCCGAAAGATGGTATCCTCTTATTTCAACCACTACAGAGAAATTCTGTAGTCTACGTCAGGAAACGAAGAATAAAATGCTTGCTCAAATACTAAAATAATTATTAAAAAGGGAAAAAGAACTGTAGAAACACAGCTTGCTATAAACATGGTCAGGAATTGCATTGCATCATTCCCTTCTCATTTCCCCATTCCACCTAATTACAGCTCTTTTTCCCACACTGACTTTCTCCATTTTCATACTGAAATCTTTCTCTACTCAATTTATTTTTGTAATAAAATATTAAAATGGGGAAATTAAAATGAGAAAACAGGCTCAGTTTTTCCTCTGTGACAGGAAAAAATAGGAAGAAAAAAGAAGTGGGAAATAAAGAACTATGAAGTATTTTTAGTTTTTTAAAATTTAAAGTATCTTGAAGCTTCACTGTATCTTGAGGATTACTGGACAGAATCCAAAAGCTCTGAAGAAGGGCTATGTGTAGCCATTATGATCAAGATGAAACTGAAACCATTAGGGATTACATATTACAATTTAAGCTACAGAGATGAATTGCCTTTCAGCATTTAATTGCTTTTTTCTTTTTTCTTAAATTTAAAATTTAGAATCTCCATCTCTCTCTTACTGCCTTAGAAAATAGCAATTGCTTCTAATTCCAGAGGAATCTAGAATTAATCTCTCTCTACATTAATGTTCTGCTTACAAGAAGAAGAAGATTAGGCAGACAGTACATATTTAGATATTTTATACATTAGAGGTAGATTTACCTTGTCACCTTCAGAGAAAGTCATTCCATCAATGGCCCTTTTCCAAGTAATCTCTGGGACAGGTTCTCCTTCTGCTTCACAGATGAGGGTTGCTTTCCCATTCTCAAATGTGGTTTCATTTTTAAGTTGTATTATTTGAGGCTGCACTGTTAAAAATATAAATTGCATTACTGATCATGCACAAAATCTATCAAAATCTATCTTTAAAACCACCTTTTTTCTATTCTGTTTGACCCTGGACTAGATGGTCTCCAGAGGTGCTTTCCTGTCTCAGGCATTCTTTGATTCTCTAATAACCCATGTTTGTCTTCAAATGCATATTATTCAGAAAAAAAAATAGGAATTATTACCATTCTTTGACTTTGATCTTTAGCAATGTTTCATTGGCCTACATAAATTACAGAATTTAACAAAATCCCTCAGCAACAAATACATTTCACTGGTATTAACACTGTGGAGAACTGAACAGTCCATTGATACAAAGGTGTTCATTGTTACTTACCAAGTAAACTGGTGGCAAGATACATTTTAAAAAAATCCAGATATTGTTTACATGCTTCAAATAATTTCACTTCATAGTCTCAATTACATAGCAGCTACATCTTTCAATCTATACTGTACCTTATAAGGTTATTTATACATGCAATACAATTTCTGGTTACACGTGAATACTTTTACATCAAGGATTTATCTGTACAATATCACACAAGAACTCTGTATTAGTATTGTGCATAGAATATTACTCTCTTCCATGACATTCAAGTATCTACATTAAAAGTTTTTTGGTCCTATATATTACCTCATATATAATGATAAATAAGTTTCTCTGAACCTATTCTCTTTATACATTGAAGAAGACACTCATCCCAACATGCAATCCTGTAATAAGAATATGATTCAATATGTTGACTCCCAAAAGCAGTGAATAAAATTTACATGAGTGAGTCAAAATTGGCCAGATCTTAAGATTGACTTCATCAACTGTAAGTACATTTGTTGAAAGCAAGTTATTTCCTAAGCAGTTTTTCTGAGCTTTGCTTTTGAGGAAGCACTACTATAGCGTACTCCTCATGAAACAGAAAATGAACAGATGTAATCTGTTTTCTAATGGGGTTACTAAAGTGTTTGCTATGCAGAAAAGCAACATTGGCTTATGTTCATGGATCAAAATGGCTAAGATAATCATCCAGGTTGGAATGGGCACCAGGAGGGCTTCTTGAACAACCCCTCATCAACACAGCACCCACAGACCCTGTTCAGGTCAGATTGCTCAGGGATCTGTCGAGCACTATCTTGAAAAATGCAAAGAACAGAGACTAGAAAACCTCTCAGCAGCCTGGCTATCCTAGTGAAGGATGTTTTCCTTATGTCCAGTCTCCTGCTTCATTTTATGACTCCTCATTTATAAGCATTGTCACACAGATGCTACATACAGCACCACGAAGAAGAATAATAAAAACAGGTTCAAACTTGCTGTCTGTAGGCACATCACCTACCTTTTATCTATTCCCTCTGCACTATTCTTGGTCTCACTTCTCATTCCTTTTCTCCATATTCCTTCTCCTGCTTCTCTACCATCTGTTCACCTTGACTATTATGAATAAACTATTGTGTGTTTACTGCATAGGGATGAGAAACAAGCAGCATTTAACCTAAGGAAGCACTGAACATAATATCCTGCTTCAACAGTATATAATCTATGGTGAGTGGGATCATGTGAAGAAAGAAAACACCCTCACTGATCAAGAATTCTTGAAATGTCAACTAGATCCAGATTTACTGGATGCAGGAGAAGGTAGCAAGCCAATCATTACACTAGGATATCAATTTGGTCAAGAAAATACAAAGCTCCTCTGTAGTACGAAAAGGGATGCCAGTGGAAAGAGCCGAAAATCCACCAGAATTAGAGATAAAAGATAATTATATTAAACTTCAAAATAACTTCAATTATTACTCTCACTTTCAGGATCATTCAAATGCCTAAGAAATATTTTACCTTGGCACTCAGATGCTCTATTTCTATAGCCTTATCACCTGACTACAAAATAACCTGTTCTATCATTTCATTCCTTTGATATATCATCATCCCTGGAAAAAAGGAGAGAGCAGACACAAAGGTTTTTTGGTTTTTTTTTAAGAGGGATCATACATAGAGTTTCATGCAAAAAATTCTCAACATTTATAATTTTTCCATCAAAATGAGTTTCCCATCTAGACAACAAGATAAACAATGTAATTTGCTCAAGATGATGCATGTTCCAAAACACAAAAATAATTATTAACCTTAGACTTATTCTGAACTCTTTTAAGACCTTCCTCAAATGGATCACTAGAAGACAAAAAGTTTTAGCTTGACATTTTAGACAAGAGTACCTGACATTTAAAGGAATAAGTACTGATTAATCATCAAATACATCTAGCTGACAGTTATTACTTGGAAGAAGAGAGCTCATATGGGGGATATTATTTAATTCATTCATTTTTGTAGGTCACAAGTCATAACTTACTATTGACTAGAAGTTTTTTACACTCTTTGAATACTTTTCAATGACATTTTTTACATTGGAAAATATTAAAATACATTTGTGTACGTGTAAATAAAACCATTTGAAAATGCCAAGACTAGTATTGACAGAAATACTGAAAGAGTCATTTAGCCCACCCTCCCACCTCCAACTTTTTAACTATTCTTTCTAAATTGATAAGGTCATTATCAAACTGAATTTGCTTTTTGCATTCTAGAAAATATGAAGCAAATAAAAATACAGAGCCTTGGAATGCAAATTCAGGAAGCCTTCAGGGTTATGAGGCTTTCTTCATTCAAAAGTATTGAAATATAGATGTGACATAGTTGAAACATTTGTAAGCTAGATGACCTGGCTGAAATGAAAAAATGCTTGAATATAAAAAGGAGCTAAACTTCATTAAAGTTATTTAAGGTAAGGAACCATTATTACTAGCCGTGCATTGTTAAATATGAACAGAGTGATGATGCCAAATAAACAAACAACATTTACTGGTTGGGAAGTTTGTTTTCTGAGCCAAGAAGGTTGGTTTTAAGTTTTCAAACACTTCCTCAGTAAACACATTTCTCTCAGATTCCTTCCTTGGACTGTTCTGGATTTGTCTCACTGCTGTGTATGTACACTCCCCATAAATCTTATGACAAACATGGATAGTAGTCCGAGGCTTTTGCTTACAACCAGTTTCTTGGAAAAGCTACACAACATATTGCATTCACAGAGTTCTACCCACACCTTTAACAAAGAGTTTCATCAGACCTGGGAAGAAACACATATTAAAACTTGAGATAGTCCTGCTTATGTCTCATCAAAATAACTATTTTAAAGTTTGATATTGATACAAACTTGGTTGCACTGATGAGAGGCCTAGTGTATGTCTGTACGGCTGCCTGATTAAACTCTTGGTTAACATATCCCAGGAGGAATCACACCTTACCTGCTGTCCTCCTGTCCACAGACACATTTGAATCAGGATTGCAAAACTGCAACCCCATCCTCCTGGAAACTCCTGGTACAATTTGAACTTAGTAAACAAGCTAGAGCCCAACATCTAAGAAAGAGATTTCAGAAATTTGATTCCTTATATGATAAGGACTCACACATGTACCGATATGAAGTGCTGACCTGACTTAGGGCACCATGAACTGAGTCTCTCTCTTTGGATGGCATTGAAATATTTTAAAATGTTCTTACTACTTCACACTCAGAGGGGTTTAAGACTCATCTTCTGGGACAACTGTCATCACCATCTTTACAAATTGGATATTTTTTTATTTTAAAAAGTGGAAGCATTCCAAAAAGGTGAGGAAGTAAAAAGGAGGAAAAAGGAATGCAGAACTTTTAACATTATATCTGTAAGTGTTGAGTTGTACCTTGGGAAGCTGCAGTTGGTGAACTTTATAATATCTGAGAGGAGTGGGCACAGATAGCTCCATACAGAGATCTATGGGATTCTCCTTCTAGAGGTACCAGTGAATTTAAATTAAAAGCTTCCATATACGTATAGAATAGCATCGCATGACAAAAAACAAAAAAAGCGACAGGAAGCATTTTAAAACACATATAAATCTGCTTACTAAGCCCAGGAGATCCAGGCACTAAAGGAATGCAGCATTAAGACTGAAAATAAGGGAAAAATTTAGACAACTCCTCACCTCAATCTCAGAGGCACAATACAGTCTTTTTGGTTCCAAGATGAATGGATTTTGAAGGACTAAATTAACCTAAAAGTTTTTGAATTTTAGCATTTGGAATAAACTCAAGAGGGATATAATAGGAGAGATTAATTTTATTTCCTCCTATCTGGCAGATGACAAAAATATATTAATAATGACATAGAGTTTCTCAATAATCAATAAAAATTACACTGATTACAACTGAAAAAAAAACAAACCCACAAACTTTTTCACTATACAACATTCAGACTACAATTAAAAAGGCATCTATAAAATAAAAATAGTGTTTAAACCATGCATTAAGTACAGTGTTTCTTTAGTAAAGCGTTTTGAGGTAATCCCTAATTTGATTTTTGTGCAGTCATTTGTCGGAACCCAGTGAAATGGCGATGAGATACTTTTAAATAAAATAAAACTCAGACTGCCCTCTCACTGATTATGTAGGTAAAACATCTCTATCATAGAGAACATAAAATTAAATTATGCTAGAACTCCCTCTACATTTTTATCAATTCTGATTAAAATATATTTTTTTTCTTTCTAGGAAAATAAATTATTAAAAATATAGAATCAGCTTTCTGTGGCCTAAGTACAGAAAAGAGAATACTTGTTGAAAACCTCAACTCTAAGTATCATCAAATTTTATAACCACACATTTGAGTGCTAAAGATGTAGAAATAAGCAACTAGAACAAACAAAATGAAAATCCTAGGAATATAAACACTATTTATATTAAGCATGAATATGTCTTTAATTAAAGCTAATTTTCTTTAATTTAGTCTGATTATATTTTTTATTGTAACATAAATGAAGACTACAGCCATCATCTTGGAGAAGGAATGATGAAGAAATGAATGTTTACTTTGGAGAAAGTAAAAAAAAGTGCAAAAGTAACAGAAAATATAGGAACCTTCAATGTATTGAATTTGTTGACTGTCTTAAATCAAGTGCTTGTTAATATGTTACTTTTGAATAATTTTTTGAGTTGCCCATAGATGTAAAATTGTGGTATTTCGTAACTGAAAATGGTAATTTAGATGTATCTAAACACACATATTTATAAATATGGCTAGTTACTATTGAAGAAAAAAAATTGTGAAACAGTATGAGTGAAGGTGATAGCTACCAGAGATATATACAAAGTACATTTTTTAAAAATTCAAGGATGAACACCTATGGTTTCAAGCTGTTCAGCAGTAAACATAAATGAATTTGAATTTAAAATCTTAGAACAAGTTCTAAGCATTTATCTCGATGAGATCTTTTTAGGTAGCAATTGCTAATGATACAGAAAAAAAGCTATGGCAGATAAGAGGATCACAGATAGAGATAATCAAATCATTATCAACAAAGACTGAGAGAAGAAGGTTTTTTCTCTCTTTTTAGAACAGAGCACTGATACAGATGAATTGGGGAGGGCAGGGTATGTGCCTAAGGTTTCCACACATATATCAGAGCCGCAGAAAAACTGTCAGAGTAAGCATTTTATATCAGGATAAAAAAGGATTTTTAGCATTGATACTGAAAAAAAGCCCAAAGTTAAACTAAAGAATCGAGGCCATGCATGGAAACTAAATATGTAGCTGTTGCATGGCACTGAGATGTGCATGTCTGCTCAGAAGTCCTGCATTCTAGAAGGTTTAATGCTGAATTCTGTAAAGTTACTATTATTTTTATTGCATTATGGTTATATTACTGTTATTATGAGTTTCAACACTGCCAGAGCCATGTTGTAGAAACAGTAGTTGTTGCTCTAAGGAGTTCGCATTGTAAATTAAAATTAAAGATAGCAGACATGAGAGACAAATAAGGTAATGAAGTGGGAGAGAAAAATGCAATTTAATAGGTCAATTTAACATAAATAGTTGTTTGTGTACTATTTAGCTATAATAACCAGCCATCTGCTTTGCCATTTTCAGACTGCCACTTTTTTTAACACATTTAATGGAAAAAAGATAAGTAGTTGTTGGCTATATATAGGATTGAGGGTTTTAATCTTTGTGAAAGAGACAAAAGTAAAGTTTATTGCAGGAGAAATTAAAATCCTGCTCCACTACAAATTAACTATAACCACTCAGGACAGAGATGTGGGAGACACTCTAGAGAGTTCTCTGGAAACTTAAACATAAATGATTTTCCATGCAAGAAAGAAGAGATGTAAGAAATTTAGGAGTTTAGGATGTCATGGAAACATTAAGGTTGTGTAGGTTCATAATGAATTTAATCAACTAATTGTATCCATTAAAACATTAGGATTTAGCTTTTCATAGAGTCCCCAGAAAAGTGGTGGCTAAAAGAATAAAAAATATATACAGGAAATCCTCACTGTTAGTCTGCTGTCTCCTTTTCCCTATCCCTTTCATTAAAAAGTTTACTAGCTCTAGGCAAAACCCAGTAAATTTCAGGCACACTTAAAATTACTTGAATAACACACATAGTTATTTCTGACTGAAACTTCCCTAAATTCCTATCTAAACTAGAAAGTAATTTATATTCCTTCCTTTTTTTTTTTTTTAAAGTTTGGAAGTACAGTTGAATTAAATATTTCAGTTTTCCAAACCAAGATGCTATACTTCTAGAGGCTGGCACAAAATTTAAAATTTTATTTCATCTTCCTTCCTTTGAAAAGAAATTGAGAATACTCTCAAGTACCCCAGAACAAGAGCCCAATGGTTAGGCAATCCAGCTGGAGTACAGAGCTGAAGACAACACAGCATAAGGAGTTTCTCAAAGAGGAGGCAGTGGGCTGCAGGTGAACACTGCACCATGGTTCCAGCCTCAGGCTCCCAGATCCCAAATGGCAGCATTATACAATCCAACATCTACCCTCTTCAATGTAAATTATCAGAATACTCTCTCCTGTCAGAACTCTCTCACTCTTACAAATTATTACTAGTTTTCGTTGGGAATTAATGTTAAACATTAAATATTTAAATTTTAATTTATTTTTTTAACTAGGAAGTTAATTTCCTCTGTCCTAAGTAGGGCATTTAACTGTTCAAATAGAAATTATCTTTCTCTATAATATAAGCTATTTTTAATGTAAAAACGCCCGACACATTCATTTTTGTAGGTTTCTCATAAGTAAGTTACAGCCTTTTTTCTTGCACAGTGGCTCTAAGGGATGCTTACATTCTCACAAATAAACACTCTCACTAGGCCATATCACAACAAAACTTAAATAAATTATCAGTTCTATGTAAAGGAGGGAATCATTAACACAATTGGGGTGGTGGAGCATAGAAAGAGAAATAAGATTTTTGAGATTATTACTTTTATCTTTTGAAGCTCAGGGCACACAGTATTTTTGTGACTACATCTTCAATCATGCACTTAAAAATATAGAAGTCAAGAACGAAAAAAAAAAAAACAAAACCTAAAACCAGGAAGATCTCTGCATGACGCTGCCTTACTAAAAGCCTCACTACATAGAAGTCAAAATAGCCTGGTTTTCCCCCTTTCAAAATTTCCCCCTTCCTCCTCTCGGTTTTCCTGAAAGCAATCAACTTCTAAATGAAAACCAGAGTGAATTAACTATTTAACACTTCATTGTACTTCATGTGAATAGCAGAAAAGCAAATGCTGAAGATAACCTTTTCAAAATGAAATTCAGATGTAAAGGTTTAAGAAGAACGGGAAGGAAAGAAGTTGTAAAATCACACAAAAAGCACTTTGCTGCATTAGTAGGCACCTTGCAGAAATACTATTTCACTGAAAATTGTGAATTAAGACCTTTGTCCTTACTGTTTACATTTTTAAAGGAAAGATGGACCATATTATGCAGTACTTACCAAAAACTTGAAGGAATGTCTGTTTTTTGTCATTTCCTGCTTTGTTTTTAGCATTACAGATATAAGGACCCGCATCAATATTTTTTATATCTCTTATTGTTAGTTGTGTATTGCTTCCCCTCAGGACATATTTTTCATTTTCTTCAATAAGTTTACCATTCCTACAAAAATAAAAAAGAAAAAAAATTAAAAAGTATGAATTAACCACTACATTCCAGTAACAATGTGCTATGGAAGCATCAATGCGCTGAAAATAATATTTGATGGAAGAGACTGCTATTACATCAGCCCCAAAAATTAAAATTTAATTGTCAGGTTGAAAAAATATATATATGCATTAAAAATATTATAATACCTTTATTCTTAAATGTTCAATATTGACCTAATGTTAGAAAAAATGGTTGTGAAGAGGATTCTAACATATGGCTTACACTCAAGGAAGGGCATAAGGAAATTGGTTATATATTGTATGTGAGAAACTATTAAAAGTGTATTTTTCAAGTGTAACTGCTGCAGTTCACAGCAATAACAATGTAGCAACTTATAAAAAAATTAAATTACATTCACGTAGAGCCTATTGGCACATGAAGAACCCATCCAAATTATTTCCTCTCAGTTATTGTTGGCTAGCCACAACTTAGCAAGCAGGCATGTCTCCAGATGTTACAACGAGTTGTGACCAGATGGTTCAGAAATAATAAAATCTGCAAGCAATTCTGAGGGCTGACTGAGGCTTGACCAGTCCATTGGAGCACCTTGGCCTACACACAGCTGCTTTTTCAAGAGGGCTTTACTCCAACATTCCCTTCAATACACCGTGTTTAGGACATTTAATTTTTTTCAAGATTTGAACAACAATGATTTCCATTTTACTCTTATATAATGGTAACTACATATATTTCATATTTTCCTAAATCGTATTTTCTCTAAAAGGTAGGATACTGCTTATTTCTTGGGAGAATCATAACTGTTAGTAGGAGTCCCCTGATACCTATATAGTTTGCAGTTTAGTAACACTTTTTTGTAAATAATTCAAATGGACTTAGTTACCAACTTCAAGACATGATTATGATATTTGTTCATTTCTTTTCCAAAGAAAATCACAGAAATTTTCCATATTAGATAGTCTCACAGAAAACCAAAACCAGAACAAACAGAAAAAGCCACCCAAACCCACTACACAAGAAACAAAGAAACAAACAATAACAAATCCCAAACAACTGTAAGTCCCCTAGTGATTTATTTTAGGAGACAAAAGTCTATATCCAAGGTTAGAAGTAATTTCCAGGTACCTGAAATGATGTTTTCACAATCATTGATATTTACAGCAGTTTCTCAGCAGAAATGAGATTATGAGTAATTCCCTGGACCCTCTAGTGAACAGAGAGATTCATATTGATGCTGATATTGGATAACAGGAAAACATGAATAATATACTTAAAGTGGATTATTTCTTTTGTGAGATAATTCTAAGTCCTGTCAGCAAAAACCAGGAAATTGATCCAGCTAAATTATAGCAGTGTAAATTATCTCCACAGATATAAACAATGTTTTCAGTAGGACTATTCACACGAGTAAAGATTTCCAGTTCATGACCTGTAAGGATCTTTATCTTTCACTCCTGGCTAATTTAATTCCATTAGTGTATTGCCTCTCTGAAGGTTATACTTTACAGTAATGTAATATCATCTTCAATAGAGATACCAGTTCAATGGAGAATTAATTAGATTCTCTTAGTCCACAAAATATCAACAAAATATATACATATATGAAATAGAGCAGCAACTAAACTTTGACGACCTTTATTCTTAACGAAGTATTTCAAAGTGACTCATTTTCCTGAGTGCACCAAAAGATTTTTTGACAAGAATTGCCACATTAGTTCAGATGCATCCATTTTAAATTAATCAAATCTAAATATCATCAGCACCTGGAAATAACAATGGTCAATGTAAAAAGTTCAAGCTTCACCACATTAGCTACTGTCTTAAAGAGTTAAAAGCTTGAGAGTATTTAGTCCAGCATCTTGCTTACAGTCAACACACAAAGATATGAGTCATTTCAATAGTAGTGTTGTCTGATTTAAAAAATATAGATATATTTCATGTCCTACTTGAAGCTGATCTGTTAAAATCATTTCACTGGAAACCAAAAAGGAAACAAAGGTAGTAAAAATCAAGATATTTTACTTTTTAATTGACTAAAACAGCAGTGGACTGTAAGACTACCTTTGAATAGATCCAAATTCTGCAGGCCTTGATAAAGAAATTTTAATAGATTGAATGAGCAAATACCTGGTGTGAGAGCCCATTTTAAAAGGCAACAAAGACAGAAGAACTTTGAAATGTGAATAACACAAGTCCTCAGTCTTGATGAACAACCTTAACAGGCATGGATATACTTTTTAAACTATTAAGTGTAAGTCCTGCAGCAGAATGGAGTAAAAAAATAATTTCCACTCTTTTTATTAGTACTTTTCCACAGTTCTCCAGGATACTTCAGAATGTGTTGCAATGAGACGCCAGGAAATGCTTCTGTTAGAATATCTAACACCATCTCTCTGAGGCCATTAGCCATACATAGCTATTCAGAGAATTCAGAAAACTGGCTTCCATTAAGTCACTTAATTACACCTGCCCATTTTACAAATGGTTAATCTGAGACAAATTAAATAAAATGACTGAACTCACATAGATAAAAGGTGAGGTTGGATTTAAAACTGAACACAATTCCCATAACTTGCTGTGAACAATAATTATAATCCTCCCAAAATCACTATTAAAACTTTATCAAATTCAAGACATAATTCCACTTGTCTATTAAAATAGAAATACACTAAAACTCAGGTTAGTACCAACTTATTTTCAACATCAAAAAGCACACTAAACAGGGCAAAACAGGGAATAATTTGCCATTAAATCTGATAAATGCATTCAATTGGCTTCTCTATGACAAGCATATTAATATTACATAAATTAGTTTAGATAAACTTCCCTAACATTCACTGACAATGCTTTCTAGATTTTTCTCAAAATCAAGAGAAATTATGTTAATCTGGTTTTCCTATGCTCAGTCTAATTTCTAAAAAAACCCCTATCTGAACTATTGTAGAAAACCAAGGTCTTTATCTTGACATGCTTTTTAGATAAAACCAAGGACATGAGAAGAGATCAGCAGACTATGAACCCTTTTAATTGACTAAATGAGTGAAAGTGGACCTGAAAATTTCAGCACAGACATTTCAGAAATTTGATGCAGAAATTTAGAACTGGGATACCATTTAGAATTGTTTGCTTCCTCTGAAAACAGAAGGAATTTTCTCTTTCCATTTTCCCCCCCGTTTGCATATTAATAATAATTTATTATAATAATAGGGATTTATGTTCTTTTTGATGTATCATTTTATAAAATCTCAATGTCAGCAAATAAAAAAAAAAAAAAGAAGAATATTTTCTACTGACAAGAATTTACACCCTAATCAGACGAAATTAAAAGAGAATCAAAGGGGGGGGGGAACAATCAAAAGGGAAGAGAGGCACATTAGCCAATATTCCTCATTATGAGATAGTTCCTGAAAGAAGAACAGAACAGAAGTTTGCACATGCATGATCCAATATCCAGTCCACAAGCCTGAAAAACTTCTGGAAAAACTTTACAAAAGATATTTAATGAATGGTTTAAAAACTTAGCTCCTCGAGGGCTGTCAAACAAAGGGAAATCCTTCAGTGGACTCTGATCAGTGGACATAGAGATAAGTGTGTACATACAATGGTATTAATAAAACATAAAAAAAATCCCACAACTGTTAATGGAGATATCCACAAATGGTGGAAATTTAATATATACCATAATATATACCATAATAACATAATAATATACCTTAATATATACCATAATGCTTGTCATACACCAAAGCCATTTAGGATAGCAGATTTCAGGCAACTCTTAAGAATTTTAGTCAGATAGGAGAGACATTTAAAAAATTACTTCTAAAACATCAAACAAAAAGAATATGATTTGAATTTAATATCACTTCTTTGGTTTGAGATATGCATATTTTGTTTTTTTTTTCCTCCACTTCACTAAATTTTGAATTCTAAGCCACATTAAGGAATTAACTTTGCATTCTATTTATTTACATCTCCTGGGATTCAAATTGCATGAGAGAAAAATTCAACTTCACAATTGACCTATGGCATAATAAGATTAAGGTATCAGTCAAAGGAAGAGAAACTTAATTTAACATTGTTCAAATGTTGCAAAAGAGGTGAAGAATTGATGGAAATCGCTTCCATGCCCATTTTGCAAATGGGATGATCTTTTAATCCACTTGAAATAATCTAAGTAGATGCAAATTATTCAGGTCTAAAATAGAAATGTGCACTGGTATGAGGTATTGAAATACTTTATATCCCAGGACTGATGCACATCTTTGTTGAAATTGAAAGAACACCGAGTAAATAGATATTTAAATTTTTATAAATGTTATATGGTAAGCGTTCCCAAATGACATAGCTATACTATGCTCATGTCGTTGATATAATGAAAAAAGCACACATGAGATTTAAAAGCAATTCCATTTTCAAAGTATTTTGTACTTATGAATTTACATTAAGTTACACTGAAACTTATTCAATGAAACACTCCTGGGTGCTACAAGCTTCTAAATTCATACCTCTTTCTGAATCTCATTGAAATAGAGAGTTAAGGCTAGAATCTATTTTTACAAATGTGGAAAGTGTTACTTTTTTTTTTATTATTATTATTATTATTAACATTGCTGGCCTGTATTGGATACTTATTTATTGCATAAATGCATATCTGTGCATTTATGTGCAAAAGTTGTTGTTAAGTTGTTCTTGTACTGTTTTTGAGATATGGACTTATTTCTTCTCCACTCACACATGAAGAAATCATGATAATATGGTATTTTTGTTACTTTTTACATTTACCTCACTTGCTGGCAATCTGAGTGTAATTGAATTTGCCCACTCACACATTAATGCTTAATCCAGCTTTAGCAGTTAGACTAAAAATGGACAGAAAATTGTCTTAAAATTCAGTAGAGAAATTAAGGTTTCACAGCCTAATGGACTGTGATAGAAAAGGCGAACATATTAAAACAATGTGCTCTGATGTGGAGCCCTCGACTGAACTCACCTGTACCAACTGATCTCAGGTGGAGGAGATCCAGTGGCTCTGCAAAACAAAGTTATTGCCTCTCCTCGATCTGCAGTGGCATTGAAGGATTTCTGTAGCAGAATGATTGCAGGGGGAACTGAAAAATAAAACATTATGTCCAATGAATGAAAAATAAAATATTTTAGGTGTTTCTGGAGAAACTTAAAATGCAGGATCCTTTGCTAATTTGTGAATTTAGGGTGACAATTAGGGATCAAGCTACAATTTGAATAATTGTTAGTAGTATTTCTTTACTGTTCTTAAATACAAGACTTTTAATATTATCAGGACATTTATAGTTTTTTTAATAGAATAAATTTGTGAGAGTCTTTCAGCAATTCTTCAATTTTCTTACAGCACATTCTAAGATGACTGAAGTATTAGACAATATACACACAAGACATAAAACTATGTACTGATGTTAGACAGTATTTTTAGAAGAGGGATCAGTATGCAGGAATCTTGATTATGCATATTTAATTCCTTTTACTGAGCTCCAGCATACCTCTTGGGCAGGAATATCACCAGCTTCCAAAGGGTAAATGGGATAGAACCCAACAGATGCGATATACTTGTATTTCAAATACTTTAATTTTGTTCTAACAGTGACAAATGTTTTCTTTTCTTGATGGGATGAAGTTATTATAAAAATAATAACATTTATAACATTAATACTTAAATATTAACATATTATAACTGTTATAAAATCATAACAGTTTGCAAAGAACCTCTACCTGACAGAAAAAAAATAGCAATAATATTTGAGATGGAACAACTCACAAGCTGACAGTTAATATATCTGTTTATATATCTGCTTCCATTAATTAACAAGCAAAGATGAAGTGCTCAAGGCCAGATTAGATGGAGATCTGAGCAACTGGGTCTAGCAGGTGTCCTTGCCCATGGCAGGGGTTTGAAGCTAGATGGTCTTTGAGGTCCCTGCAATCCAAACTAATCTATGATTCTATGAAATATACAAATAAAAACAATTCAGGTAGATTGGATGTAAGTTGATATGTGGAGGAGGAGTGCCAGAGAAGGTGAGAGGAAAGGGAAAAGATTAGAGCTTCACAAAATAGAGGTCAGCTAGCAAGAACATCCTGTGAGATGACAGGGTGACTCAGTTATCCTTTTTATCTTTACTCTTCACTAGTGAAAAGATGAAACAGACAACCCCAGTGAACCTGCTTTTAGTGTTCCATTGCAATCCGCCAGATTTTTCTCACCCACTCTTGAAAACCAACTGTTGTGGCTTTTTACCAAATATTTCAGAAGCCTTTTCACTTCTGATTCTTAAATATAGCAAAGGAATATGAAATCATATACCATAATTATCAATGATCAGTAATTGTGTGTTATGTACTTTTCATACTTTTTATTGGTGTGTCTTAGATTGTTTCACAGATCACTTCTTTCCTAGCTGAAATTGCATGGGCCGTTTCTCAGCATACAAAACACTTCTGCTGTGCAACAGGAATTTGTCCATCTCCAATGAAAAAACCTGCAATGCTGCTTAGAAAATTTTAAATGCATTTTAGCTATTTTGCAGTGCCTTCTAATGCCTAGACCTCGAAATATAGCTGGGAACATGAAGAAATAATTCCTTGCTAGAAGTAGCAGGTTCTTCACTGTTCACCACTAAGAATTACAGGATTGTGACCTGGTTCAGTGCATTACTTAGATACTTCAACCTTCCAAGAGATACTGCAGTGACAATGAAATGAAATACTATTTTTTCTTTTCAAAAGTAAAACTTGTTTTTGCTCATATTTTTTCAAGGAATAAACCTGTTTTTCTCTTTACACTTGTATCTAAATAGGTTGGATCTACAGTTACAAAGAGGAAAAGAGACATGAGGATATGCTGGTAAGTGTCTCGCATTTCATACTTAAAACAGAGTGGCAAAATTCAGTTCCATTTAACTGTATAAACAGTTCTCTTCCATTAATTTCATTGAGATCAGGATGACTATTTAATTTATGGACCTTCTCAGAGAGTAAATAATAAATCTAATTAGTACATCAGGGAAAAATAATTTTAAGAGAAGAAAAAAAAACAGTAGGGAAAAATAGAGACAAAAGAACAAGTAGAAGAAGTTTTTGTTTACAGGAGGACTTGAATGCTTTCATTCTCTTCTATGTTAACCATTTTTAACCACTGAAAATCCTGACATTCAGATTTCACTGTAAATACAACTAGAAAAGAAATGCTACAAAAATTTTAGTGTTGCAAATACAAAAGATACATAAACATTAGATTTCTAAAGAGATAATCCAGCTGTCAATTTCTTACCCATGATAACCCTCCAAGGATTTATACATTAGAAATTACCCTGATATCAAACTTTGTTCCAAGATTTACTTTTAATTATTTTTGAGTAAATTTGAAAACTCTCATATGCTAACTTTAATTTAAAAAAAAAAAACAAAACCCAAACAATTGCTATAATTAACGTGGTGTGACAGCTTTCATAAAGTGCCCCTAAGTTCCTTTCTTACAGTTTTTCCTGCTTTGGAGACCTTACATACCCCTATATCCTGGTTTAGTTGAAACCTGGACAACTTTTTAATTGGACTCAATGCTCTTTGTGGGTCCCTTCCAATTCACCTTGCTCTGTGATTCTTATTATAGAAATATAGTTAGTATAAATCTTTCATATTCCTGTAGATTCTACAGTGACTATTACAAGATGAATAAATAAAAAGTAAAGCTCTAAATTGGAATAACTTTTACATACAAATACTTTCATGATAATCTTTTTATCACAAGCTTAGATTATCCTCCAAAATAAGTAGTGTTTCTTATTTCTCTTTTGGAAAAGGAGATGCAGTAAAATATAGTAACCATGAAGCTTTTGGCAGCTTATAGACTGATCCTTCTTTTCTTTTTTTGTTTTTTTTCTTTTCTTTTTTGAATTCAGTTCATTTATAGGCTTTCCTTTTCACCCAAAACCACTACAATTTTTCTTTTTTCCTGAGTTTTAATATTACTCTAAAAGCTATTTTGGATCAAATTTTATCCATTCAACTTTATGTAGGCAAACCTATCTATTACTGTAAATGAAGCAGGAAATAGCTCTTAATTGATGTCACTCTACATGACCAACCATGTCATAATCACTTATTTGGCAGCTCCTTCTCTTCCTAAGACTGAAGTTTAGAGATGAGTGTTAGCATTCTTGCCTAGAGTCATAACAAATATACAAAGGGCCAAATTTGTTTCTGTAATTCAGCAATAAATGATGTAAAGTCTGACCATGATATGCAATCTGTTTTAGGTTAAATACAGACTCTCAGCTCAACTGCATATAAATAGCAGATAGAAGGGAAAGGTTATCAGAAGGTGGATTCATAACCCTGTACATAAATAGCAGCAGAAGAAAATCTGATTTGGCATTTTAAATGCTACCAGATGCACTGCTGGAATTGTACATAACCAGGAGTCGTGGTAATGCAGCACCAGAATGAACCACCTGCAACAATCCAGAGAATTCTGCCTCAGATGTTGCTGCTTTCAACGTGGACTAAGAAATACCTGTGCCAGAATCTGCTCTTCCTGCTGAAACTAGCTGTGAATTCACCTTTCATAATGACTTATGTAAACTGGGGTTGGCTGAGAAGGACCAGCCAAGGACAAAGCATTTACACACTGTGGAAGAATTTCACTGAAAAGCTGACATTAAACAGACTGCAGAGATAAAAGATGCCCTTTATGAACGGTGTCCTTTCCAGGCAATATATGAAGAGATAGTTATCTTTCAACAGGTCAAGGCTGAGTTTAAGATATTAAGTTAAATGCTCCATCTTGTCTCAATCCATTGATTTTCCTTCTTAGAGGTTTATTATAAACTAATAAAATGTATCATGCAAATTCTCAGGTAACTCCTCACGTATTTTATTCCTCATAAAAATGAAATTTGGAAAAATCTGTTAGTAAGACTGTTAATAAAATGTATTTGTGACTTTTGAGACAGCTCATAAAGTACATTAACACAGTGAAGGTGAATAATTATGAAAAATCAAGCATGTTTTTTAAGAGTAAATGACAAAACACTGAAAAATAGACTGAACTGAACTACTATAATCTAAAATTCACGTCTTGAAATAATTATTGGTCTGTAAATGATTAATAATATGTGATCCATGCTTTACGTATTTATATTTGCTGATATTATGAAATGTAATTAATTCTATTTACACAGTATAGTATTTTTTTTCAATATTAAGCAATTACATTTATGGGAAACCAATACTAAACAGAAATGACAATTATATTAATCAATTTAATAAGGGTTTTTAGAAGTAGATATATGCTAAAATAGGCCGTAATAATCAAATAAAGCAAGAAGTCAATTCATCAACTTTACACCTTACCATTCACAATAACAATTATGTCCCGAAAGTCAATTTCTCCTCTTGCTTCCACTCTTCCTTCACATCTGTATACTCCTTCATCACTTTTATTGATGTTAAGAATTTGAAGATTATTGTTTGCTAATACTGCAAATCGATCTAGAAGGGAAAATAAGAGATCAAGTGGCATAAATCAAGTAAATCAAGACAACATAAGGAATACTAACTTAAATTAATAATATATAAGTACTTTCTCTGTACAATCTGAATGCTCATTGACAAAACATTTGTACATTTAAAAGGAAAATGTAGGCTGAGAAATTTGGGGTTTCTTCATTCCAAAACGCATTGAAATTCCTAGAATTCAATCTGGATTTTCCACCCATAATTTCCTACTTACTCCAAGGAGTAATCAACAAAAAGATTAAATGGAAAAAGAAGACTTAAAAATTAAATTGAGCTATTTATAATAAAATAAGCAACAAAATGCTGTTTCCTTCTCTATCTAGACAATCTCTATGCCCATTCTACAGACCAGCATTTATTGATTTTCAACTTGCTTGCCCTCCTTCCCTCTTCCTGTTCCTTTCTTCATTCAGTCTTGGTCTATGATATATTTCACCACCCTCTAACACTTCACAGAAATGGGCAAAAAGACATAACCCAAAAAAAAGCACTCTATCTTCTGCAAAGGCCAGTATGAACTGAAATTCAATAGGCATTTTGAGGAGCTGAAGGACACTGTAAAATCAGGCTCTGAAAACCATGCACACACTTTCCTGCACATGCAGCAGCAAAATTATAATCTGCAGGAGTAAACTGGGCCTGAATTTAATTTTTCCTTTCCCTTCTCTCTGAACTAGTCTATTGGGTTTATGTGTTGATGTGTTGGCCTCAAGAAGGAGCATGTTGGATCAGATATCCCCTTTGTATTCCATGAAGACCACATGCTGCAGCAAACTCTCCCTGAACAACTGCAACCCAGAGAAAGGATCCACATTGGAACTGTTACAGACTGACCACATTCCCCAATTTCCCTGTATTCCTTGGGGTGGGCAAGGTAGAGGAGTCAGCAATGGAAGAGTAAAGTTGTGTCTTGGAAAAAGGAGAGGAGAGATTTTGCTTTAATTATGTCTTTGTGTTTCATCTTTCAACACTATTTAACAAGTAATAAATTCAATTAATTTTCCCCTCTGTCAAATCCATTTTGCTAATGCTGGTGAGTGTTCTCCCTGTCTTAATCTTAACACACTTTTTGTCTCATTTTCTCCAAAAATCCTGTTGAATTTAGTTTTTTTCCCAAGATTTTGGTACTAGGGGGATACAGAAGTGGCTTCTTTGAGAAGCTTCCAAAATTTTCACCCATGTCCTAGAGTCACTGCTAGCAGGCTCTACGAAAGACCTGCCACTGGCCAAGGCCACCAGCCACAGTGGTAGCACCTGTGGGATCACAGATTTCAGAAAGGGAAAAGTTACTGTGCAACAACAATTGCAGCCAGGGGAGGAGTGAGAAGACGTGAGCAGAACCACCCTGCAGACACCCAGGTCAGTGGAGAAGGAAAAAGAGGAGGTGTCAGAGCAGAGATTCTCTGGCAGCCCATGGTGCAGACCATAGAGAGACAGCTATACCCTGCAGCCCAACAGGTCCACAAGGGAGCAGAGATCCACCTGCAGCCCCTGGATGAGCTGGTTGGACCAGGTGGATATCTAAAGGAGGCTGTGACCCTGTTGGAAACCCATGCTGGAGCAGGCTCCTGTCAGGACCATGAAGAGAGGAACCTGTGCCAAAGCAGGTTTTGTGGCAGGACTGGGATGCCCATGGGGGACCCATGCTGGAGTGGCTCCTGAAGAACTGCAGGCTGTTGGAAGTTTTGCTGAAGTTCATGGAGGTGTCCCCACACTGGAGCAGGGGAAGAGTGTGAAGAGGAAGAGTGTGATGAGTCCTTCCCTGAGGAGGAAGGAACAGCAGAGTCCATGTCTGGAGTCATGTTAAGCCCAAGAAGAAAGAAGGTGTAGGGGAAAGGTGCAATTTAAGAATTCTATTTCTCACTATCCCACTCTCCTTATGTTGGTTATTACGTTTTCCTCAAGTCAAGTCTTTTTTGCTCATGATAGCAATTGGCAAGTAATTTCTCCCTGTCCTTATCTTAATCCATGAGCCTTTTATTCTATTTTCCCTCCCCTGTCCAGCTGCAGAGGAGGTGATTATGCAGCTTTGGTGATACCTGATATCCAGTGCCTGGAAGCTCACCAAAGGCAGCCCACCAGAACTAGTAAATATTAATGCACTCTTCTGAGGAGAACGACTTCCTGCAATTCACTGAATGTGAATTTTGAAAAACCTGAACCTCTGCTATTCAGTTGTTGTTCTTGTTGTTTTGCACCTTCCAGTATCAGAGGATGATGTGATTTAGCAGCTTTCAGTTTTAACTAGCAAACAAATGACTTCTGTACCAGTAGCAAGAATTCTACCATAAAATGAAGACAGAAGAAAAAAAAAAAATCATGCTTCATCTGATAGAAGTTTAAAGGACATTTACATCATCAACATATTGACACTAATTTGGTTTGTTAAAGTCATGCTTGAATATTAATGCCATTTCATATACTACCACATACAAAATATAATATCTTTTCCTGTTCTGCTCCCACAGAATTACCTACACAGAACCAGGCCTCCAAATGTTTTGAAAAGGTGAGATCAGCCTCTCTTTAAGCCTTTAAGCATTGCAAGCATTGATAAGCCTTTTTCTTTTTTTTAACCATAGACATGCAATGTGTGAGATGAACGAGAGGGCTGGAGGTGATCGCCATTTCTACAAAACACTTAAAAAATGAGGGTTCACTTAGTATCAGGAAGGAAAAACTAAATGTTGTCTGGATATCTTTTCAACTTTCATTGAAGAAAAATGGATACAGCAGTAGATATTCCCATGAGTATACCAGAAGTTGTGTGCCATGGATATCTTGATAAAAAATTGTGCCCTTTACTAAACAGATTTGAGTTGAGGAATCTGGAAATAACCGGGCATTACACTACTCCAGCTCATCACTGCATTGCCTGGACTCAACCCCCTCAACTTCAAACATCTGATTCAGAAGAACAGTCTATGACCTTCTGTTCAGTTATTTCACATGTTAAGTGATGTGGCTGACAAGAAGGTCTTTTCAGTGTCACTCAATCTAATCTAGAGGAATTTTTGGCTCATGGTTTGCAAATTTTGCTGTGAATGTACCAGGTTTTGAGCTAGAATGTCCAACAAAATACTGTACATTCTAACAGTAAGATATGACTAAAGAGTTATTGAATAAAATATCAAAACTTTTGGAAAACGTTGAAGACCAAGACTGTTATTAAACCTGTTTCTTATACAACTTGCCATTCTTTACAAGAGGGACTGTAATATCTTCTGAACACAAAATAAACACATCATGTTAACCATCTTAAAGCAAGCAATCACATTTGCATGCTGGTTAAATGTATTTTAGTGCTCTACATGGACTCTGCAGGACAATGGCACCACGTTTCCAGCTGAGGAAGCAGCAGGACTGGATTGCAACAGCCTGCCCAATATGATCTAGAGGGCAAATCTGGCTCATTAAAAGTCTGCCTTAAATAGTATTTCAGAATAAAAGAGAATCTGATCATCTAATGTAGATTTTGAAACTGGAAGTATAATATAGAACAGAGTAATTTTTATTTCACAAGGCACAAAAAAATTTCTTAATGTAAGACAGTGGGCACGATGTTTTTCTCCTGTATTATAAATCTATATAAACAAAACTTATAAAGTTTACAGTGTCCTATTTTTATGTGATTTAAAACTGCTTCTTCCCAAGCATGACTGGAACTGTATTTGGATACTGTTCTAGATTAGAACAAAAGGAAAGTATTCTACTATTTAACTTAAAACTTGTTCCTGTCATTGTACCTTTTAGCACTGTGAAAAAAAATGGTTAAAAAAAAAGTTTATGCATTAAAATTTTAAAAACTCAATTTTCAAAGTGTATGATTTTTAAAGAGAAAGGAAATGTTGTCTCATCTGCTTTGCTAATCCTACAGATGGATTGAAAACCAAAATGGCAATAAAAATTTTGAGAGAGATCTTTGAGGCAGTTCTACTTTTTCAAGCCCTGAATATCATTCTCGAATGACTTTTTCCTAGATTGATAATTCTTGCTTTATTTCCATTGTTCTTATTTTTGAAAATTTTCTGTCTCACCTACATTCACTGTTTCATTATATATCTATACACATATATAGATATAAATTTCAACTATCTTTTTCTAAGTGTAGAAGTTTGCTGCTTCCTTTTAGTCTCCATGTCTAGAAGACAGAAGAAATAGGATGTACTAAAAAAGAAAGAAGTTTAATCAAAACCTTCCTTTCCAATGGAGAGGAACCTGAGTCCAGAAATATCAACAAAGCTTTTGCTTTCCCCTAACAACTGTTCCACATTTGCTTATTTGACTTCATAAAGCCCCCAATTAATTTTTATTTTGAAATAAAAATAACAATTAACTTTGAAAGAATAGGAATTTTAAATCCATACTGCTACCGTGAGTTTCGTTACATGCAGAGAGAAAGCTGATGGGAAGTTAGAAAAGCTGGTTAATTAAAAATGTTAGTTCCATTTCCAGAAAATGTGAGGAAGTCCTGTTTTGGCAAAGATGATTATTGAGACAGCACTGAAAAAAATTATTCAAAGTTTTTGTGGGGGCAAGTAAAAAAAATTCTTTTTGCCTAATTATTTGCCTCTCTAGAGACTTAGAGCTTGCATGTAGGGAAGGTGAGGTTTATCTTAATCCATGTTTTTTCAGTCCAGCCTCAGCAGATTACTTATATGCCAGTTACTTGTAACTCAGAAGGTAACTAACCCTTCTACAAGCAAACTCTCACAATAATGCAAAATGCCTCTCCACCTGGAATTCTCTGAGCAACTGGGCAAGCATCCCAAAGGATACTTTGCTGTGTAGGGTCAGTATCACAACTTGGTGTGTAGTGCAGTTCATCTCTGTGTGTTTTAAACGTGTTCAACTCCTACAGACAAGGCATACCAGGAGGAGATCCTGTGAGGGAGCTCCTAGCCATCTTTTGGGCATTTGGACATTCATGTTACACCAGACAAAATTTCCAGTTGGAAAAAAAGACACATGAGGGAAGCCATTGTATACAGATTCTCTACAGATCATAGAACCTGGTTAAATTACATTTAAGCTGATGGGCTAACCAAACCTCCCCCCCCCCACCCCAAAATGTGATTAGTCCTTTTTTACAATAATGTTTTAATATTAATTGGAATGTATAACTTCAAGAGTTACCAAAATACTAACTGTCAGCAGTAGCTGTGACTTCCTGGTTGCGATACAGCCAGCTGACCATGGGAGCAGGAGAACTCGTAACACGGCAAACAACTTCTGCATCTTCTCCCTGCCTGAACTCCTGGGGGGATACTATGTCACGAAAAGTGAGCTTTTCTGGAAAGGGAAAAAAAACAAACAAAAAAAAAGAAAACAGAATACTGTAAGAGTCTTACACCTAACTTAGCATTACAATTGTATGCAACAACAAATAAGATAAACACCGCTATTAAACCTTCTCATTGTGGTAATACAGGATTATTTCCATAATTCAATTTTCCCACATAAGACTCAAATGGTCCTGGACTTATACTCTGCCTGTAAAAATTACTTTAAAATCCTTTTATATTATGCAAAATTTTGTTTATTTTTATACATTCTGCAGGTTTTATAAATGGGTTTTCATTGTTTCAAAACAGTTTTTAAACTGTAGATCTTAGAAGTTTAAAAATTCATGTTGATAGCTTATTTACTCTCTTGTGGGTTTTATTCCTCATTAGTCTGTTACCAAATTAAAACCTCATGTTTTTATTCTATCAAAACATTAAAATTTAGAAAATTCTCACTGGAAAAGTAGAATTTTTACCTCACTGAGAAAAAAAGAAGCTGAGTAGAATACAACATTACAAAGCCAGTGACAAACTATTAGGTCAATTATGACTAAATAGGTCATAACAAATTGTAGCATTATTTTTGGGAACTAAGATTGGTTTAGGTCTGCTGAGGCTTTTGATTTTTCCAAACTCAAATAACCAAATGGTATTTGATTTTCCATGTTTCAAATAAATTTAGTATTTTTAGAAGTCCAAGATGGTATTAATCCATGCTGTCATATAAGATCTAATATAGTTGAATAATGCAAAAAAAAAAAAAATCTGGAAGAATTTCTCTCTCAGATCAAGGATGGCCAATTATTTTTCAGAGTAAACTCTGGGGAGCTTAAGCCAGAGATGCAGCTTCACCTCTGTTTTTTTGTATTGATATGAGTGCAGGCTCAAATAATCCACACATTTCCCACAGCAGAGGGAGCACAGTTTTATTACATCTCTCATCATTTTTGTATGAAGTCAGAAAAAAAACCTCTCACAGACATCTGGGAGTCCTAAGAACCAGGGCCTAAAACTACAAATAAGTTATCCTGCTTTTTACTTAAATCACAAATATGAAAAAAGAAATTTTACATGTCTGTTCCCACAAACCTTGACATTTCCTGTGTAGGTTTTCAGGTTTGTCTGAGCTCAGAATTATTAAAATTAACACATGCAAATTCTTCTAAAGACTTCTCCTTTTCTCAGCATTCTACTAGTGGAGTAACTGGCAGTTTTATGCATACAAATGGATTCCTGAAAAATTTAAATCCTTTGATTTATGAGGTTTCAAGCCATCATGTAATCGCTTCAAACTGCTACCACCTTTTTATTGGTTGTTTTATCAGAAGATTTTTTAAAAATTGTATGTCTTTTGTTATCTGAGTTACTTGTCCCTCTCAGAAGCAGTGCTTTACCATTCTGCTCTGCATTTTCTGTCTCATTGTAATTCCTTCACATTTAAAAAACCTATTCTCCAATGAAATTATATCCTAACTCAGCTGTCCCATCCTTTCACCTTTTGCCTAACATATTCACTGTGCTTGTTTAATGTACAGCTTTTAGGCTGCACACAACAACATAGTTATTCAACACAGGAATAAACTACTCAAATCTCTCAGAGAATCTCATACCACAATAGAATGCATTTATTTTTCAAATATACTCCTCAAGTAGTTGCTTGTAATTGAAATCCATTTTGGTTACTTATCACACTAAGCTTTAATGCTTTATGTCAAAACTCTTTTGTAAGGCCAATAGCAAAAGACAGATTAGAATAACAATTCAAGAAAAACTCCACTTTTTAAATGTCATATGTTGCACTTCCTGCACTTTTGTTTATGCACATTTTTGTAATACTGTGTATTTTGTAAACTGTACACACACTTGTAATATGAATTACACTGATCTATTTTTTTCCTCCTATTTTCTCATTTCTTTGAGGGGCATACAGTGCACCTCATAAGACAGCATTCTAAAATACAAAAGAAAAGCAATCCACAACACTTATAAGTGGCCTTCCATTTAATTCAAATCTTTGTCATAATGTCTACTTACTAAACTGCAGGAGATGCAATTATTTGGAAGATCAAGCTCAGAGCTCGGGATAATATTTTTAGAGGCTTTACTTTCTCTGTGCCAGTGGCTTTTAAAACATAGTCTTTAATTTGTTCATTGATAGCATTTTACTTACGATAAATCTCCAAAACTACAGTGGCTTCTTGAGTTTGTCCCTTAGCATCTGTTGCTTGGCAGCGGTATATGCCAGCATCCTCCACGTTTGCGTTGTAGATGGTGAGGCGAGACCGAACGCCTTCCTTCTGAACAACCACCCTCTGACTCGACACAATCTTCTCTCCTTGTGGGTTGTACCAGTCTATGTTCTCAGGCTCACCAATGGCTTCAAAAAAAAAAAAAAAAAAACCCAAAACCAATCCAAATTTAGACATTTACGAGGACATCGTGCGACGTGTATGCCTACCCAGCGCACAGTCTGTGCAGTGTCAGGAATTTAAGCAAAATTCAGGAAGAAATTTTTCATGGAAAGGGTTATCAAGCACTGGATACCCAGGAAAATGGTGGAATCACCCTGGAAGTGTTCCAAGAGACAACTGGATGTGGCACTCAGTGCCATGCTCTAGTTGACTAAGTGGTAATCACTCAAAACTTGGACTTGACAGTCTTGGGGGACTTTTCCACCTAGGTGATTCTGTGTGTCTATAATGTCTGCTGATTGTAAATTATGTGAGTTGTAAGAAAGACAAACAGGACAAAACTGCAGAGAGATGTACAATCATTGAGACAGGGTGAATAGCAGCTCAAGGACCTCAAGAGGGAAAAAAAACCCACAAAAAAGTATAAAATCTTATAGGAAAGAAACAGGCTGTCCAGCAGTGACTGGATCAACAGGTCAAGTCATCAGGAAATTGCACTGTCAGTGTAGTCAGGCCATGTGTCACTGTCAACGGAAGCTCTCAACTCAGCAACATCAAGGATCCATATCCATATCAATCAGTTGCAAATGCAAATTCTTGTCCTCCTGACTGATTACTGCCTAACTAGAAAAAAAAAATCTCCTTGGCTGTCTCATTAGGTTAGAGAGGATTTAATTCCTTAGTTTGAATAAATGACAATATTTTAACTACAAAAGCATCCTAACAGATATAAACTACCTGTACTGATACAGAGAATTCAAATAGATTCAGTTATGTGACATAAAGAGATGCTAGACTGGAAATGTGAAGTCAGTGAAGTTCTAGTATTTGCCACAGTTCTCACAAGTCAATGTGAATACACAAGAATATGTTAATTTAATATTGTGAAACAACTACTTCAGTTACAAACACATAAAAAGTTCAAAATTCAACAAAAATTATATGTCTACAAATAAAATTAATACATACCTGTGCATGTGAAGAACTTGGATTCACCCACGCTGAGTTCAACTTTGCTAAGTGAAATTGTTACTTGAAGTAAAGCTGAAAAACATAAAGCAGATTGTAAATTCATTTGGGAATTTATTTGTTTAAATCCCATATTGTCAAGTTTTATATTGTTTACATTCTATATATAGAACCTGTTCTACAAGTATGAAATTTCAACTAAACATTGTTTTGCTTTGAACTAAAGTGCATATAGAGATAGAGAAAACAATCTAAATAAGGATGTTACATGATGATGACAGCCTTATGTCCCAAACCTGAGGACAAAATTAAACATGAAGAGGGAAAAGAAAACGTGATAGAAATATATATAAAACTAGAAATTCAAGGAGAAAAAGGTGATTTTTAACACACAGACTGACCAAGGGTAAATCATGCCTGACCTACTCCACTATCTTCTAGTATAAAATTATTAGTTTTGTGCACAAGAGAACAGTGAGTAGCAATTATCTCGACTTTATCAAGGCTTTTGGCACTCCCTCCCACAATATTCAAGTGTATCAGATGTAAAAAGAAAGGTTTTCTTAGTAGGGCTGGTTGCAGGGGAGGGAGTTCAGAGGTTGTGCAGTGACAGACACAGGCAGTTCTGGCTGGGTCGTGCCCTGCAGGACACAGCTGAGAGGGCTGAAGGAGCTTGGAGCACCTCTTAGAATGCCAAGGAGAGAGACAAGAAGGCCAGAGTGATAAGAGGTGCTCCACGGCACAATTGATAACACTCCTGGACTCTGGCCAACACATCCTGAAAGGACTGTGGATAACCCACAATAGAACAGAGGAAATGGGTTAGGCAGAAGGAGCAGTGGAAGAAAAGAGTGGAAAAGAAGCAATGACAGAAAGAAACCACTGTTTCCTCACCCCAGTCTCCTGCATTATCCATCACCTCACTGAATGGACTGTTACCTGCATGGGTGGTGATAAGGGGAGTGGAGGCCAGGAATGGGAGGGAGTAGTATCTGGAGTCTGGGAAAGAGGCTGAAAGGTGTTTTCCCTAAGTTTCTAAGTCTCTAAGCTTTTTTTTTTTATGTGACAAATTTTACCCATTATTATAATTTCGAAACTTGCCAAAACCCACAACTACTCATTTCTGTCGATAGTAAAAATTCAAGAAAATCTGAGCACAGAAAAACTATCAGCAAAGTAGTATCCATAGATATTAATATGAGAACTATTAAAATTAAAAGAAAAGCGCAATGAAATAGATTTGCTATTAACTTTCATGTAATTAGCCTAAATAAGCAAGACTTAGACAAGATGTGAATTTTTTGTTCCAATAGACACAGCAAAAGCTACACCAAAAAAAGGCAAAGAAAACTGAAGATTGCTTCAGTATCAGCCTGTCAAGCCAAATTTAACAGAACTGGGTATTTTACACAAAAAAATCCTAACAAACTAACAAAATCAAAGATCAAATATCTGTTCAGCACATAACATTTTTTCACGAGATTTCCTGAATTGGGAATGCTTTTCCTAAGAAGATCTTCACAACTGAGGTGTTTTGTTTTATTTTTTTTAGAGAGCATTGATATCTTATACACTGTCCCCATAAGAAAATAGCTAAGAGCAAGAACCACAAAAAGCCACAAAGCATGTATCCTGCCTCGGGCAGAGGTAAGTATCTGTGTACACTCTGCTAAAATCCAAAACTTCTCAGTCCATAGGGACAACCAGGAAGATAGCAGGGCTGCCTAGAGTCCAGAAAGAAGCTGAAGGGGGCTGTAAAAATGTTGAATCCAATACTAGAGAGAAGGGAGCAGAGGCATTTTCAGTGCCACAGAGAGAAGCACAGTGAAGGACACACAGAGCCCTGGCAGAGGAAGAGTCTCCTTTGTTCTCATCTCTGCTCTCTGCACCCATGGTATCAGAATCAAAATTTCCATGTAAGAAAGGAAATGGGCTGAACACAAAGATTTACTTTATGCTGTAATAAGAATCAAGGGGTAATAAATCATCCAGGAGGCTCCAAGCCTCATTTCTTTATTTACCTGTCAGGTAAAGCTTTACTACAGCCTCCAGCCCTACGACTGCTGGTGGAAATCAAGGTACCAATACAGCCATGTATTAGAGCTTGGATGTTTATTTCACATCACAAACTCACTTTTTAAGTCCTATCCTACCATTTTTCTGGTACCATATTCTTTTAAAGAGCAGTCTTGTACATTTGCTTCAGAAATATATATGTTAGCATTTCAGCAGCGTTGCTTCAAGGATAATTGCATTGCTTAATTCCAATAACTGATGGCAAACTATATAAATGCAAAAGATTAGGTCATATATGTCAGGTAGAATGTAAGAGGTGGCATCATAAGAGGTGAAAAAGTAAGAGAATATTTTTCCTTCATAAATTAAATAGATTTGAGATTGTAACACAGCTTTGGCAAAGGGCTCAAATCCAATTACATTTCCTAGCATGAGTGCAACTATAAACTCTGTGGAGACATGCTAGCTGTATCTCTGAAACCAAAAGGAAATATTTTTTCTACATATGGTACTTTAATATTCACAAAATAGAAAAAATATAAGACCATCTGTCCCATTTTCCCAGCCTCACCATTTCCCTAGCTCTGTTTGATGCAAATAAAAAAAATACTGCTTTATGCAACCTAGAAGGAAAAATATTGCTGAAGGTATTATTCTAGAAATCTCTGTTTTTTAGTAGTCAGGCAAATATTCAAGTATGAAGCTCGGAGAATACTCAATACTTACTGAAAGGAAAATATTACAAAGGGACAACACATTCAGAAAATTTCACCATACTTCCAAATCTTTCTCAAGAACTACACAGCTAGTATAAGCTCTGATCAAAATGGAAGAAATGTACTCATAACTCAAATTATTACTGTACACTATCAAATGGATTAATAAAAAATTGAGTTCTTTTCATCAGGCTTTGAATACACAGGGAAATGCTTTTCTTTTTTATCAGACCAGTGGAGATATTGCAAAAATTTAGTATAGGTGCTACCTATGTTAAATAAAGCCCAGAAATGAATAGTACCTTCTTGACAGATCTGAGAAAGTACTTACTCTTCCCATGTTTCCAAGACTAGCATCAACAAGCTATTCATTAAAAAAAAAAAAAAAATTGGAAAACAGCAAGATGAACAAGATGTAAAAAGATCTATTTGAGTAGAAGGAAGTATGGGAAGTGTAATGCTACTGTAGTACAGCTGTTCTGGGAGAAAGTGAATTCGTTTGGGGCTCCCCTCAGCCTTTGGTACATGTCCAATTTCAGAGCAAAATAAAAGAGCACTACTAGAGCTAGGTGATGCAACCAATCCCTTCCCTTTTGATCAGAGTCATTATAAAGGAATTATTATCAGCTGTAATACACTAAGAGGATTCTGCTGAATTATTTCTTAATGGGTTTAAAAATCACTAAGGAAGATAAGAAAGAACAGTAATGAGAGGTCCATTTGTACTGTTAAATATGGAAACAGATGAATGCATTCATAAGGACTAATATTTAGTAGACTAATTGATTTCACTCCCATTAGCAGCAGTAGCCTCCTGGTTTCAGAACTACCATCACAAATCTGCCATAGGTCTCTGCAGAGATGATCACCTCATGCAGCAGAAGTGAGGAGCCAACAGAGAGAGGTTACAAAAATTGTAGCAGTAAGTCACTCACATGTGTACTTCTACTGTCCATTAGCAATATATTAAGACATGTTCAAAGTGTATACCATATAAATGTACATATAAATATATATATATATAAGGTAGTATATATACAAGGTACTAGAAAGGTAAAGATGATGATATTTTAATAAAATCTGGAAAAAAAGCAGAGTAAACTCTGCTTCAACTAATAAACCCACCCAACATCTTCTTGCTAACTCCATTTCTTAAAAGAAGAAGTCCCACCCAAGCACTGATAAAACTTGAAAAAACTTCCTTCTGTCTGTATTGGAAAGACATCAGTAATAAAGCCTACCATGTTCTGTTCTGGTTTCTACAATATAAATTGTTTACAACATAGTTCAACAGCTTTATGCTACATCAATTCATCTGAATAACTTTTTGAATTTACTTTTGAACCATTAGACATCACTCAGCTGTGGAGGGGTCTTTCTAAATCTGTTGGACTGCAAATAATCTGGAAAGGTTAATGGGAAGGCAGTAAAAAGGAAAGGAGGCAGCTCTGAAGACAAAGCAAGGCATAACTTGGGATCAACATGGAGCTGAGGAAAGCAGTGACAGCTACAGACACTCATTTGGATAGCTTTGACACTGGCTTCTAAGAAAAACAAATAGACTGCAAGATTTAGCTGAGGGAGTGTCTTCTTTGGGAAGATCCTAATTCTGTTTAGTGTAAATTCTCTGACAAAAACTACACTCTTGGCTATGGGTTTTCTTTGACTTCATTTAGTAAGCAAGCTTACTTGGGTGATGTAGTTTTGTTTCCAGTAAATGACTTAACTTCTATTTAATATAGGCTTTGAAAACTAAGCTTCATTATCCTTTAGCATGAAGAAATTAGTATGTTTTTAATAGGTATCAAATTCCATTCCAGAGCAACCATACACAGAGTTAATTTTTGTACCCTTTATTATGCAGAATTCCAAGAATTATTATTATTATATTTAAGTGCACTGATGCCCAGATAAAAGTGAATAGGCTTTGAATGAAAATTACAGGACCCTTGAAGAAATTTATTATCTCTTAAAATTCTAATAATTTATAATTTAAATATACTTTGAAACATCATTAAAAAAACACTTATTGGGGCTCTTTTTAATATTCTATTTTAGAACCCTTTGGACGTCTAAGCTGAAATGAGGAAACATACATTAGTAGATATACAATGAAATTCTTAAGTATCAGACAGCTCAAGGGAATTTTATTTTAGGGCAAATGCTTGAGTTCTTTTTAAAAATCTGAATAGACTAAACTTTCTCAACTACTTATTCAGCAAAATAAGAAATACAAATCCAAAAGATCATTAAACAAGCCATAAAGTTACACTGCCATTAGCAAAAGTCTGATCTAAGCCATTTCCATGACTAATCAAAAAATTGGGAGCAGTATACCTCTGCCCTGAAGAACTCCATTAAAAAACAATATAAAATAAGGCTGAATTAAAGTCTATTTAAAGCTGTTTGCATTTGAGAGGTGGAATGGAAACCAATGTTTGGAGATATCAGAAGTCACCTAAGGTACTATTGTTTTTTTCACATAAACAAAGAAGACTTCAACACTATAGACCTTTGAAAAGGGAACAGCATGTGGTCAAATACTACACAAGAGACAACCATTATAGATAATGCTGTAGTTATTCAAATTATCATCACTAAACAGCAACTGAAATCTTACAGGAAAAAAGGATTTTACCACATACTGAGACATCTCTCTTATATCCAAGAGATCTGTGTATGGGGAAAAAATCCTATCATCCTATCCTGAAAAGGAGATGGTGTTCTTGTTGAGCTTGTAAAATCTGTGAGACTTGTAGTGTTAACACCACCTAATGCATTTTTAATCCTTTGGGAACAAAGAGAATGCTAAAGAATAATCTTCTTTTCTATGTGTGTGAGAACCTGCAGTGAAAAATTAATCTGAACAGACTATTCAAATGCAATTCATTTAATGTTTTCTCATTTAAATGTACTTTTTGGGTTTTTTTTCTCCATTTTTAGCAATTTAATAAATTACACAAAATTTCCTATTGATCCTTTCCTAATATCCTAATAACCTGTAAACAATGTAGCTGTAGTTTTTTTCTTATTAATAAAGGTGTATTAACTGGTCTAATGATATCCTTCTTCCATTCAATGGCCTTGAATGCTTGTCTGCAAGTTTTGCAAACACATCTGAAAGACAAACTGCATCTGCAAAGACAATAAACAAAAATTAAACCATAAAAAGTTTGGTTATTTTCAATTTTCTAGTGGGCTGACTATTAATAAATCATTAGGCGTCACTTCTGCATGATGTGACAGTAGTGAGAGATGTTACATTTACAATTGCTTGGCAGAAAGTTTCACAATTAATTAAATAGTTCAGTATAAATGAACTTTCCATTTCATCACATTAGCCTTAATTTGGATTTGTCAGTAGAGAATACAGTTCTGACTTAAAGTTCTAAGAATTTATTTGAATTATTATGGATTCCTTCTTCAATTTCTGTCTAATAGATCACAGAGTGTTTTATTTTTACTTAGACAAAACAGTCTTTGTGTCATCATGAATTCATTTCCTACATCTGCTGAAGTGTCATTTTCCCTGATGAGAGGAGCTGGAAGTCACACAAAGTTCAAACTGCCTTCTGGGCCAGAACAGATGTTAGAGGGGTGAAATGCACGATGAAAGAGCACCAACACAATCCAGTTTTGTGCAACAAATACTGAACCATAATCAGAAAATCCTCTGTTAAACATTCTTTCCTATGACACTTGCAGCAGGAACAGTAAAATAGATAAGCCATTAATATCTGAACAGAGACAGTAAACAAGTATAAACCAGTCTGCTTGCTACAATTACATTCACAAGACTAATCTCAAACAGAAGTTACTCACTACTGTTCCTCCAGAAGTCAAGCACTAGAAATAAACACATAAATATTGTGCTATTGAGATTTTCAGGTAGGTTGATAATGGGAGCTCAGTTCTTCAAAACTAAAAAGATGGGATAATGGGTAATCTATTTATATATAGATTTACAAGCCCAAACATATTTAGAAATTTTAAAGAATATCTAAAGAATATTTATGAATATTTAATATTCCTAGTCACAGCTTAGAGGACTATTAAAATAATCAAGATTAATAGATCAAAAAATGAAAAAAAAATCAGTATGATTTATTCACTTAGAATCTGTGTAAGTGAAAGGCATGATGAACATTGGAGGAGTTTAGCTATAAAGTGTCAGGCATGACATGAAGCTTATCTCTAATTCTAAGTTATTCTAGCTAAATTCAGTAGAGCTTCTTATTATGCATGGGAAGAACAGTGAGGTTTAAAATTAATTTATTAACAGAATATTAATATATATTAACTGTAGAGGAACATACTGGGGAACCTTTGTCGTGTATTGGTGTCACACATATATAGATACATATGTGGAGAAAAAAATAGTATAGAAGAAGATGATCAAAGTACTATAGAATACTACTTATCAAAGATGATTATCACTTTAACAAACTCTGCTCAATCTGATTTTTTTTTTTGGCAGTAATAAACAGAAAGAAAAATTATTTGATGGGTCTATGAATACTAAGGAACATGCTTCCCAAACTTAATAAGCTGGAGAATTCCTAATTTCATAGTATCTCCTACATAACAAGGTAAATCTTCTCAAAACCAAGAAGTAGCCCAATAAAAATACACCTGAAAAATAAAGACCTTAATCTTCAAAGTAACAGTTTTTAAGTAATAACAACCTAGAGATGTAGAATAAATGGGAAGATGGGCATGTGCATTGTGGAGAGGGTTTATTTTTTTTAATATTAAATTTCTTTTCCCAAACAAAAGGTGATAGGACAAGAGGCAATGGCCTCAAGTTGCACCATGGGAGGTTTTGATTAGATATTAACATACATTTCTTCACTGTAAGGGTTGTTGAGCATAGGAAAACACTGCCCAGTGAAACAGTGGAGTCACCATCCTTGGAGGTATTTAAAAGATATGGAGATGCAGAGATTAGAGACATGGCTT
The DNA here is from genome assembly GCA_013397375.1 of Toxostoma redivivum. Lineage (NCBI taxonomy): Eukaryota > Metazoa > Chordata > Aves > Passeriformes > Mimidae > Toxostoma > Toxostoma redivivum. The sequence goes on from VXBI01011921.1 coordinate 561,992, forward strand.
AGTGCTAGGCTTGGCAGTGCTGAGTCAAAATGGTTGGACTTGATGATCTTACAGGTCTTTTCTAATCTAAATGCTTCTATAGTGTTTTGGTTTGGGTGGAGGTTTTTTTTGTTTGTTTCTGTTTTGTTTTCTTTTCTTTTCTTCTTTTTTAAATCTAGTTTAAAATTTGTTTAATATAATTTCCAAAAGACAAGTGGTAATGTGCACTAAGTAAAATACAGGAATCTTTTTTTAAACATAGTAAAGCACGTTTTTACTCAGCGGTCAAACACTGGAACCAGTTTCCTAGGGAGGCTGTTGATTCTCCATCCTTGGAGTTACTAAAACCTGACTGGGCACAGCCCTGAGCAATCTGAGCAGGGGTTTGCAGCAGGAGTTTTCTCCTGCCTCCCCTGGTCTGTGTGTGTCTCTGTGATCTTTCGAACAGAAAAATCTAACTTGTTTCTCCTTGCTCCACTGGGCAGCCTTTCATTACAGAACTGTATATCAGACACAGTACAGAAGAAAAAAAAAAAACTACCTAAGGGTCACATTTGTCAAAACCTGCAAACTTGAAGGTAAAGCCACAAACCTTAGAAATGCTTCTGAAAAGAAGCACTCATGCCAGGAGTGCCTCATATTTCCTCATTATTTTCCATTTTGGCTTTTATGAGGAAGAAACCATTTAAAACAGCATTTTTTCACTGTTTCTGGGTAGTCAGTACCAGTTTGATAATATGCCAAGACAGTAACTGAACATGGACACCTTCATTGAAAGGTACATACAGGTTGCCTGGGGATTAGCAGCAGAAAACATGATACTGACAAAAGGGGGGGGGAAAAAAAGCCAAGCAAAATCACTGCTAAAATTCTTCCTTCTAAATCAGCTAACAGCCCAAGTGGTCCTTCAAATTGCAGAGGGGTATTGGATTGAGCCAGCATTCATCTAACTACTTGGCATTTATAACCTAAATCCAAAGAACATGCTTCTCAAACTTCAGGCCAAAAGCTGTCTGCAAAGTTTCTGTTGAATGCTAAACACATTAACCCTCCAAATGTAACTAATGCACCAATAACTATCAGAAGTAATACAACATAAATACATGTCTTGGAAGAAGCCAAGAGCCTGCACATTCTTAAACAATACATAACCCATTCTCACAAAAATGTCTGCTTCAAGCACATTCTGCAAAGGAAATGTACAATATTTGTTTCTAACGTGATGTATACATTAAGGGATTTTTTTGGGGGAAAAAAATAAAATGCAGTTGCTTAAAGATAGTATTGTTATAAAGACAGGGCAAGAAATCAGATCATATAATTATAGAATCAGCATATCCTGACTGATTTAAAAACAAGAGATCTTTGCAACAAAAGGTGTAATGAATCTTTTCCCCTCAGTTCTCACTAGAAAAATGCTGCCATTAGCCTTAGAGTTCAGAAGTTATTAGGTGAGACTGAAGAGAGCAACAAGAAGTTGGCCTGGTACAGAAGCCATTGCAATTGAATGGCAACTGTTGCTAAAAATGCAGTAGTCTCTATGAAATGTACATGTAGGTAACAAATAAGTTAAAGCAGAACAATGTGTAAGTTAAAGTCAGCTACAGGAAGAACAGTATTTAGGTCAATGCATCTTGAATAAATCACATTGACTAATCAATGTCTGTAGCTAAAAAGAGAGGATTTTGAAAGAACCTTGAAATAAACAATCGTATTGGCCTTCCTTGGAGGTTTGTCTTTTTTCTTGAAAAAGGATGACACATGCAAAAATTACTTGTTTCGGAGAAAGGTCTTTTCTAGTAAAAAAGGATTTTGTGCCTCAAAAAGTGGTTACAGTCTCTGTCAAGAGTTGTCTTTAATATAACAGCTCATTCAATTTCTTGGAAGTACATAATGAAATCAGAATATCAACTTCAACTACACAAAACCTCACATTTTTGATTGCAGGAGTTCACAGAGATGGTGGAAATGTGACCCAAGGATGGCTGTTTGACATCTCAAGGAAATTAACTAGTGGCTCAAAGACTATGAATTGTGTGTCCCATTCACAGTCTGCTGTCCTGCTGAGGACAGACATCATCAGGGAATGGAGAAATGGCTAAGAGGACTTTTCTGCTACCAGACACATCTAGGCATGTCTAAATTCAGATTTAAGAACGTGCAGAACTTCTTCTGGAAATAGTCACTTTGTCTACATGGTCCTTTGAAAAGGTAGGTGGTTCTTGAGACACTCCAAATTGTCAGGAATATTAATTTATGGACTCATCTTTTTTCACTCAGTGAAGTTTTTACTTTGGGCCATGTTTTTATTTTCTCTTCCTTCCATGACATTCTTGACAAACTTGAACCTGCATTTTGAAATGCAAGGGTCCACACTCCAGTACTCAAGTTTTCCGTTATTTCTAACCCAAACTCAAAAATATTATCAACTTGGGGTGATCCTTAAACCAGAAACATTACCCACATCAGGTATTTAAGAAAATTTTGTTTGGAAGAGAGGGGTAAGCATACAATTACCCTTTCTGATATATGCCCTCTATACTGCTTTTATTTTCCTTTACTTTCTTCTTCTGGAATTTACAAATAAAGCAATTAAAAAACATAAAGTACATAACGTAGACAATCTTATTAAAAAATGTCTTGACATATAATTAGTTGTATAAATATATTTTATCTTTCATCAAAACCTTTTAAAAACATTGCCGTATTTCTAAGCAACCCAATCCTAGAATTACTGTTGCATGATTTTTTTCATTTTTCATCGTTTTAAAATAGACTAACATTAAGTCAGTGATGTGTTTGTTCCCGTTATATTCCTTGCTGAAAATACATTTAAACAATTTTTGAGAAGTCATAAATTACATAAACAATGCTAAAAATGCCCAAGGACAGGAAGATATTCCTCATTAAATAAAAATGAAAACTTTTTAGAAAAATATTCTTTCAGCACAAAGTATCACTCTGAATGGTCAAAATCTGAAGAAATGTGATACCTGGTTGAATTAATGTCTGTTTAAAAAAGGCTTAGGCATTATTATTACAGAAGTGTGACTGTTGAGGATATCAGAGCTGTGTGTGCTGAATGTGCTTGTGTTTACAGGTGCAAACCTCACAGTCCATTGCAAAGATGACAGACTTTTATGCACACAACTTCAATAATTAGGAATGCTCCCAATCCACTTTAAGCAAAGAGCTTAGCATTGCAGGAAGTATGTTCAATTTTTCAAGAACTTTTCTAACTGCCTCAGTATATAGATCAATACATTAAAAAGATAGGTATATTAAATTATAAAAAAGAAAGGGTAATATATTCACACAGATGATTCAATTAGCTTACAGGTAACTATTATAATTCAGCACAAAGCTAGTCATTTACATCAACTCCCAGGCTAAATTTGGGATGGGTTAATTCAGCTATGAAATTTGACATTTTCTTTATATCTCTGAAAAATTGACATAAAATCATAGTATTATTTAAGATGAAGGTGACCTCTACATGTTATATTACCCAACCTTCAGCTCATAGCAAGAATTACCTCCAAACGTAGATTAGGTACCTTGGGCAAACAAAAAAATTTCTCTTTCGCCTCTGAGTTCATTTAGAACCTTACATTAGAAGTTGAAATGATTAGAGATGAAGTTCTAAAGAATTAAAAACTTTCCTTCATTATATCAATTTATTGAGAACTTGCTGAAAGTATTTGATCATTAGCTAGAATACAATTTAATTTAGTACAATTAAATTCATGGCATAAAAAGATGCAATTTAGTAAAAAATATTAAATTATATAAAAAGTTAATTTTCTATTTTATTTTAATTACTTTTAAAAGCAAAATAATTATTTGTGATGACATCTGGACAGATACTTTGAATTAATTCTTCTCCAGCCTTCTAGCCAATACTGAGGAGGGCATAACTAGCTCTGTGTCAAATTTTGGGCCCCTTTAATGCAAGAGGTGGAATCTGGAAGAGTCCAGCAAATGGCTAGGATCTTAGAGAAAATGTATCATGAAAAAGTTATGTCAGAAACTGGCTCATTTATTCTGGGAAATAGAAGGCAAAGTATCAAGATATTAACTGCCTATAACTTATTGAAACAGAGTTGAAAGGATGTCAAACTCTTCTCATTATGTATGCTGTTGGACAACTCAAGGCCATGATCCAGTGGAATATTTGTGACAGTCTTACTGTAAGAGGAGATTGGAAGAGGTAAGCCCCAAAGATGCTCTCAAATCGAGATTCTACAGTCTTTTGGTTCTAAGAGGAAACATCATGAACATTAGGGGACAGGAAAACAAATTAAATTACTTGTTCCCTCTTACAGTAAGGAATGGGCAAAAATAATCCAGTTAATAATCTGAAGAGACAACAGCTCAGAGAAAACCTCTTATGAGAAACAGAAACAAGAAAGAAACTGATTTACCAAGTTAAGCAAATTGGAATTACCTCTGAAAGAATAGGAAGAGTCTATCACATCCGAATACACAAATAAACTTATGCTAAGCCACAACTGCTGTGCACAGGCATTTTATGGCTAAGAAAAAATAAGTGGTTTTATTTAATGTTGACAGTCTTTTTCCTCTTCCTGTAACAGAAAGTTAGTATTTTTAAAGTACCATAAATAGAGGTAGTGTCTGTATAAGGTAGTTTGCCAAAAGGAACCAAGCTTGCAATCCTAATATCATGTAATTAAAACAACAGATGGAACCCTGCTCATCAGAATACCCTCACTGACTGACCTCAGGCAGCACAGACCTAGCCAAGAACAGGGAGAGCATTTGAAGGATACTTTTCCTAGAACACTATTGTGAATAAGAGACCACATCTTTAGCTGATGCAAATAGGTATTTTAACATAAATGAGAAACCTCCTTGGCAATTACATAATAATATTTGAAATGCAAACAGGAAGACTGAGTTTCTAATTATAATGGTTCCCTATTGTCATAAAACTAAGCAGTATGAGTGCAAACCACATGATAAAGCTTTTGATCTTTGGATAAATGTCACACACATTTCTTACACGTAAAGTACTCCATTACACCAAAGAAAAGTTTTATTTCACATATGAAGTTTTTCTTTCATATATACTATGGTCTTTCAAGACCTATGGAAACAAAAAAAGAACCTCTAGATTTAAGAGTATGATCTGACACTGAAACTTCATGTTGGAAAATACAAGTCCTATTCTTAAGTATCTATTCTTGTAATATTCAGAGGCTAAAAAGTAAAATATTTGGCAGCTAGTTTAAAGTTACTTTAATCTAACTAAGGAAGTGGTTATTATTCCTCGTTATCTTCTGGAAAATGAGGTTCTAGATGTCTAAAAATTATATTCTAGAAAACTGTGTGTGTTTGGGTATGAAACAGATATACTTTTTTTGCACCAAATCACATTTTAATGCTTATTTAAAGATTCAGTATGTTTAAGGATATAGAGAAGTTTTAAAAATTCATCAGACCTGCTGGAAGATAGACCTTACTTGACTTTGGGAAGCAATGTAGATGCCTAATAAATTGCTTTATCAACTTTTTTAGCTATTGAAGCATTACTGCTATCTTTAAAATCAGCAATTAACTATGATAGCAATTCATTTAGGAAAACAGAACAGCTACCCGGGAAACAGAAACCATGAAACACAAAAGCAACTGGTTGCAACATTTTGCCACTGTTTAACTGAACTGTCAATAGAAATTTCACAGAAAGTACTCAACATGAAGTTTGTTTACTTGTCAATACTAAGCAAAATTTGGCAGAATTCTTCCCTATATCTTAAGCAAGTTTTCTGCTGATCTGCCTTTGATCCATGCAGCTAAGATACCTCTAGAAACACTGGGAACTGATAAATGGTTAAAGAGCTGCTGTAAAGTCACAAAACCACAGAATGGCCTGTGCTGAAAGGTGCCATAAAGATCATCTGGTTCCCATCCCTGTGCCATGGGCAGGGACACCTTCCACTAGATCAGGCTGCTCCAAGCCCCATCCCACCTGGCTTTGGATATTCTGGAGCTATCACCCTGATTCTGGACCTGTGATTAAGTGATTCTTCCTGGGTTCTAGCTTTAACATCATCAATTATATTAGGTGGGAATACTCATACCAGTTTAGATATTGAATTGCACACAGATAACTTCCTATCAGGAAAACGCCAATAATCTATGTGTTTTAAGAAATGGCTGACTTGGCCCCACTTTGTAAAGATATTACTTGCAATTATTAAAATATAGATTTCAGTGTTCCCAATACCTTTGATCTGAGGATCCAGAAGTTGTGCTAGAAATTACATAAACCATGGACATGATAAGCCTTGAAGAAGATGTAGAATCAAGACAATTTCAAGCTCCTCAACAATTATATTTTCAGTTTAGATTTGGTTAAAAAGAGCAGCCCAATGAAAAAACCCTTTAGCTTTTGCTTCAGATATCTTCACTGAAGAAATATACTCGAGAAGAGATAAATGTTTGCAAAGTTTTATGTGACTTTTGTGGAAAGGAGATGAAACTTCAAAACTTAAATATTAAAAATAGGCAAAGAATTGACAATATTATCACTAGGTATTGGAAGTATTATGGATCATGAAAAAACACTTAAAAATCTAGTTAATATAGCTGAAAGGAACAACTGCCTATTGAAGTATTATAAAAACTTAAAAGATTGCTGTTAATACAGTGAAAGTATTGTCTTTCACTTGTGGAAAATAGTCAGATCAGCCTCATGAGACGTGTCTGGATTTTAAAAAAAAAAAAGTATCTGGCTAAAATATTCTTTCTGTTTCAAAAAATTAAAAGTTCAAGGAAATGCTTATAAATAAGTGACACTGCCAGAGATCATAGGAAATCAGACTAGCTTTTCAAGCTCTTTTTTTTTTAACCCTTAAGCTCTTTGATCTCTGAATGCTATTGTATGGGTACTAGCAAGTTCCCATATTTAATTATCTTGATTTAGGAAACTAATTTTCTCTCAAAGGATACCCTTGAAAAGCCTTCTAATTGAGAACCAACAGGGTTACAATTAATATGAAATTAGTCAGACAGATGTATAAACAATCTAATGTACCAGACAATCCTGTTTTAAAAAATCAATCCTTTCATGACACTATACATATTTATTAAGGCTGCCATAATCCCCCTGATTAAATCCTTTACAGGTCAAACTACAACTAGCTTAAAGATTATTAGTATTTTCTCTATGTAAGTACAAATAAACTCTAAATTTCAGACTAAAACCCATGTAAGAGGTCAGGTCAGAAGTCTGACTAACCAGTATTTAACCAGTATTGCAGCAGTGGGGAAACAAAAAAAAAAAAAAAAAGGAAACCACACAGGTTTGCACTACTTTGTTTTATTTTTTTTCTTCCACTCCAAGTGCTGGCACTTTGGCACCCAAAGGTCTGTTTGAAGCATTCAGTTCTAACATCCCCTGTATTATTGTAGAATCATGGAATGGCCTGTGTTGGAAAGGACCTCAAAAATCCTCTTGATCCAAACCCTTGCCATGGGCAGAGACACCTTCCACCAGTCCAGGTTGCTCCAAGCCCCATCCAATCTGGCCTTGAACACTTCCAGGGATGGGGCAGCCACAGCTTCTCTGGGCAATCTGTAACCTGTTCTGATGCCTCATCACCCTCACATGGAGGAATTTCTTCCTAATATCCAATCTAAACCTCCTCTTTGCCAGTTTGAAGCCATTCCCCTTTGTCCTGCCATTCCAAGCACTTGTAAATAATCTCTCTCCATCTTTCCTGTGGGCTCCCTTCAGGTACTGGAAGGACACAATCAGATCACCCCAAAGCCTTCTCTGTTCCAGGCTGAACAATCCCAGTTCTCTCAGCCTTTCCTGCCAGCAGAGCTGCTCCATCCATCCCTGTGATGCCCTCGGTGCCTGCTCTGGTTGGCTCCAGCAGGTCCCTGTCCTTGCTGTGCTGGAGCCCAGAGCTGGATGCAGCCCTGCAGGTGGGGTCTGAGCAGAGCGGGGCAGAGGGGCAGAATCCCCTCCCTTGAAATGTTGCCCGCACTGCTTGGAAACCCAGGACATGGTTGCAACATCTTCAGTATTATCTAAGTCTGTAAGATTTCTGGCTTCATCAACAGCTTTTGACAGTTAATTACATTATTTAATTTTACTTGTCCAGAGAGGAAGTCTGTGCCAGATTCTTTCACTGTGCATTTCTTCGTTCTCCTATTCTGACTGTAACCATGTGTACACTGATTTCTTACTCCCTTCCTCCATTATCTCCTGATTTTATAGAATTCTACAATCAATCTTTTCTCTATCTGCAGCACAATGATCAGTCAAATTATTATAATTCATTAGGGCCTTTCAACTGACAAACCACTAGGCAGAACTTTAAAAGGTAAAGTTCCCAGGTATGCTTGAAAAGTACACTTTTAAAGATGATATCTCATTGCTAACTGTGACTTTCTCCCTACTTAATGTCACTTTGTAGTAGACAAGGAATAAAGAAAATTTGTATCTGCTATAAAGAAACAGATGTCCTTCTAATTATTTACGGAATTCATAGCATAGAAGTAAGAACTGTATTTCTACTTCCACTAAAAGTCTCCAAACTCAATCTGCATTGAATAATGCTGTGCTGATCATGGAATAGAATTGTGCAAAAATATTAATTTAATTTCTCACATATTGTGATATAACATAAAAAAAAAAAAAAAAAAAAAAAAACAAAACCCACACACAGAACAAACTTATATCCTCAGCTCTAGACTTTTTTGAATTATAGTGCCCCAAGGATAAACTTCATGTGTTCATACTCAAGACTACCCAATATTGTTAGTTTCTCAGAATTTTTTCCATGCTACTAGAAAACACAGCAAGTTACAACATTTTAAATAGAAAACCCCCTGGGAAATGTGTTACCTATGAAGTTCTTTAAATTCTTTGATTTCTTTAAATTGCAAAACAACCAATGATTCATGGCTGCTTTGTTCCTAAGAGACACATTTTCTTAGAAATCAAATAAAAAATTAGAACAAGCCATGTGATGATAAACACACATATAGAACTTTAACATTTACATATATATACGGATAACATCCTGTAGGCTACATATGGCTTTATAATATAAATAACTACCTATAATTTTTTGTTTTAGTCCAGCACTGACTTTAAACTGCTTCCTTTATCTGCAATTACTCATGCAAATATCTCTAACTATAGCTCTCAACAATATTGTCCCTTCTCTTTCCCAAAACAGTGTACCCTACCTTATTTCAGTAAAAGGGGCACCATGAAGCAGGACCAATGATTTCAGTGGTGGTGATAGATTATGCTGAATTAAATAAATTATGAAACATTTCAGGTTACACATTACAAGTTGATTCCACATGAACAGAAATTTGTCTTTGATTCAAGCCTTAATAGAACTTAATCTAATTTATATATTCCATCACAGTCAGTTCCACTTCTTCCTATGATTCTACTGAATTATTTTTTTTATCTAGAAAAAATAGCCCTACAAAGAAATCTAGGATAAAACTAGATATGAGATTTTTAAAGGGCTTTCTATATCATCTAAAATTATGAATGTGAAGGACTCATTGATGGGAAAAATAAATCAAAATCAAAAGCTGGGTTAGTGACAAATCATAAGCAATAGCTCATTTATCACAGAAATTACCCACTACCTCCCCAGTACCTAAACCTCTAACATATTATCCCTAAGTTTTTCTCACATCCCTTAACTAGAACCCTGCTTTTTAGAAAGGTAACTATCCTGCAGCATATTTCCAAGAAATCCAACTGTCTCTCTCTGATTTTTCATATGACCTGGAATTTAAGGCTAGGTTGGATGAGGCTCTGATTAGCCTGGGCTCATGAAAGGTGTCCCTGCCAATGGCAGGGAGTTGGGATGAACTGTTAGGTCCATTCCAACCCAGACTATTTTATGAGTCGGGTTTTAGTGTCAGGTCTGGCTGGAATTGGCCATAGAATTCTATACTTAGTAAGAAAAAGAACCGAAAAAAAGTAGTTGAATGAACCTCATTTTCTACGAGTGCAATTTCACACAGTTCGATTATATTTAAACAGTTTTTTCAGCCACTTAAAATCAAGAAGTATAATGGTGGAAAAGAAACCTCTCAAAATAATTGCTATAACAACACATTCATTATTATTATTATTATTATTACTATTACTATTATTAATTATTTTAATTATTATTTTTGTTACTCTCTATTCTGCTCTCATAAGACCCCACCTGGAGTACTGCATCCAGGTCTGGGGTCCTTAGGGCAAGGTGGATTTGGAATAGTGGGTATTAATAAGAAAACAAAAATAATTCAATATGTACTCAAGACTGAGAAGTAAGAAAGCATCATCTCCACGTTCCTTTCGAAATAGTAGGATGAACCCACACCCTGCAGGCACTGAATTCCTTCTGGCAAAGACCTGGGGATGCTGGTGACTTCATACCCACTCTCACCGCTCCTTCCTAAATACAGAATTTGTGAGCCTTAGGACTTAGGGAGAAAACTATTAAAAAGTGATTAACACCAGAAAGATTCTTTACATAGTAACTTTGAGAGCTTCCTTCTATTCATTAGACCTAATAGGCAGTTTAAATTCAGTTGGACTAGCAATAAATTCTTAGAGTCATTTATATGTTTTGCTCCCTTTTGCCCATAACAAGACTTTGAGTCTCAGCACTCCAAGGGATTTGAATTTGGACCACTCATTTTTAAAGACAGCATCTCAACCTGAAAGCTACACGACAATTTGTGGTGGAGTGCTCTCAGATTCTCTCCTAAGGATATTTGCTTTGCATAAATATTTAAGCATATAATGAACAGGAACTAGAACCAGGTGTTTTCTCCTTTACACGTTAACACACTGCAGAGCCATTCTCAGCTTCAGCCTGAAATTTGTAGGCTGAATCCATCTCTACATATAGGGTTACTTTGGTCAGATATGATATGGCATCCTTTTGCAACTTCAGGAAAAAAACAGTGTTTTATTTTTCACTATGAATATTTTCATCTATTAAAGGTAAGAAATACAACAAAAGGATTTTACAAAAATCGTCATTAAAATAAATATCCTACCACACCTTTTATATAATTATTGAGAAGGAAATAGGTGAGGCAGGATGCTTGATAGGGGAATGAATTATTTCTTTATGGAATAGAAATAGCAATAGCTTTATTGTATTATTCTGTAAGGGTTCAACCTTTCCATGCTGCAGCAAACAGAACATATTTCTTTCACTGATATAATTAGTATTTTGCTACTTACTTGTTCTATGGAATTTTATTTTATGGGGCCAGTGGTCAGACACTTCATTGCTCTCTGATTAGCCCTGAGATCAATGCTGTGTGTTTTTGTACAACAGCTCTTTCTGAGCACATCCCTCTTACAAGAGGAGGGGAACATATTCCCATTGCATGCTGTGAGAAAAATCAATGAAACCAGCTGTAGGACCCTAGGGTTAGAGGAGCCAACAAAGCTTCCCAAAACTGCAGGGGAATTAGAGATGTGTCAGAAAAAAAAACAAAAACAAAAACCACACAAAAAAAAACCCGGAAAGACAAAACTTGGAATATTCACAGACAAAATCTAACTTACTTTTATGTTTTAGATAACCTAACTTTAGATGGCTTGTTCTGGGTCTTTCCAGCCAAAGGGTATAAGGAGAGATGATAAAAAGTTCCTGAGCTGATAAACCTCTGCACATTTATAAACCTCATGAGATACCAAGTTTACATGTACATTTGCTGTGTGTATCACTGAGCACTGGAGTTGTTTTGTTGTTTTAATTACTTACAGTCAGCTCATTAAAATAGGACAGAATGAACTGAAAAAACCGCCTCTGTCCATCAGCAGAATTCCAGAAGTAAAGGGTCTTGGAAAGGCTTTGAGAGAGATGGGGTACATAATGAAAAAGAGGGATGTGCAATTATTGCACAACTTAAAAGAATTAAAACTGCAAGCAGAAAAGCATCTCTGTAACGTTCCAGTGATAGAGCAGACATATATTTACAGTGAAGGTCATCTCTTAATCTTTCATTTAAAGAAAAAGAAAAAAAAAAGAGAAAAATATGCTCCACTTTCATTCCTGAATTGACAGAGGATGACAAGGGATATATTAAACTGGTTGTAGAACACTTGGTGGCACCTTGACTGTTGTCATATGCATTTCTTAGTGGTACCTCCTATCTAGTCTGAACTCTAGAGGCGTGTCCTCACTTCCACTATGAATTTGGAGATCTCACAACAAACATTATCCAATTAGAGTCTCAGCATAGAGATTACAGCAATTTCTCAGCCTTCAAAGGAACAGCCTTGGAAGCATTTTGCAACATTTCAAGAAGGCATGAGAGAAACAACTCAAAAACCAATTCCCTAAATGACACTGAGAGGAGGAAGGATAAACTCAGTATGCATCAAGTTTAGAAAAAGGTGACAGATAAATTAATTTCCTGGCTCAGCCAGAATTCTCAAATCACCTTAGGAGAGCTGTAAATAATTTCTACAGTGCACTTTATCGAGAAAGAACTTAGTACACAGGAAATAATCAGAAAGTTTGACTTTTTCAAGCTTCTTCTAGAAATAACTGTCATCAAAGAGGGCATTTTCACTGACATAATGAACTAGACTATAACTGTAAGCAAATCAGTAGTAGACAGTGACACCAGGTTCAGATCCAGTCCTGCATAGGGCTGCACCTCTTTCACTGGAAGAAGTGCTGTGGTTGACACTTCAAAAATTTGAAGGCAATCTTTTATTACAAAACCAGAGATATCCCACTACGGCCAGCGATGGCTCTTTAATGAAACCAAAAGATAAATTAAATTTCTTTTGGTCCATCAAGTGAATTAGAAAGGTAGAAGATTTTGTCACAGTGAGCCAGTTACAGGAACAGCAGGTCCTATTAAGACAAGAGAAATCTCCACAATTTCTATTTTAATGAAAAAATTATCCAGGACCTCTTTCACATGGAAAGATATAAAGTGATTAAAGCAATCCAGCACTCAGGCCACGAGGCACAGAACTGAGGAAGTCCAAGTTAGAAATTTATTTCAGAATTTTTTTTTTTGTGTTAGTGGAAAAGGCCAGATGGAAGAACTTAGCTCATCAAACTTCTTGTGCTTCCATGATATGGTTACATTACTGAGACATTTCTGTTTTTTGTTTTTTTTTTTTCCTCTTTTTTCTCTGTTGGTCTCCTGGCTCTTTTGATATGTGTGCTTTTACTATTTGAAAACTGTCAGAGTGTCTATCATGATGAAACTTTGAAGGAAAGGTACAAAACTCTGTCTCAGTGCTGAACTCCCTGGGCAGAGAGTTGCAAAGGAATTAATCTCTTCAGCCGCAAAATCCACTTCCAGAAAACTAGCTGCTAATAACTCTTAAGAAGTCATTTATTTTAACAATGTGTTCCATAGCCTGAGATTAAAAATAACTGAAATTTCACATTTCTCTCACACAAGTGGCTCAGGAAAACTGAAATCCTGGCGGATATTTGAATCTAATAGGCTCAGGCTCCAAATGTGAGGGACACAGAACAAAAATAAACATATGTTTCTATGGGCAAGAGCATCACATATGCTCAGCATGCATGTATATACAGCATGAATGTACATGTGACTAATTTGTGTTTTAATCTAGGTCTCTGAAATATGTATGAATTTATGTTCAGATGTGTGCTTTCCAGAAGTACACAGAATTGTATTTTGGGACAAAGGCAAAGAATGGAGTATTATATCAGGTGACAAAGTTTTTTAGAGCCTGTTTGTAGTGAGCTGTTATTTTAAAGAAGATTTGCTTGTGCACAGGAGAGACTTAGGAAGAAACTGTGCTATCAGAAGGTTGAGATTTGCTGACATTATATTTTATTACCTTGGGAATGACCATGCTAAAATCTCCACTGGCCCTTCTGAGGAAGCCCGGATGCCTCCAGAAAGCTGAGTGTAATCTGACAATTCTCGTTGGCATTGCCCTCATCCTGACTGACTGTCTAATTGTTGCTGCACTTTGCAGTACAAACACAAACTCCTAAAGGGGCTCTTCCTTTGTGACACTGACTCAGCTTTGGAAGCCGAGCCCAAGTTCTAACACGCTTGAAATCCCAAACTGTGTTTTGCAAGACTTGTCTCATAATGACAACAAGGCATGGCTCCAAGAGATTTAGGGAAAGAAAGGGCAGGATAACAAACAGATTAGCCACACCTGTGCACATTTTGGGTTATCTTCAGCAGAGTGCACCCTTAGGTGACATTTGCTTATAAATCTGAAAGTGAAAATAAACAACTCTGAAACAAAGAACAGCTAAATTTAAATGCTAAAGATAACAAAACACAATAAACAAGTTAATCTTTCTAATTTCATATTACTGCTGCTCAGTGCAACACCATTTATAGTTTTTATAGATTTAATTTAGATCATGTTCTTGAATCCATGATGAAACCAAAATAGAATGTATTAGATTTTGCTTGTTAATTAAATATTTTTAATTTCATTTCCTAGAGTAAAATGAAAACACACTTATATTCTTCAGTAACAAATGTTAAAATGATTAATGACTTTCCCTTTAAATTGTGTCTATAGAAGCTAAAATTGTATTGAGGAATACTTCTAAGGATTGTTTATTGAGTTTCTCTGATTTAACAGGCAAGTTGTATCAACTGCTTTTCAATATGTTCACTATATGCAAGCACCTCTTAAATTTACTGCACTTTCAGCTAGTGAATCAACTGTATCTCCCTACAGAAATTAGACAAAGGCTGAGTCTGTCATTTATTCAGCCTGCTTTTTTTTTTCCCTCCTCTTAAATGAAAATCAATAAACAGGCTCTATAGTATTAACGAAGATTAATTTGCCAGATTATTGGCAAACACATACCATTAATCCTGCCTTTGTCCTTAATATCTCAGTAAATAAAGTAGCAATATTAAATCCATTTTGATTCTGAAGACAAAATTCTGCAAATGATTTCCAGAAATTACCATTACACAAAAGAATCCACTACACTATATTAAAAAAACCAACCAACCAAACAAAAAAACAAACAAAAAAACAAAAACAAAAAAACTCAAACAAACTTCCAACAAACAAACTCTTCCAAGGCATCATTGGTTTAAGTCATTCAAGACTTCTGTATGATATTCAGTATCTTTGCTTTAATATCATGTTTTGGTTAAGATGAAAAAAGAAGAAACAAAGTGAAGATAGCTGTTTCAAATACCTGATAGGATTCTCTCTTGATGAGAAATTCTCTCTTCTCTCCCATTAGAGACATGGGAGAAAGAAAATGAGAAATGATCATCAGCCATTTGATTTAGCCATCAAAAATTCTGTACAGGAATGTGTAGAGTGCTATATTCTCTTTCCTTTGAAATCTATCTGAATTTCTTTCCTTCTACTCAGGCCTAATCCCAACCAGATTTTCCTTACATCCATTTATTCCACCTATTTGTTCTGATGCCAGCATCCACCTCTTCCTCCACTCCTGAACCACGTTTAGACTGCTGTTTAATGCAGTTTTTTTCCCACCTTTCTCCTGTTGGTGTAACAAAGCTCTAGCTGCCATTGATGTCCCTTTTCACGCTCAGCCTAAGCTGAGCTTTAGCTTTCCTGTCAGCAACACTGAATAGTCAGGCCATGTTTTAATATTCCTCTTTTATAGTCTTTTCATCATGTTTTCTTTTTGTGAACAGCATTGCTGGAGCAGTACAAATAAATTTCTACAACAGCAGTTTCTCCTATCTGTCCCTCAGCTTCTCCTCACAGATCTGTATTGCAATGGCTCACAAAATAATCAGAATTTTTTTGCCTCCAAAATAAATCCATGTCAAGAACTCCCCTAGAACGATATATTTCAGGGCCATGTATTCTGAAGCAATCTAGAAAACCACCTAAATAACTCTGTTTCTTGTTTTCCTCCAGTGTATGGTGGTACTCCATGCTTCTAAGTCAGAAATGAAGACTCAACTAAAACATACACATACAGAGATACTTATGTGAACCTTGTATGCTAGATGCTTTTAAAGGAAGTCTGTCCAAAATGGTTTTGACACAATAGCAAATCACAAAGGAAATGGTTTGTCTGTTCCCATAGATAATCATTATATTCCTAGGACATCGTGAGAAATACAAATTTTCCTCTATATTACGTAATTTTCTGCTCATGAAAAAAACAAACAAACATGAAAATTCACAACATCTTTCAACATTTCTCAGGCACCACACAAAATAAAAAAATAAAATAAAAATAAATAAAAATAAAAATAAATAAATAAGTTTAAAA
>VXBI01011921.1:578468-615839 GCA_013397375.1 Toxostoma redivivum
ATATATAAAAATATATGTATATTTTTTTATATTAGCAGTTTGTAGATGCATATTCTGATACAAATTTATCAGTATTGAATATTAAGAAGGACATTTTGAACAGTCTTTCCAGTCTTTTAACTTGTCTTAGTGAATTCACTCATACACAGACCTATGGAGTTGTGCAGTTGATAGTGAACGACACTAAAATAATGCAGTATTTATATTTTTCTGAGGATAAACTCAAATCATTAAAAGAGGTGAGGGACCTGTTCTTAAGAGAACTGACTGAATCAGCTAAGAAACGTTCCCACAACATTCATTATTCATCACTGGGATCCCCTTCCCACATGCTGCACGTGTTTTGAAGTTCTATATTGTAAATGACTCATTCGAGTGTGGTAAGAAGAATTCTACAAGCCCTTTCCTCCTTTTACATTTAAGTCTGTACCACGTGTACAAAACTTAAGCATATTTCCCCCTTCCTAACCCAAAATATCTCTATTTTATTTCTTAGCTTAACTATTTGTAATTTGTTACAAATAAGTGCCTTATGGACAGACTGTCTGAAGGAGCATTCAGGACTTGGATTAATTAAGTACAGAAAAGTATTCCATCAGCCTGACACGGTGCATATTATTCCCACATCACCCACTGAGAAACAAATTAACTTCATGGACAAGTACCTCTCTACTTTTTTGCTGCAGTACCTCAAGATATTTTAGCTTTTTGCAGTCTCCCAGGAGATGCAACTGAATAACAAAAGTGAAGAAGTTGGAAAACATTGTTTGTTGCTTGCTCATGGAATTATCAAATTTTACTTTTCAGGACTACTCACAGTGTCAGACATTTGAAATGTGAAGGAGCAACATATCCAAGAGTAACAGGAGCAAGAACAACTCCAGGAGCAACAACTCCAAGAGCAAGGATCGACACCTGCAATGCCACTCCTTTTCCCTTCATGCAGGAACATCCTAAAGCAGCCTTTCCCATCTTCTTTTGTTACAAAAAAAAAACCAACTCAGCACTCTATAGAGAAAGAAACTAGGAATTCATCACAAATATTAAAAAGATAAATTAAATATAAAAAATAAAATTTAAGACTATCATTTCTCTCACCAGGTTTTCCTTGTGTAGTCAAATGCTTCATGTGCTAATACATAACTATTGAGCAATACAGGGGCTATTATAAACATTTCAAGCGATGCATGCAATCCAGACCAACTTAGGAACAAGTCCCACTTCCAAAGAACTGATTCTATGACAATTTGTCAAGAACTCTGTTTTTTCAGTCCCTTCAGTATATTGCAGTACAAAATCTGTGCAGAACCTTCACTGAATCTGACATAAATGAAACGAAGTTTTGAAACCTGATGTCCTTTATTAATGGCAGGAGCTCAATAAAAGTTGTTTCAATTGAATGCCTACACTATAGAAAGGTTTTGCACACAGGTATTAAGAGTACACAGCTGTACAGATGTATCTACATGTATTGTAATATGTGCTACATATACATAGATACTTAGAATATTTGCCCTCTACTTGAAAATTTCATCAGTTTCCCCAGCATTCAACAACATCCAGAACTGTCTCCCATGTTAGTAAAAACATTTTGTTTTGTGTAAAACATAAAATTTTGCTTTCAGAATAATCACTTCTGATACCTTTAGGCACCTTTTTGTTTTGTTTTTCCCCTAAATAACAGCAATGAAGAAAGCTTAGCCACTCCATCCACAGGCAAATTCTGGATTCACTTCAATCCTATTCATTATTTCTATTTTGAAAGCTGCCATAACAATTAATCTGGAATTTGACTTAGGTCTGTTCTTTATGAACACCCTCAGATATAGACCATGCCAATGAACAGTAGTTTCTGTCACAGGAAAGAATTATAATATTATGTAACTTCAGATTTTGACCCTCATTCCTCAGTAACTAATTTTTATTGATGGCATCCTAGCTTAACAAGAGCAAAATATGCCACTATTTTGGAAGAACAAAAAATAGAATTGCTAAGTTAGCTAAGAAGCCTTCATAGTCCTTTAACAGTTTAATTAGTGAAGCTGTATCCTTTTTTCTGAATTTCTGTACTCATGCTGGAATAAATATTTGTTCTGTCTGTTCAACAACAGCATTTTTTTCCACTCATATGAATTAGGGAACATACAGGGAACAGTGCATTATACACAATAATAATAACCACAATTATACAGCTATTTCTCTTAGAGGATTTTGTACAAACAGCACATACTGAGATTTTTTTGACCTTTAATTAAACGATAAATATTCTCTGGGAAAAATAGGCACAAATTAAAAGCCTCCCTGTAACAGCAACATGTGCCACTTACTCTGAAGAAGATACTCCTGGAGCTGCAGAAGTCAGAACAACCAGGCTTCAGAGCCCTGGTAAAACAGGAGTATTTTCTAGAGTTCAGTCCATTGGTGAACTTCAGCCCAAAGAGAGCACGTGGTTTTTTTTAAATTATGGCAATAGGGACTACAGAACAATTAACTGCTCATTATCCTTTAGTACTTAAATTCTCTCAACTCAATTATTCGGGAATGATTGCTTTTTAAAATTTTGTTTTTATTTCTTGATTATATTTGAATATAATTCAAAGCATCATTCCAAGTGTTCTGTCACTCCTGCCTGGCTGTTTTCTTTTCAAGTGCATTAATTTCTACAGCTTTTTTGTTTACCATTAATTCACACTCTCACTTCCCTGTTTTGAATATTGCATTACAATGTTTTACTGATCACACTTCCAGTTTGAAGCAACTTTTCCCTCTCACCTTCATACCTTTGACATACAAAAGTGATAGAAAGGGAATCAGAATAAAAGACCATTGCTACTCTTGTGGTCCTACCTGTTGGCTACACTGTACTGATAAGAGTGCTGCTCCTGTGACTCATGTGGCATCTTTCAGGGCTATGTCAGATATGTTTTCACAATATTTCCAACTGTGATGCTCATAAACTGTTAAAAGAGTTCTCATAATCACAGAACATGAGCAATGCTCCCTCAGAAAATGAAGATGCACCACTGCACACAGGCAATACCTGTGACCAGACAGTTGTTACAGCTCATCTGATTTTCCCCTGAAACAAGGACATGCATTGAGCCTGACAAACACACAGAGAGCCTCAGCCCTGCCAATCACCAGAAATAAGAGATTGCTTCACCTGTTTTCACCAACTTCTGGCTCCCTGATCACTGCTTCATGGATTCCCCATGTAGGTCAAGAACTGTCACCCCAACTCTATCCACAAGAACATCCCCCTCAAATTCTTCATATAGGAAATAACTGCAGAACAAACTCATTGGCAGTGCTGGACTGAGAAAAAAATGGGGAGAACTTGAGTGAATGGAATATGTAGGCATCTAGTGATGTTTAAGAATTCAAAGCAACATGTCCCAGGGTTTGGAAATCATTATTCTAGTAATTTTCTCTCTAGTGAGAGACGAAGAACATATGCCAAGCATCATATAAAATGCCTACAGCTCTCTGCCCCACGTGGGAAAGCTATCTGAAAGAAAAAGCTAGGGATGAATGATGTAAGTTTCATATATATAGATATATAAGAATTTCCAGATATTAATCCTCAACATGTCTCAGATTTTATCTGATTTTAATCTTTCTCTACCATGAACGTGGCATATTAAGTTAACCATAATATTTATGCCTACTATACAGTTGGTGTATTTAATTCTCCTGTTCCTTTTTTTTTTTTTTTTAATATCTTGCATGCTGATTCCATATTTTCTAGACACCGAAACACTTTTCTGGTGAAGCACAAATCGAGTAGATTAGGCACAAGATGGAAAATTTCAAAACAGCCTTTTCTGTGCTCTGAGTAAATATCCATTATAACTTAAGTTTTACTCATTTTTATTAGTTTTCAGACCATGGAACAGATCTCTGTTAACTGGTAAATTTTCAGAAATGCAATATATTCAATAGATCATGTTCTGCTTCTAAATGTTTTGTAATACAATAAGCAGATCTCTGCATCTGTCAGACAGCAAATCACATTTCATAAACTTATTTTTCATTATTTTCTTCTTTATTTTCTTTTGAACAAAATTGTGATGGATGATAATGGCAAACTAAGAAGTATAATAACATTATTTTAACCCTGTTTAAATTAAAGTTCTGATAAAAAAAATGGGCTACAAACAACAGCAAGTGAACTACCAAACCAGCCTCATTACCAGAAGTAACAGAACATCCTTTGGTTTCCTGTCTGCCTGGCTCATTATTATTCTATTCATTATAAATAATTTCTTGGATATTGAGAAGAGAAAAATTGAGAAGCTCAGTCCAGTTGTGCCCAACTAGCTTACAGGTTACATGAGAGGCTAAACTGGAGGCCATAATCAAAAACCTTATGTTGCCTTGCCTCACTGTGCTGTGTGCCACAGTTCAAAGAGCACCAGCTCTACACATCCACCCATTTTACATCCTCTGTGTTTGCAGCAAAGGTGGTAAATTGTGTCACGCATCAACTGATATTAAAAAAGAAAAAAGGAACAGCAAGTGTCTTACATAACTTTGAACAAAGCATTCCAAAATGCTATTAAGCTTAACAGCTTCTCAGGATCAAATTGTCAGTGTGATAGGAAAACAAATTTGCTTTTAGTACAAGAACAGGAATATTTATGTCATGCCAGCCCTCTGGTGCATTTCTATGCCTATCAAGAAGCTGTGCTTTTTTACCCCTATTCTGGAAGTGGTTCCTCATTAAATCATGTACACAAAGAGAAGCACATCTCTGTTTTGCTGTGCACACAATAAGTACATATGATTAAACACCAGAGGGTAGGTTTATACATGCAAAGTGTTCTTGGAATGAAAATAGCAAACTCCATATGTCATTATCTACATAGTACTGGAACGCACAGTAAATAAAGAGATGGTTTGTCATACAATTCCTATCAAAAATGAAAGGTGGTTACAATACAGAATGTTGTCAAAATTTAGGACACATTTTAGAAAGCTGTAAAACAATTTTCATCAACTCACTTTGAAGATATTGTCAATAGAAAAACTGTATGACTATCACAGCAAAATATTTAAACATCATAGATGAGAAATATCTATTTTAAGGCTTCTTCTACAGTTGAAATTTAAAAAATGGAATTTAGGCTGGTGATTTACTATGAAAATGATAGTGGGTCAAACATTACATTTCAATATTTAACCAGTACCTCACATTTATTTAAATCTTTACTCTCATCCCTCCCAGTTAGCTTTTTCAGAATACAGTAAAATAAAAGGGCATTAGAAAATGTAATAGTTCCATAAAAAAGTCCCATATAGTACTCATTAAACTTTTTCTCTTTGGAAGCAACTCATTAAAATCACAGCTAGTGGCTATTTTCCATTTTTTGCTTCCTTTAGTCTTGCTCTCTAGATCCTATACTGGAACAGCTCAGAAAAAGAAACATGGAAGTCAGCAGGAATTTTGGTTGAGTAAGGACACCAGGTCTTTACCAAAAGTTCAAACAGGCCAATTTCCTATAGGTGCAGGTGCTCAAACCAGAGATATTTCAAATAGCTATAAACATCTCTAGCATTTTGTCACTATCATAGGAAAAGCCCTTTTTACAACCTAAGTGCAAAAAACCCAATTCTTTTCCATATTAACTTTCAAATCTTGCATAAATCTCAATAAATATTTTGATTTTAAATACAGAATTTTAGGATGATGTGGAATAGAGGAAAAAGATTAGATACTTCTTTATACAGAACCTATAGATTGTTAACCAGTAGCTCTTTCTCAGTGAGGCATTTTCAGAGGAAGTGGCAGAAAGCATAAAAGAATTTTGTATTTTTTTGACAGCTTTCCCATGGGATGTATTTTTAAAAGAAGTTAGCATATTGCCTTTAAAATGAAGAAAGAATAACCAATCCACTTGAATAATTTGGTCTACGTGAGTTATCCAGAATCTTCATTAGACAAGGAGCCCATAAAGGCTTTCTTATTTTTCAAAAACTGAGCAAGTGTCTTTCTGGATGAATTTTGTTCCAAGTATCTTTTTTTTCACTGTCTTCTTTCTCTCCTTTCCTCTTCCAAATGAATGATTTCCCCCTCCTACTAAAACAAAATGAATGTCCTATCCTCTTGTATCTGGTGTCGCCAAAATATAAAAATTGCATGAAATGCTGTAATACACACTAGATTCTATATTGCCTGAAATACAATACAAGTAATAAAAAATAACCAAGTCCGATGAAAAGCAACTAAAAGATGGGTAAGGAATTGATATTTTTGCAGTAGCATGGAGGCTATTAAGTCAAACTCTTCCAAAGACAAATTCATACTCCTCTCTTCCCTTTATAAGACAGACTTGAGAAAGACTAAGTGAAACAGCACAGCAAAAATGGGTGAATCAAGATAATTTTTAAAAGCTGAACTGCTCCCAAAAAGTTGAAACAAAAAGCTTGCAAGGTCAAAAGTAACAATAGACCAAGGCAGTTAGGAAAAAAACATTAAAAAACCCATAAAAAACAAACAAACAAACAAAAAAGAACAAAACAAAAAAAACAGAAGTTTGTCTCAAATCAAAGCTGGTGAAAGTAGTTATGAACAAATTAAAAGAGTGAGCAAGAAGGAAGAACTTATACTAAGGACTACCTAGGAATGGTCAGAAGAGACTCAGGATGAAAAAGCTCAACTAGTAACTCCTTTCCATAACTCCTTTCTCAAAATATCTCTTTCTTGACACCCCCAGACTGCAAAGTAGCAAACATTGTACACGTCTTAAAAATTAGGTTCCAGGACCACAAGGAAACCATAAAATTGTGATGTATAACTTCTTTATTGGCCATATTAATGGACACAGAAGTAGCAAATGGTAAATATTTGCTTTTACTTTATAGCAATATGGACAGTGCTGTGCTTTGCAGTTGTGGGTAACTCACTAGTGCTTTGGCTGCTGCTGAGAAATGCCTGCACAACCCAGGGCTTTCCTTCCAGCAGGTTGGCTGGAGGTGGATAGAGGATTGGGAGGGGATACTGTAGGGACAGTGGCCCCCAGCTGATCACAGAAATATTCCAAAACCCACTATGCCCTGCTCAGCATGACAAGCTCAAGGCCAGGAAGAGGAAGGAGAGTGGTTGACATCTCTCTTCCCAAGTAACCACAAGGTGTACTGAGATCCCTAGAAATGGCTACACACCTGCCTGTTGGTGGGGAGCAGGGAATGAACGCCTTGCTTTGCTGTGCTTCACTTATTAATAACTCTTTGTTATCACAATTCATGAGCATTCTCCTTTTTGCCCTTCCAATCCCTTCCCTCACTCTGCTGGGTAGGATGAACATCTCTGTGGGTTGAAGCTGCTTCTGGGGTCAAACCACATGACCACTATAAATATGAATTATAGATGTAGTAAAAATACTCAAAGGGATGTGACATATTTATATTTATACAAACAGAAGCTAAAAGTACTAATATCAAAAAAGCCTTCAGAAGAAGCTCAGAGCAGGGATTGAAAAAAAAAAATCATTTAAAAGCATGCAAGTTTCCAGTTACATTTACTGTTTCCCAACTTAGGCACTATCCTTGCATCATTACAATCAATTGAAGCTTTATTACTAGATTCCCGCAATGTGAGAGCTAGCAAAAAGCCCTGCAATCAGCAAAATGAAGGTTAACAGGACTTTTAGAAAACTACTTAATGCAATTCCTTAATTGCTCAATATTCAACTGAATTTCTGATGTAGTTTCCAAGAGCAGCAATCCTTAACATTTCTCCTTTTTTTCCTGACAAAAGCCAGCAAGTAACAGGTTTCAGTTTATGCCATTTGGAAAGAGAAAATATTTATGCAGACAAGAAAGAAGAAAGTAGAAAGAAAAATAGTGAAGGAAATAATTAAGCAAGTCAGCGACTACACTGAGATTCTACTTTTTTGAAATAGGCTCTCGTATGCTTTAAATTAACTCTAGAATGATACCTCATGATCAGACATTATTCCAGTAACACAATGACATGACATTCTAATAACACAAATTCTTCATGATAGAACATCATAAACAAATTAGAAAGTAAACATTTCATTGTCTTCAAAAAGACAACTGAAAATTTCAGTCAGAGATGTGACTCAAAAAGGATTTTTTTTTAAGTTGAAATTCTTTTAATTCCATATATTACCAGATTTTTCATCACTATATGAAAATTTGGAAAGGATACTTATATGCCCACTCTTCATTTGAACTCTGTGGTGTCTAGTAGTTTTGTAATTAAAAAACTGAAGCATTTTTCTTTTGCAATGAAAATATCTACATGGCAAAGTC
The DNA here is from genome assembly GCA_013397375.1 of Toxostoma redivivum. Classification (NCBI taxonomy): domain Eukaryota; kingdom Metazoa; phylum Chordata; class Aves; order Passeriformes; family Mimidae; genus Toxostoma; species Toxostoma redivivum. Next base: position 586,749 of record VXBI01011921.1, read on the forward strand.
CTTGCCTATCACTGGTTCATGTTCTTACAGGTGTGAATAATTAGTTGCGAAATTCAGGAAATCATTCATGTTTCCAAGTTGAGAACTTTTAAGACACAGTTGCATAAAACAGTAAAATGTGATTTCATCTGAAATCCATACACAAGCCACACAAACCAATCTTTGGGTCCTTTGTCCTAACATTACAAGCTTGAACTCTAAGAACTGTAAGATTTATTTTGATCTTCCCACTCAGATAGCAAGGCTCACTAGAGCACAATTTCACTTCCATTTTTTTTTTCTGTTTAATGCATTAATGAATTATTTAAAACCACAAATACTGTTATTTTAAAACATTTTAATTGTTCTAGATATTTTCTAGACATTATAAGTTTTATGTTTTTTACACCATAAGTCTTGACTATCTTCTTTCCCTTTTTAATGTAAAGGGTGGAATTGGATCATTGGAGTTATACAGCAGATCTGCTATGTAAATATTTTCTGAAAATGTATTTCAATTTCTTAGGCTCTTGCTGTAAATCATATTAGCACATATATCAGAATAATTTATATTCCAAGCTTCTGGATCCTTCTCTGCCTTGTTGATACCACATCTGTTCCCATACTAATTTTCATTCTACTGCCACCTCCCATGTCCTTCACTTTTTGTTTTAAATGGTAACTAATACCAAACTCATCTATTTTTAATTTTTATAATTATATTCTCCTTGAATCATAGGTTGTGTGGCTTTGGGTTTTTTTTTACTGGCTTTTATAATGTGTGATAATGACATTCACAACCATAAATGTTCTGTTCAGATAAGAAATCCACATGATTTCATGCTTTTAAACCTCAAAGTGATAGGCTGATCATTTATTTCCCTCAGTCTGAGTGCTGAGGGGTTGGAAGTGTTGAGTCTCAGTGTTGAGACTTTATCATGTACAATTATCAGTTATGCATGAACATGATTTTTAATTTTCCCTGCCAAAGCAAACAAGAGCAAACAACAGTAAAATGTGATAATCTATAAGAATATGAAAAATAGGAGGAGAAAAAAAAACTTTACTGGAAACTTTACTGAAAATATAGCTTATTTTATTAATTTTTATAATTAATAAAAGTATTTTATATTAATATACGCTAGAACAGCTTCAAGTGGAAACCAAAGGAATTGATCAAGATAAGGAAGAACATCCACACTCTGGTACAGTCAGAACATTTTGAAAAGGTTTCTGATTGTGAGAGATATATAACATCTGAAGTATGGTCATTCCCTCATTTTTGGCGATGGCTACTCTCTTGGCCCACCAATCAAGAAAAATGGGCTGTTTAGTTGGGGTTTTTATTTGCCCGTTTGCTTTTAGACAAAAGGTTCCATGCTCTTTTAAACTGTGACATTATTTTCACAATATTCTTTCAACTGTTTGGGCATCCGCTACTTTGAATAGATGAAATTAGAAGGCCGTTATATATTTCAGAATAATACTCACATATGCATGGATTTAATCACTACTTATCATTCTTGATCTAAAATATTTCTAACACAAAAATTGTGATTTTTTTTTTTTAGCCCTGGTTATGGTTTACAAAACTTTATGCAAACATACAGGTTATGACAGAGCACATACAACAGACCATATTTTCTAAAAGGTTTCTGTTGCCACAGGTACTGAACACAAGGTTTCACTTTTTCTTCTAATTTTTGGTGGTTGTTGGCCCAACCACCACGATAGATAATTAATCCAAGACAGAGCCTTCATTAGAAAAACCTAAACCCAGACACATTAAAGCCCTAAATGTATGTGAAGCTGTCATTATTATGCTCCTCTAGTGTTGTCAATTTAAAGACTTTTTATCAGTGATTCCTGAAGAATATATAAAATTTCTCTGACTTTAAAACAGTCTTACAAGCTAAAAGATAGATTTAAAGTTGAAATCTGCAGTTGAAATCTGCAGTTGGCAACTTTGCTCCACTGGGCAATGAAAAGCCCTGATAGCAGGATTGCCAGGAGACTGTACACTAGGCAGACTTCACAAGCTTGGATCCAGACCAAAAAACAGCAGCTTCCTAAAAACCCTTTTCCTTAGTTTCCATATCTGAGTATGGGGTATAGATATAAGGGGTACACTGGATATACATCTCTGGACTTGATTCTCCTAAAAATATATAAACCAGAGTACAGGTGTAGTGTGTCCACATGCACATGGGACTACAAATAATGCAAAACAAAGACACAAAACATACTTCTCATCATACTTGTCTAGGGAGGCAATATGAAAACAAGCATGATAAATGGTAATGGCAACACTTAATAGTGTTACCTTTCTGCAAGGCCACCAGATAACACAGTATGAATGTATAATAGGAATTAGCAAAATATAATAAATGAGAATGTAAGATTATTGATCATGCTTGTGTGACAGAAAGCCAATCAGTCATGAGAAACATAAGGCATTTGGAGACATTAAAAATGTTTTGTCAGAAATTTAGAAAATATCACTGCCTATTTATAGTTATAAACTTTGCCACAAAGGACTCATTCTTTCTTATTGCTGAAGAGAAAACAGACCTCATTTTTCTTAGCAAGGTTATTCTGAGTACAATCCCAAATTCTCTTGAAGGTCTTTAAAGGCAAGTATTACATGGCTGAAATATTAGAGAGAGTCAGGAGGACATTTTTGCCTGGTTTTCAACACTATTCACAGTACCAGTTCACTGTACTTTTTTGGAATAATAAGGTCAAGAACTTTCACCTGATGCATTTAGATATGTGGTTCACTAATCTGAGAAATACTATCTCCATGCATATTATGGTCAGTTTTAGATATTCAGTATCATCAATAAAAAAATCAGAATTTCTCTCCTTCCCTGTAAAATATACTACATTCAGAAATTAAGTATTTTATTGAGATTAAAGTAAGAAATTAGTGTAAGAAGTATTTTTGCTTAGCTTCATCATTTCAAAATTAAGACTAAAAAGGCTCCATTTTATCATGGTTTATAGCCTTGGATAAACTAGAGAAGTTTCCACAAAATTGTCTTTTAAAGCAAGAATTCAGGAACAACTTATTTTGAAACTTGTCATTACACACAAACTCACAGTGGATTTTATTCAGTAGGATTTTATTTAACAAAAACACAAAACCACATAACTAGAACATTAACCACCCGATTCTTGCATACATTATGTGACACCGATTAACACTACTTTCAGTATAGAACTGGAAAAAATATCTCCTCATTTTCTTTTCCCAATTCTTTCGATTCTGCCTTTGACTTTGAGTGTCATGTTTTCAGCTCAGAAAATTCAACTGAATTCAAAATTCAATTTTTCACTAGAGTGGAAGTTGAAAATAAACTAGAGTAGGACTAGGGCTATGTGGAACAGCTTCTTTGTATTTCCTGGCAATTTGCAAGTATGTGTTTTATAACTGTAGAAAGATGGGCAGGATTAACCTTAAAATTTAACTTTAACAGCAATGTTTTCAAATGATTGTAGGAATTGCTGTCAGGATTGTAGGAATTGCTGTCACACTACAACTAATCTACACGTCTTACTATTCCTTTTTTATTATTACCTTAATGTGGCATCACTACTAATTTATTATCTTTCTATGGAGAGATACTATAGTATAATTCTACTGTAATGCAAGGTCATGGTCCACGTTTCTAGTTCTCATCATCTCAGCATCTGAATCACAATGAAAAAACCAAGCCACACCCGCCTAAAAACAATCCGATGTGTGATCTAGATCTATCCATATCTGTGATTATATTACCATAACCAATGCTCCATGGATGACATATATGTAATGACACTGGGAACAAAACACACAACATTTACAAAGGCTTTAAAAGCAAATTTGTTAATCAGGAAGACAAAAAGTTTACTTGATGTCAACATCAGCTCTTCTAAAAGAAAAAACAAATGTTGGAACTGAACGCCAAAAAAATCCCACTCTGCTGATCTTATTTAGGAAAGTGATTGCTTCAAAGGCTGTGTTTCTTTCAAAATTCGACTTCTCAACCAGTCTCCTCAAAATAGAAAAGGAGTCACTTATCAATCATCATTGTAATGCCTGCCAGCCTGTCATTGTACATCCTTCAAAGCTGATACTTCCAAACCTGCAACGTACACAGATTAAGAAGTGGGAGTACTTAAAAATCTATTCCCTTCATCCTGAATGCAAAACTTTTTTCTATGTAGTTTCAGTTGAACTTCACTTTAGCCATTATAAAATATCAAGTACTAGTGATCTGTTTAGAAAAGCAGTAATTCATTAACCTCCTCTCCTCAGTAAGTAGTTCATGTCAGTATTTCTCTCTGATGTTGTCCCTCAAGTTAGTCATGAATAGCTGTAAAGCTGTGACACTGCAAACCAGTTTGTAGTGAAGAAAGAGAGCTTATCCAGTGATTAATATCTCAAAGTAAGCAAAAAAATGTTTGAACATGAGTCATGTAGATATTGGATATTCTTTAAAAAAAATAAAGCCACAAAAAAATACTCTTATTTGGAAGTTCAGTAATAGCTCCAGGTTTTCATAGTTAAATAATAAACATGTATAGGGTGTCTTCAAAATACTTAAGCGATTACTGTCCTTTGAAGTTGCATATAATTAGACATTTAAAAAATAATATTAAAAATATTCTTAACTCAGAAAAAAAACACTGAAAATCTGAATCATGGAACAGGTTACAATTCTCATGTACAATCATAAAAAGTAAGTGAAGGTCCAGGAGTTATTTTAAGGGATTCAAATTTTATCTCTTATTCCTTTTCTGCCACAACTTTGATCTTTCTGCTGCGAAGGGAAAAACAACAGCAAAGAAAGCAACATGTCCCAAAAGAGATGTTTCAAAGAATTGAGATCTGTACAAAACAAAAGCATTGAGGTATAGTAGATGTCAGCTAAAGAATTTAAACATATTTTACTGTGATAATGATTCTGGGAGTAGAAAACACCATAGGTGAATAATTGTGAAAATTTATGTGGAAAAATGTAGGTATGAAAGCCCAGAGAAATTGGAATAAGAACTGCAGCTATAGTGACATTTTGCTGGTACAAGCAGAAAACTCTGGAATGCATAATGCTGACAGAAGTACAGCAGTGCACTGCACAGCCAGGCTATTGAGTATTTTCAAGTCCTACAGATTTAGTGAGGCTAGCTATAGTTCATTCTCATAGTTGGAAACTGAATAAATAACACATGCCCATTTCAGTAAATCTTTAAGAACTCTTCTGCTGAGGAGCATAGCACAAATGAAGTGCAGTAATAATGTCAAGACATTTTCAAGACAAATTAACTTGAAAATTTGGTGAAATTGTCTTTCAAAGTATTAGAACATAAGCCTCCTCCCTCTCCTTCACTTAATCCCCAACTAAATTCCTCATGCAATTGGAAAACGTAATTTAAACTTTCATGAAGTTGATGCAAAATATCCTTACTTTATTTTTATTAGTTATTTTTTGCTACATAGGCACTTGAAGCAGGTGATTACTGCAACATTATACATATCTTTGTATTATATATATAATATATATTTTGTATATATATGCACTGTATATTTATTTAAATAGAAGTGTTATATTTAAACACATAGGCTCAAAAATGTGCCCTATTTTCGGGATGCTGTTACAGCTCTTAGAACTGACAATAACAACAGGCACTACAAGGATCAAACACAAGATAAAGCACAACACACAATGAGGAAAAAAAGGAGCACTTTTCTTCATATGTAGTAAAAATTTGTGTTTTTAAAATGTTCTCACAACTTTAAACTGCCACCCCACCACATATTCAGCTACTTGGAACAATGAGAACAACTTAGAGACTTGGGGGCAATTTTCAATAGTATTCACCACTGCAAGAATTCACTTTACTAGTATGGCTGAGTTAAGAGTAAGAAGAAATCTGACTGCCTGTTCTGTTGCCAGAACATATATACAGACTAGCAGGGAGAAAAGCAAGATAAGAAGGTATCCAAAATTGATTGTTTCTCAATTTCTCTGCTATTTAGGAAATCCTTGGGGCAGCTGCTGTACCACCAGTCTTTTTATTAAAAGAAAATACAGTTTAATTACAGTTTCAATTAGATTACCGGGAACCAATATACACAAAATGTGTTCTAGTTCTGGAAGCTTGATCAGCATTAAAAAAACTTCACTTTTATTTACTTTTCATAGCTGAACCCAAGACAGCCTTCTTACTTCAAATGCACTTTCTCTCAGAACATTAGGATAAAAATTAACATTATGTGCACCTTTTGTAAAGACAAAATTAACAACCTTAAGGATCACAAAACAAATGCCCCTCATGACAGACTATCTCAAGAATCATGCTAAAAAATGCCAGCATGAATAACTGATTTTAGATTAATTTTCTGACACAGCCTTTCTTTATCTTTCTCCCTTTCTCAATGTTTTGATTTTTAACATATATGCATGGCTTAAGATGCTAACAAGTGAAAGATTCAAATCTCCACTAAAGATCCCCCTCTTATCATTCAGACTACCTTTTATATCATACTTCTGGGATTCACTTATACTAAAAAGCTTCCAAAACCATCTCTAAAAATTTTTTACGGACTGCAGCTCTCCTACCAGTTGTTCAGGAGCACAATAAGACATGGAAGAACTCCAATCATTAGCCAGCTTTCCTAGACAATCCTGAATTAATGAAAGTAAGAACAACTTGCAGTTTCTGAGACGAATGTATGTGCTTGAGCCATACATATACATTGACTCTACTACATTAATTTGGACAACTGGACTTGAACATTTAATTTAATAATACAGAATATATTTGATGCTAGTCAAATAATAGGGGAAAAAAGTAATTTTCTATCTGGTTGAGTTGCTCTACACTATTAATGAAAATAAAAAGAGAGTTCAGAGTTATGTACGTGTCCACTGGCACTTTTCCAGGCTTTTTGTATGGAAAGAGCCATCTTTGCAGAATCAAGTCTCAAGTCACACGAGTCAAATATCAGCTCTCTGTGAACTTATGCATTCTTCTTGCCTACCTTTGTTGACTTGGACTTCAGATTAATTGAATTCAGACAACAAAATTTTCATTTGACATAGGCAGTAGTGGACACAGTTTCAATAGCAATAAATTTAAAAATAGTAAATGATAACTGCATGATTGCCTTATCCAATTATATTTAAACAACATATTACATATTCTTTAAAACTTCCACTTTTTGTCCCATAGAAAACAGAGACCGTATTTCTGGCCAAAAGCACCTGATGCAATGCATCAACCAATATCTCAGAGGTATGGCTGTGTATAATCTGAAAAAGTCCCAAAATGATATATCACTGATAAATCGAAAGACATATAAACTGAATTTTCAAAGGCAGCATAAATTAAGTAACTTAATTTTGCAAAAAATAATCAAACTAATAAAGAACACTGGCAATATAATTTGCCTATGCTACATACAAGAAAATTATTTACTGGTCATCTGTACTACTTATAACATTTTCAAGGCATAAATCATTTGCCTGTTGGTCAACAATCAAAATGGCAGTATTCTCCATTTCAGAATCATTATGGTTGTAAAAGACCTCCAAGATCAAATCCAACTTTTGACTGGTCACCACCTTGTCAATCCGACCATGGCACTGAGTACCACATCCAGTCATGTCTTGAACAGAATTGTCTGCTGACAGAAGAGTCTTTCATTTCACAGGAAGAAATATGGAAGGACACAGAGACAGCAAGCACTGCATCTGTCTCAGTATAATTCCTAGCATTCTGCTTAGGGTTTCTTTGTAATGACCTAAAAGATTTTTCGTCCAAGATCTGCTGTTAAATTATTCCATTACAATTTACTCAACAACCTCTAGTCATCTTTTCTGAAATATTTAAGATACTTTTACATCCACCTTACAGTTTTGATTATTTCTCTATTTCATTATTCTATTTCCTGCAGAAAAACTACCAAAAATTCAGTCACCCTGCCAGTGTATCTATTCCTTGTAGGCTTGTTTCACATTTTAGAACTTACTGAGTCTTTTTTTTCTTAGAGCAAAATAGACTTAAGTTTATATCCTTTTTTATTATCTTTCTGTTTGTTTGTTTTGTTTTAAAATACCACAGCTTGTAAGCAATTCCTTTTTATTTCCTGTTATTCCCAATTCTTTTTCGGGGCAACATTTTTTTTCTATTTTGCTCATTGCTCATTTCCCTCCAGGCTGTAACAATTATCTACATTCCTCTGGAGATCCACATTGCAATTACTACCTTTCTTCTTTCTTTAATACCTTTTCCCCTTAGCGCTGATTATTTCAGAGATATTTTGAGTCAGCCACTGCTTCAGTTTTGGTAGGACAAAATTCAAAATAATTCTTAGGTAAAAGTTTTTGCAGCATATGACTGTCCCAAGGGCAGATAATTCTACCTCCTCCTATCGTTCCTCCTGTAGCTTAGTGAGTCCTACAGCCAACGAATTGAAGCACACAGCTGTGTTGCATTTCAATTTTGACTGCTTTGGAGGTGTTTACTAAGACAAATTAAAGGGGAGCTTCCTTTAGAATTGTCATGTAATTACAAAATCAACACCTTCTGCTTACCCACTAATTACAGAAAATTCTTTTTGATAGCTACATAATTTGATCATTATTGCAAATATTTGCTTGTCTTTAGTGCTGTTTGAAGAATATTTCAAAATGTCTCCTCAATTCTTCTGGATTTAAACATATGCATAGGGTAAATAAAACATACTATATGCCAATGGACTACTTTTATGTATTTGCCGATTTAATTTACAGTACATTAATTCCTGTGTTGAACAGAGTTTCATCTTTCTCAGCAGATGCACATAACTTCTGTTTACAACAGTGTGGAATTGAGCAACAAAACATTACCCCACACCAAAAAGTTGAATAATCCTACATAGTTTAGTATATTTTGGCCTGCATTTAAATAGATTTGCATGTGTAACTCACACACATGCACAAACACAAACTGCAGTGCCTGAAGAGACGCAGTCATACATCTAGAGAGGGGGAGGAAAAACACACCTAGAGAAATTTATTTTGCAAAGTTACCATTAAATTAAGTGAAATTGAAAGCATCTAGAGAGGAATCTAAATCTAAGCCACCACACTCGATTAATTTGTATATAAGTAGGAAAACCCCACTGTCATTGGCTTTTGAAATTATTCTCCTCGAGACTTTCATGGATTCATTCCTAAGGAACTTAATTCCTAATCCTCATTTTTTATCCTCATTCTACATGACAAGAATTTATCTATTATAAATGTAGCCTAGACAGAAAAAAATGGGTTTAAAATTAACAGAATTGAGTATTCTAAAAAGCAAATACATTTTAATTTCTTATGGGAGTTTGCTACACTATCATCTTAAAGTGTACAGGAACACCTCACTGTAAATATCTGGCCCTTTTTCATGCAGTTCATATCCTGCTTTTCAGGCAGTCTGAACTTTTGAAACCATTTTTTTTTCTTACAGTGCATCTGTCCTAGAACACACCTTTAACATGGACTCAGCTGAGAATTCATCTGGACCATCAAATAATTAGAATAATTTTGGATGATGAAAAAATGAAGTTTACATGAACAAGTACATGGAGTAAATACTAAAGAAAAATACCATGTAGGAAGAAACATTCTAAGCATTGATTTTGCTAGAGTGGAGAAAATCAGAGCTGATTCTATTTAAAATTCACCATTTGGAGAGAATCAACTTAGACGTATTACAAAACTAGCAGAAGTAGCAAAATATTAGTACTCTGGGGTGGAAAAGCACCAATAACTTCAAGTGAAATATAACACTATACTATTCAGCTGCTCTTGGTCTTGAATTATCCCTGTTAATCTAAAGAAGAAGCAATCATACTGGGACCAATGGTTAATTCTACAATTGCATTTGTTGCCTGCTGTCTTCATAAGTAAATGACCCAGAATTAAGGGTTTATTTGGTGAAATAATCTTATTTTTCTTGTTTGAAAAAACTAAGCATTTTAATAAATTAAACGATATGATTATTATTGTTCACATTTTCCAACTTGAAATAAAGTCAAGATATTTTTTTTCCTTGCATAGATCCTCCATCAGCAGAAATCTCTGTGGCCTTCTTAAGTTAGAAGATAGACCACAGTGGTTCTGGCTTGCCTTGCACCTTGTGACCTCTTGTGTCTGACCACCTGGACTGGGTGACACCAAGGAACGTGGCCACCAGCACAAACTGCATGATAGCAGCTTCTGTGGTAACTTATAAAGGGCTTGACACAGCAGCCAAATGAGATTTATAACTACACTCTACACCACAGGAAGTCAGTTCTGCAGCAACTCCCAAAAATAAATAGCTTTTCTCTGGTTTGAAAGGCCAACATGTACAGAGAATTTAACCTCCTCAATTTGCTCTGTTGCTGGAGTCCAAAAATAATCTGTTCCTAGCAGACCTCATCTCTTTTTTTTCCATCTTGAAAGTCACATCTTAAAAGAAGTTAATTCTGGGAATAGAGAATACAGGCACTGTACAGAAATATACATATATATATATATTTCTGTGCACATATATAAGTATAAATAGCTATGTCACTGTAAACCTTGGTACTTCTATTATTGACTTGGTATCTCTATCAGGAGAAGAGATAGGAGATAAAGATGAACTTTTTTTCCTAAGCTGTCAGCTGCTGAGCTGCTCATTCATATTTCCTATGCTGCATCCTGTTCCTCCCTCAACCTTTATCCAAGTTTCATAAGTAGGATGCAAATGACAGGCACTCTAAAAGATTACAAGGACAGGGGACAGCACGACTTCAGCTTTAAAAGCAGGTGATCTAGATTTAATGTCACAATGATGGATTAATGTTTTTGCATTAGATGTGAAATTAAATTTCTGGAAGGAGAAAGGTATTTCTGTTCCACTCAGGCTATATAGTGTATGACAACAGAAACACCATGTTGGTAATGCAATTTAAAATAGGTATTCCAGAATAGGCTCTAATAAACTATTCTAGTGCGTATAAATATATTGTGCATATAAATAAATTTGTGTTTTGCAAAACTGCCATGTCACTGCCCGTGGCACTCAGATCTAAAATGTGAAGCATTTACCTTCCTTCTTATTACTGAAAATTCCACAGTGAGTTCAAGAATAATTTAGGTCACTGAAAATATATAATCTGATTTTTTTTTTAAAGTATTATTCTATAATCACTAACACTGAACAATTGTTAAGGAGTTGTAATTTAATAGGCTGCCAGAGTTTTAGAAAGCAGGGAAAATGAACCCTTTACATTTAAAAGACAAGTCAAACATTTCAAGTTAAAATAATTAAAATCAAGTCATAAAAGCTTGCTTGGCATAGCTAGAAAAACTAAGCAAACATAAATACCACTAAATTTTAAGAGCAATCAATCATGCAGAAATGAAATTTGGAAAAAAAGCCAAAACTTACCTCATTTTCCATCCAAATATTTCAAGTATCCCAAATATGTACATGTATTAAAAAATTACATCACATAAAAGGGAGGGAGGTTGGGCTTGGAGTTTACAGATCGTCACATGGCTAGAGGAACAGTCATACAGAGTGGCAGATATCAGCAACTGATTTCTCACACAAAGACAAATTGTTGGCCAAAAAGAAGTGACAAGTCTCCTCTACCTCACTAGGTTTCATAGACTACAAGAACCTGTGACTGAAAATGGATATTTCAGAATCCAATGAGAAAAATCTTGAGAACGCTTGATACTGTAGGACTGTAGAAATAGATTTGCTTCTAAGCAAGAACTAGCAAGAAGTGTTCTGAGATGAAAGAAATTCAAGTCCTGCAAAAATCTCAGACTAAAGTGTACCAAATTATATATTATAGAAAAACAAAACAGAAAAATCTACCTTTCAGCTGACATAATTCTTTTCCAAATGGAAATAATAGGCAGGTGTCAATTTGAACGGGTTGCATGTTTTATTTTAAACAATAATAATGGGAACAACTATTCATCCCTGATAGCTCCATTAAGACATACATTTGTTAAATCCCAGCAAGACTTCATCTTACTCACCACAACTAAAAAACAATGTCCACAGGCTATGACAAACAGTATTATTGTTGAAAGGGGCAATTACTCTGTTAACAGGTACTGTCTCCTGATGTTAAAATTCCACAGAAGGGCCATTAGAATTGTCACACTAAGTACAGCTGGCCACTATTCAGTTTCAAATACAACCCAGCATTGTGCATCTTTTCAGAAAGAAGTACGGCATCATTAAGTGAAAATCAAATTCTTATGTTGAACTAGTAGAGGCATATTTAAATGGTGACATTCTGAGTAACTTTATGAAGAACTAACTTCAAAATCGATGTCTGAAAAGTGGCATTTTATAGCACAATATTGTCAAATCAACATGTACAGGTAAGGGCTGCAGAAACTCAGATGTAGGATTTCAGACAGAAATTCCTTACAGACACCAGTAAAGGAGTTGATAGTAGGAGTCACTGGTACAAAATTCAAGGCACACAATGTAAATTTTCAATGGTTTTTAAATGTACCACCATGAGAGCTGTGTAACACTACGAGCACTGTGTAACACCCTCATAAGAGTGAGAATTTAATGCCTTGTCCTTGTAATGACTAAACTCATTGGGACAAATCCCTTACATTCTAGGAAAAACATGCACTTTAGGAACATATATCAACGGGGTCTCTCAAAGTACTTCCCCTTGTTGATGAGTTGTGATACAGATGGCTAAATCCAAGCAAATTAATTCCACTGTATATGCTTAAATCTGCTCAAAGTCCTTGTATATTGCATCAAAATCAATAAAATATGCTTTGAATAGAAACACTTTTCATTAGAAGCATTTGAGACCTGAGCTTTCATGGCACAATTTCCTTTGATTTAGACTTCTAAAGGAAATGGACAAATTACCTGATAAGAAATTCAAAAGTGTTTTAATACTTTTGGCTTTCCTATGTGTATTTTTTTGTTGTTGTTCTGTGGGATTTTTTGTTTGTTTTGTGGTTTGGGCTTTTTAGTTTGAGTTTGTGGGTTTTTTTCTTTCTCCTTTTTTCCACTGCGCATTGTGGGCTCTAATAAATTGTTAATCAAAAACACTTGTTTCAAGCTGTGGACCTTGAATACTGAGTCACAGATTTGTAAAGCATTTAAATGCATGTTTTTGTCATCAGAACTCCATAAACTGTCCTTCTGAGGTAAAAATGATGATTTGACAGACAGCTACTACATTATAAACACCATCATCATCTATTTCGACAGGGAGTAGTTCAATAATTAAGAAAACCAAGCAAAAATAAAAGTAATATATTGTTGAGTGAGCATTTGACATCATTTACTTTGCTATAAAGTGTAAAAACACTGTCTAATCAGAAATTAAGTTATTTGAAGATCATGCACTATTTAGTATTACAGGAATTCTGCTACGTTGTTTAGTAGTCAAGTACATCTCATTTACTGGAAACCTTTTTCAATCAATTGTGTTTTGACTAGCACAATAAGGAAAGAAAATTTAACTATTTTAAGGGTGCAGCAGTCAATAACAACAGTAATTTATAAACTCTCTTGCATTTCTTTTTTAAAAGATAGTGTTCCATTGGTATTTGTGAATGGCATGGTGAATTCATTGGTGCCAAAAACTCAGAGCAGTCCACATCCTCCTCTTATTTAAAAAAAGAAACAGCAGAAGAGCTGCTTTGAAAATTAATATAGCCACTAAAGTAGTGGAAATTGTTGCATCAATTCTTAAATAGGTAGATCTGGGAGACGTTGTGTACTAATTCTATGGTATTACCAAAAGTTAAATCAGAACATTATGTCTGTAATCAATTAATTACAAAGGAAAACAGATAATAGAATGATAATGATGATGATGATAACAATCATGAAACTAAAGCAGATATTTTGTATGACAAGATGAAAAAAAAAGGTTTCAATCTGAACAGAAATTATCTGGTGATCCTGTTCTGTCTGGTGTGCAAGGAAGATACATAAACTTGTTTTGAATTTCTGTAGAGCAAAAAAAAATATGGAATGTTTAGTAACCAGACCAAAAAATCATGTTCAATCATAAACTTATTAATCTCTCACATCCATAAGTTTATCTATATTATAGAAGAAAAAATAATTCGAACTCTTTGCAGTAACCATTACAACATTTTGAAACATATTGAAAATCACTGGAAGACAAAACAACCCAGTTGAATAAAATTTTAAAAAATAAAGAAAAAGAAGGTAAATCAAAAATTTAAATTATTATTTTTACAGTAATCCGTTTCTTTTGGTGCATATGAATAGCCAACTGCTTTATTTCTGAAGAAAATGTCTCCTACTTTAACAGCCCTTAATTTTTAAAACCTTGATTTTTTTTCTAATTTGGAAATACAGAATTAAAAATGTGACAAACAGTGACATACACATTAAGCATCCATATACTTACACTCTGCACAAGACTAACAACTTTTCTGTACCAAATATTCCATAAAAGAAACTTTAGTTTAAGTTACCAAGCAATTAAGACATTTCCAAATCCTTTCAACTATTCTTACAATATTTGCATTTTAAAAATTAAAGAATACAACTGTCTATATTTAAAAGCTCTAAAACATAAACTTGACCTTGCAAGAAGGACAGTGAAGACAACAAACAACACAAGGTACATGAATATTTCCCATGGAAAAAATACTGTTTTCAGTAAACTTAGTTCCAACACTCACATTTTTAGTCTTTAGTTCTTCTACACAGGAATACAAGGTATAGTCCAGAACTTGGGCTTCCAAATCAAATTTTTTCCTTACTGATAATATTAGTTATGATGAGTCAAATTAATTTCTAAAATGCTTTTTCCAATTAATCATCCAACTCTTTAGTAACCTCGAAGTAGGTTAACAAAAACATAAACATAAATAGTTAAGAGGAAAAATGCATCTTGGGTTAAGGAATTCTTGATAGCTTTGGACCCCAAATTCATGGTCTCAAATCCATAAATCTATTTCATCTTTGCATCAAAACATCACAGAAGTACCTTTCCCAAGGTAACATTTAGCAAATAATACTTTCATACATCACTAGTTCACCCAAACAAAATCTATCAGTCTATGTCTCTACTCTTTTCTGTTGATTATACCTTATGAAAGAAGTATTGTTTCAAAAAACACAGTACTTCAAAAAGCAATGAATCATAGAGGTGGACTAGGTGTATAGAGAAGAACTTCTCACAGAAGTATATTAGATTTTTTTTGTGTACTACTGCTCCATCCTCAACCTTATAATAGAAAAAAACAAGCAGAAAATTCAAGAACAATCCAACAGGGAAAAGAAGCATTCAAGAAGAGTTTGCCTTGCTGTTAGCACTTGTTTAAAGTTTTTTTTTAGCTCATCTAGCAGTTGAACAGATACATGCACTCATATACAACCCCCTCCAACAAAGTTTCTTACAGCAATTTTCTGCTGCAGGCATAAAAAGACAGACACACACACCCCAAATTAGACCCTTCTGCTTTCAATAATGTTCTTGACAGTTTCATGGCCACTGGAGGAGGAATTGGTCTCACACAAGCCCAGAGAAAGCACCAGACTCCTGCCTGGAACATAATGTTTCCAAGATGCCTCAAAGTTAATCTACTGCCCACAGACACTGCACCCCTGACAGGCTAAGTGATGAATTTCTCCCAAACATTTCCTTAACAGATGTTTGCTACAGGCTACTGCTAATTTTTATTTTATTTTACTACTGCATAAACTGTTCTCCTTACCAAAGCCTTCCATCAGACTCTTTGTCCACATCTGTTAATTTATGTGTGCATCTTGATTTGCCTTTATGAAAATTTCCTGGATCTTCTGACAGGATTTCCTATGAATAATCTTAGTTCAAAATACATCCTGCTTTTCTCACATACTATGCAGCTTATAAATACTCTTTCAGTATTTAGATTGAATACAACAATTTAAGGTAAGCAACTTTTGGAGTAACAGTTTTAAGAGTAGTAAGTTAACAGGAACTTATTAGACATTTTTTATATATCTCAAATACCTATCTTTGTATATATTTGAATATCCACAAAATAGTAGAACAAGAAGTAGAGCATGTGGAATTCCATTAAGGAAAGCAATATATTAATAATTTTCCTCCTTTAATTTCCGCCCCCCCTCCCTTCTTGGCAAATCTCATGCAGATGAGAGTATAGGTGATTTTATCTCTACTTATATACCTTTCATTTCCACTTAAACTACTTTTTTTTTTCCTTTCATTCACAGCTTTCCTATCTCAAGAAGAAACAAAAAATGTAAAAACTTATTTATATAGACATTTTACATAATAGCGTTTGTAACACATAATTTGGAGACTCTTATAACTAATAATACAAATCTTTTACTCTCCGCTGGACTAGGAAACATAAAACCATGAAGTTTGATTTGGAAGGGACATAAAAAGGCAATCTAGTCTCCCAAAAATAGGAACATCTCCAGTTTGCTTGCACTCTCTGATGAATGAAACCAAGATATTGGTTTTTAGATAAAAATAGAAACAACTTTTCCCCTTTATGCAAAATTTCACTTAAACTTTATATCTACATCATATCCATTTCTTTCACTAAAATTTTTCTCTCTGCAAAATCTTGATCTTGAAAGAACTTCATCGAGAAAAGCATTAAGGGAGAAAGTATTACTGGAGAAGCACAGAGATAACTGCATAAATTATATCTAGAATTCATCAGCATTCTGGTCAGGCAGATCTATAAAAATGCCTGGGAGAGATGGAAATACATTAAATATTTACCCTGAAATACATTAAAGATTGGCAATTTCTGAATTTCTTTTTGAGTTCTGAAATTTTTCTCCTGCCTAGATCACTTGCCATTAAAACACTTGTTTCTTTACATACATTCCATATCTTTTTATATCCCAAAGTGCAGTAAGAGGACTTGCTGCCCAGATTTCCAATATTTTGTACTCTGTAGCTATTCTAACCAAAATACTTAAGACCCAATACTGACCTCCCAGAAAAGGCTAGAATATTTTAATAATGGCAACTTTCAGGGACAAAATTTTTCAGAAGAGCACCCAAAAACACACTTCCTGTAGCAATTTAGACTTTGCACACCTTAATCTAGAGAGCAGAGTGAATATTCAACTCTCACAACCCTCAGAAGTGTCTCCTGACACTTTTTGCTGAATCTGTAGTCTTTAAGTCACTCCTCCTCAGCTTGCAAAATCACAACCACGAGGGGAAGATTAAATATTTCTTCTTTTTAATGGTTTGTCAGCCCTACATTCAGTCTTAAAAGAAAAAAAGTCCACTAAGTGAGTTAATCTGCATTATAACGTGAATGAAAACATCATTCAGCGGCACATTGGACATGAAAAGTATCAGTTCACACGCTTTTCAACACACACTTCAGTAGATTAACAAGTTGCCAAAATTAAAGTAGTTCGTTGCCTAGGAAAAGGACGCCACTCCCCAAATAGATCATTATTTCAAGGAAATGTGAAAAGCATGGCATTAACTAATCAATAAATTATCTCTGACACTAGATGTCAAATTGTCTGAAAAATGATGTCAACATTTTTGCATACCTACCACTATTTCAAAAATCGATAAGGTACAAATGAGTGACTGCAAAATATGTTTCCAGACATCGTCAATCCCCCCGGTAGCAACAAACACTTTGGCACCTGCAGAATTTGTGACACTGCAGAATTAAAAACGAACCTTTAAACTATCCTTCAGGTGAAAGTGACAGGCAACAGCCAATGGAAGAACTGTATCTTAAGAACCACACAAATTCTTATTCTTACTTCAGGAAGATGTTTTGAATGTAATAAAATATATTTGATAGAATGTCACAAAACACAGGTCTAGGTTTTTGATGCAGCATTATTTGAACAATCATAGTGATAATTAAGCCATTAAGAAAACATGAATAAAAAATTGTCTCTATCAGCCTTTGGTGGTAGTTGCCACAAAAGATCATCTTCCTCTAGAAAAAGCAACTGTAGGATATGCTTGGTTCATTCTAAATACTTAACATTTTCATACATTTCTGTGTTAGCATTTTCTCTCTTACTTTCAATTAACTGTCTGCTTTCTCTGCTCCTACTGTGAAGCAACAGCTGGATCTTATTCAATTTAGAAATCTTTCCCTTTCTCTATGCAATCAATTTCCTTTATTCCTCTTGTTTTCTTTGATGGTGGCTGTATACTGTTCTTCACTTATAGGCTTCACTTTCTGAACTCTTTACCACTTAAGATTCAATTTGTCATTTTAAAATGATACTCTATGTGCGACCTAGTCAGAACCAACTAGGAGAAAAACAATTATTTCTTTGGTGGACAACAGGAGTTGTTTTAATAGCATTTAATATAATAGTGTCTTAAAAAGATCATTCTCATGTCATTTCATCGCACATAAGACATACAATTCTCTCAGAACTACTGTTTAAATACTGTCACCCCATTTTTTGATAATTTCTGTATCTGCTTAATATGTGAGACTCTAGACAGACAAATTACTATAAAATTATATGCCAGTGCAACAGATGAAACAACTTAACTATCTTAAACCAATGGAGCACCATCCACTTCCATGTACATTCCTTTAAGGTCTTGTCTATGTTCCCAATCTTTAGTCTAAATGAGTAACTGTTCCCTTTAACGTGATGTGTAATAAATGAACATGGCACTTGGGAACATGGTTTTGTGGTGGAGTTCAGCTGGACTAGAGAATCTGAAGGGTCTTTTCAAACCAAATCTTTCTATGTTTCGATGAAAATACTTATTTTCAGTCAGGGAAGCAGACACCAAGGAAAGACAATTGTCCCTGTTCTTATCCAAAAAATCATGTGAGCTTTTTTTCACTTAAAAATGAAAGTGAGCACAATCACCACTGGAAAAAAAAAGCAGACTGCTTCTCTTTTAACTATATTTGTCCACCTATTTCACTCTTGGCTGTAACATGGCCATGCCTGAACTGTCTGAGAAGCCTCCTGGTGCCAGTGTGCATCTGGCTGTCTGGGCTCAAAGCAGTAACCAGGGAACAGGAGACACAAAATTAAATTTCTTCAAGTACCCACATTATCAAGATGTTTCTAAATAGGCTTTCTTCATAAATCTAAAGGTAACTATAATATTTAAATAGGTAATACTCTCTGAAGCATGCACAATGTTAAACTACTCTGGGCCCTATTGACTTTTCCTATTCTCATTATTCTTTTCTCATAAAATATTACAAATGAGAATTACAGGTTTAGAACACCAAGTCATTAACATTTTCAAGTGTCATTTTATTTCTATTTTCATCTCATTAATTGCATACAAGTTCCTCCATTCAGAACATTTTATATAAGCAGCTGCACATGAACAACACATAACTAGAACAAGATAAGGGAAAGGTGAAATAGAGTAAGAGAATCTTGACTTTTACTTTGCAAAATGAGGCACAAAAAGAAAAATATCTTGCCAAGAGCTCAAAGAATTTTGTGACAAAGCAAGGAATAGAGGTTTAGTATCTGTAAAATGCTATGACCGATAAGCAGTTTGCCAGCAATTTATCCTGAATTCTCCTTTCCCCATAACTGGCTTTAATTTTGTTTCAGAGACTTCTTAGGTAAGTCATCTTCTTAGATAATAAGGCAGAGTTTCTTTTTTGCAAGACTGCATTGGCTCTTGCAGGATTTTACAGAAGCCATGGATTTTATTAAGAATGTGAACGTGTGGGTGTCATCCCTGCTTCCCCTTATAGGATGTCTTCTGTCTTTTCTGTATGGCACCACTCCTCTTCAGACTTAAACTCACCTCTGTCTCCTGACTAACAGCTGCAAAAAACCTGTAGTCACCTACTACATATTTCTAGGTACTGGAAATAGAGAAAGCAAGGACACAGAGAAAGCATCTAACTCTTCCTTTCTGTAGAGACAAATGCCTCTAAACTTCAGCATAAATAACCCTATTTTCAGGACTAACTGTTTCTCTAATTGAATAAGTAGCTCCTAGCACTAACCATTGCCTTATAAACACCAAGAAAATCAATCTTCATTTCCCTGACCAGGTGAAATAAAGATTGTAACCCACAACTGTCAACCCTCCTTACACTAAAATCCACTGGTTTAATTTAGAGGGAACTGCAGCTTTCTAAAATACAGTTTGAAAGGCAGGATATGCATGGTTTCTCCAAAGACTTCAGAATAAAATAAAACTGAAAAAAATTAAACAGATACATTCAAAAACAGAAGAAAAGTCTCCAAGTTGTTCAGGTAGGGTTCTGAAAATTGCAAGTTTCCTGGTAATGTGAACAGAAATTACCAAGATGAAAGGGTTTGCAACACTTCCAATAAAGGATAATGGTTGAAAAAGTTTGCTATGGTTCTACTTGTACTTCAGGATTAAAGCATAAACCATTGAGCCAAAAGATGTTTCTTTGGACTCATATGTATAGAGTTTAGATATAGATAAAATCCAACCTGGTATTACCTTTAGATCCTGTGCCTTGTCAGATGTACAGTCAAACCTGTGTAATTCCCTTTTTTTTTTTTTACCCAAACACCAATGAGCCTTAACAGCTTGCAAAATCCTTATGAACTGCAGAAATTATTCTAGTTTTACTGCCTGAATGCTGGCATAACAGCACCTTTTTAATGTACATCAGCTTGTGATGTGATTGCCAGTGATTTACTTGGCAAAGGAAGTAACATGCTTTTTCAATAAGAGTTTTCTATCAATATTATCAATGTCTTCTGCTGGGTCCCAAAGCTGGGGAAACAATGGGGTGCAGGAGTTGCCTTAGCTGAGTAGGCAGAGAGTGGGCTGGGAGGAAATGTAAAACTCTTGGTTACACTCACATTTCAGCATTTGTCTCATTTCTCAGACAGGTAAAGAGCTCTTAGAAGTTACACAGGCAAAAGACAAGACTGTTTTATTTTCACTATATATTTCTACTACATCAAAGACATCCAGCATATCAAATATTTATATGACAACTTATTAAACCAGAATTTCACTGAGCTACAACTCTTGGCATTGTGTTTCGTAAGCATTTCACTTTGTGATAAATATACCAAAATTTCATAAAACACCATACAGTTTTAATTTTCTCTTCATAGCTCTCATTCGAGTTAGAGTATTAATGGATTTCTTTAAAAAAAAACCCACCAAGTCCTTATAATTGAACACAAGGTTCCACAGCTCTTGTTAAAATACAATTTAAATGCTGTTAAGTGCATCCCAGGTAAACAGCTGCTGGCCACTGATCCTGGTTAAGCTGACAATCCTATTTTCTGAATTCTGATAAAGTAGTGCCAGGCTCTGACACTCCTCCTTTGAACAAAACCAAATCCACTTTTGTGTTAGCAACCTGTATTGCCTGATAGTAACTGCTTCCGTTCTTCAATGGCAGTCCCAAAAAAAGCATAAAAGGAAGCTAAAAAAAAAAAAAAAGCCTTCCCACCTGAGAAAAGCCAGTCTTCAGTACCTCTTCTACAAGTTGAAGGTTTCTGGGACAAGAGGTAAACTTGGTGATTAATCTCACCAAATATAAAAAACCAAATTTGCAGTGCGTTTGTGTGTTTTCCTGTGTATGAGTTTAATTTCCAGCATGATTTTGCAAGAAGCAAAGAATATTAAACAAAGGACTTTTCTTTCTAAAAGATCTTTTGTCTTTTATTTCCTTTTTATCAAGTTCAGTATCTGTCTTTCACATGCACAAAAAGGATAAAATAGATAAAAAGAAGTGAAAATCATGTACAATTGTGCCAGCACAAAATCTTACAGCTTCCTGTAAAATTCCATTTTGTATTTAGACACATCTATTCAAAATATTTTCTACATGTTGTTATTCTAAGCATAAATTTAATCTAGTTTTGAAAAACTCTTCATCTTATTAACTGTATTAGCAAAAAACAGGAAGCTTGTCTAAAAATGCACATCCCTGCATGCATGCAGATCAAAAGGCAGAGAGAGAATGATATAAAAATTATGGATAAGACTTGATACATTTAAAAA
Source organism: Toxostoma redivivum (assembly GCA_013397375.1). NCBI lineage: Eukaryota > Metazoa > Chordata > Aves > Passeriformes > Mimidae > Toxostoma > Toxostoma redivivum. The sequence goes on from VXBI01011921.1 coordinate 608,719, forward strand.
ATTGCCTTGAGCTGATGAGCAATTGTATTTTACCTCAAGAATAGAAAATATTTTTAATCTTAAAAAGACCCAACAAAACCAAACCCATTAAGAAATGCCCCAAAACCTAAAACTTGTGTCTCCATGTATACCAGAACAGGATTCAGAACTGCAGGTATTTTAAAGCTGTAAGGTTACTTTTGACTACCTTCATTAAAATAGATAGTGATTATTTTTACCAGCTGTATTGTCCCATGTAAAACAAAAACAAAAACAAAAAAAACCACAAAAAAAGCACCAAAAAAACCCAAAAAACACCCAAAAAAACCCAAACAAACAAAAAAAACCAAACCTTTTTATACATAAATAAAATTTCTCAATTTGCATTTATTCAGCATTTGGTATTTTATAAGTAATTTAGCCTGGAGAAAAGGAGGCTCTGGAGGGACCCTATTGCTCTCTACAGCTACATGCAAGGAGGGTGTAAGGTAGCTGGAATCTTGTCCCAGGTAAGAAGTGACAGGATAAGAGGAAATGGCCTCTCTGTGTCCTGGGAGGTTCAGGTCAGACATCACAAAGAATTTCATGGTGGGAAGGACTGTCAAGTATGGGAATGGGCTTCCCAGAGTGGTGGGGGTGGAGTCACCATCTCAGGAGACATTCATGGGATGAATGGGACTCAGCACCCTGCTCTTTTTGACAAGGTGGAAAGCAGTCAAAGGCTGGTCTTGATGACCTGAAAGGTCTTATCCAACCTTAATGACTCTTTAATTTAGAAATTAGGTAAACATTTCTTTTCCTGCTTTTTAATTGAAAATGCAGATTTTGTCAGATATACCAACATTTAGTCAAGACCTTCCAGCAGTAGAACAAAATCCATACTGTGTCATTAGACTTTAAACAAGCACATGGTACATAGAAATACCTGATCAATGTAGACATGGTTTTCCTTAGGGTATCTAAGGAGCCATGTGAGTTCTGCTGAGAGGAAGATACCATTTCCTCCGACTGATTTGAAACCACTGTCTTTATCTTCTTGGCAAGTATTCCAGTCTCTAAGGTGTTATACAAAAGGGAGGTACTAACACCTTACCTTCACTTGTGCCCTAGGAAGAGAGGCCACATTTTGGCTGGTTGTTAGCTGAGTGCTCCCAAGTGTCTCCCAAGGAAGCAGTCTGAACTAGTCTGGATGTGCACAAAACACATAATATATGAAATTTTGAAGTTACAACATATCTAGCAGGCGCATATGCACCTGCAGAATTGATTGTGGCAGCTTGACAGTAAGTAGACTCATCCCCTCTCCATGCACAAGAGCTTGACCTCGTTTGAAGCAGACTAATTGCAATCTAAACAGGCAGAGGAAGATGAATCTCCAACTAAAAGAATGGCAAGTTTCAAAATATACAAGGTATACTTTAGGATAGTTTCTCTGGGATATTTACCTGTCTCTGGAAGAAAGAGGACACAGAACTTTCTCACATGTACTAAGAACAAACTAGTTTATGTACTTACAGGAATTTTTAATTAGCTTACAAGTTTTCAGTACCAGCTGCCCAGAAAACATCTAGAACTAACAGACTTTGGATCTTTATTTTCCTCCAACCATATTTATTCCAAAGACAAGAATATAACTATATACCAAATGCCTGTTGATTGTCAGTTTCCATTATGCTGACAAGTGTTAATTTCTAAAATTCAGATTTATTTGAAGATTTTTTTGAAATATGGTTTGATTTGCATGAGATGCAGAAACAACTGTTGGAGGAGATTGTTAAGATGACAATGTGATGCAGCATTTATAGTTAAACACATTTTCTTATTTATTTCATTTCACCAAGAGTGTTATGTTTGGATTTGTGCAAAACAATGGCACAGGCCAAAGAAAAGTTTTAAGGACTACAGTAGTTAACTCTACATGTTTTTAAAGCTCTTTTCTTTCTCATTCTTTCCTTCATGATGTATCAATGCCATGGAATACCAAAAAAGTACCCTGGCTATGCTGGACAGATCAGAGCTTAGGAATTTCTTGAGAATCCTAGTTAATAATCAAACCTGCAATGAGATATTGGGCCATTTTGGACTTGACTTCAGCTGTGCACAGCAACTTAAGAAATACAAGGATGGTTAGGATGGACTAATGGGAAAGAACATGCTGCAGAGCAGCAGTGGAGCTGGTTCTGGGTCAGCAGTGTCATCTGCCTGTTTTCATGTAGCTGCATGTACTATCAAATGAAAACACAACAATTACCTAGGTAAATGGCAAGATTTGAAAAATATCAGCCTAGGGAGAAATAAAATCCATGAATGACTCAATACATTAACTTAAAAGCAAGCAAGAAAAGCACATTCAGTGAAACAATCAGCTACATTTCAATCTATGTTAATTTTGTAACACCTGCAAATTTAACATAATGTGGTGATTCAAAAATGATGTTTTGCTTTTTCAACGCCATTAAATTATAGAACTATTTAGGATAATAGTATTCAGTGTCACAAATGATAGAGACACAACAGTGCAATGACAGAAAATATTGTTTTAAACTTGACCTAAGTAAGTCACCCATCCTTTGAGTACTAAAGGATCTTCAGTGTCTTAGTTTAGGTTTTCCTCTGCATCTCCCTTTTTGACTTCCTCCTTTCCTGTCAGTAATGAACAGTCTTTCAGAAATGAGATGGATTTATCCTTCTCTCTGGTACAGGAATTCCAGCAGACAGATCAGGGACTAAGTTATCTCTTAGTAGCTCCTAGTTGAGTGATATTTCCTACGTGAAGATGAATTTTGGTATACTTGCAATTAACCTGGTGCAGCCAGAAATAGAATAAATATCGGTACAGTATTTGTTTTTATTCACAAAGGAAAAGTGGAAAAAAATTTTCAAATCTACAAATAGATCCAACTACATAGGAAGCCTAATTATTAATTTAATTTTTATTTTTAGCATATTGTGGAATAGTCTTTATAAATGAAACTTATCCTGCATTTATTTTTTTGATTTATGAGTCAGAAACTTCACACTATAAAATCTTAACTTTTTTCTTAAATTATTTTAATTGGTTACCTTCAAGACTGAGAGAAAATACATTTTTTCCACTAGTTTATGCAGTGAACTTATTCAGTAGGCAAAAATGTCACTGAGAAAACATGCCAAATTATTGCACTTTTGATTTTCTTTAGACTTCTGCATACTATTTTATATGGCAGATCTTTAAAATGACAGTGAAAACCAGTATGAAATTAAGAAGTGCATCAACCAAGCCTGTTCCTACTTATCTAATTTTGCTTAGGTAATGCTCCTCTTCAATTTTCTTAGTAAAATATGACAAGCCATGTTCAACAAACCAGATTCAGATTAAACCACATTTAGGAAAGTGCTACCCTGCAAATTAAACTTCATATAACTGTCTTGGCACAGAACCACCAGCAAGAGATGAACTAGAAAACCTTCCAAGTCAAGCCCAGAACTGGAAGACTTTCTTTATGTGGAAGTTGATCAAATTCCTCTCAATTAAGGAGGCAGCCAACCACAGAACAAGTGAGTTTTGAAAAACAGGTTATAAGCAATATAAATGCTTCCTGGCACAAAATGTTAGCAATAACTAAGAGATTGAGCAGGTGAAAGTACACTCAAACCACTTCCCATTTTCAGGAAGCTCTTCTAGTTTGCATTTTCCTTTCCTTTTTTTAGGCTTAGGCTACAATATAAATGTCATTCATTCTTAGAAATTACCAACAGGTACAGTATTTCTTACTGCATAGCCTTTGTTTCTTCAATACTTTTAGAATTTGCCGATGTGATCAGAGTTGGAAAAAAACTCAACTCCCAAGTTCTGCAGCCTGCAGAAGCACCATCATGAGAGATCTTTCTGAAGAGGTTATACATGTTTGTGTTAACCTAAGTGTGTTAGTGTGGGATGGTGTGACCTTGTGAGGAAGGAATATTGTTCGAGTTTCGTATTTCAAGTGAGGCAACTCAGTGAGGACAGTCGATAACTACTTGTGAAATGTAGTATGAGGGAAAAAAAACTTAGCTGCAAATTAGAATTCATTGGCAAGTACAAGTAGACATAATATACTAACTTGGGTTTTTTTGGGTTTTTTTGGGGTTTTTTTTGGTTTTTTGTTTTGTTTTTGGGGTTTTTTTGGTTTTTTTCCCCAAAGCTTCCCTAACATATATGTTCTAGAATAGATTCAATTTAATGGCTATTCTAAAATATGTACTTAAAACTCTTTATGCACATGCAATACTAAAATTTCAACTGAAGAAGGCCTTAAAGTAATACTCTATCATATCCAGTCAATAGTGTAAGTTAAGATTCCCACTTAAATCTGCTTTATGTAAAAATTAGCTGGTCTCATATTAAATGTCCTTAAACACACTTATGTATCTCATATTTGTACAGTCCTGTCACACTAATTTCATGTTGAAAATTCTTCTCAGATTCACTTCAGAATGAAATGAGAAACTAAACAGGAAAATGAGTGAAGTCAGTGGTCATTCTGAATGCTCTGCATTGGCACAATTATCTGAAAGAGACATTTCTACTTCTATTTTTTGTCCTTTTAATAGGAATTAATCTATAGAGATTAAAATCAAGAACAAACATTAAATCTTAAATTATCTACATCCAAGCTCCTTAGAAAATTTTAATAGAACAGCACCTGTACCTAAAATGACAGAAACGGCCAAAGGTGGATTAACAACCAACTAATTAAGAACACTTAACTCACGGTGATGTGCCTTGGACCACAGGGCGTGTTTTGCTTATGACACTTCTGGAGCAGCCTAACTCCTCAACAACACTTAGAGGATTTCTCCTGGAACTGAGAGACAGACACCAAATTTGCTGCAATCTGTGCAAAACAGCTGTTCCTGAACGTAACCTTGGATGCCTGATACTCCAACCGGGGAAAACAACCAAGGGCTGCAAGCCAAGGCTGTGCTGTTTCAGTAGGACCTTCCCCATTAAGGCCAAAATTTGTGGAAGCACCATCTGTTCTGACAACAAAGAGCACGGCTTTTCTTTATTTTTTGGTTGATCCCCCAGCTCCCAGTGTAATATTTTCTTCACCTGTGACACTGCCACATGTGCCTGGCTTTGCAAAGTGTGTACCACATGCCACAGGGAACAATTTTCTTCCAAGTTTTGCATTGTCTAGCAATAGTAGGGAGCAAGACCACAAATTAAACTCCAATCACACAGAAAGTTGTTTACAATGTAAACCACAGAGAGTTTTCATTGTTCAAATGCCATTGATGAAATCCACACAAATAAGTCCCTAAGTTCTCTCCTCAAAAATTAATGCTAAAGCATTTATTCATAACTACATGTTCTTTTCAAAATTCTAAAATTACCCAGCTTTAATGACATCTCTTTGGAGAATTTGGATATACAATATGTTTAAACCTAAATTAACTGTTTGTCTGGAATCCTGGTTAAATCACAATTCTGAAAGTGAAAATCTTTCAGGTGAAATTTTTTTTCATAGTAGTTATATTCATTGTAAAAGTCAAACTTCACTTTGAAGTCAGCAATTTGGAAAAGCATTTTACTTCTTCAGAAGTTAGGGGAAAAAAAAAACAATAAAATGGTTTTTTCAAAGTAGTTCAGAACTTTCTACGGTGTTGGAAGAAAATAGGAAGAACTTGCATGACAGCAGGAAAAAATGGCATGCTATGGAACTGATGTTAACTTAAAAATTACAAAAAGAACTCAAACAGGTTCCTATACAGAATTAATGAAAACTAACAGAGGTACTCTGTGCTAAGAGTTCAGATGTAAGAGCTGGGGGAGAGGGACAGATAAAAACAAGATGGGAAAGAAAAAAAAATAACAAGTAACTAAGGCATCAGCTGGACAGATCACTGGCAGAACAGATAACGAAAAATTAAAAATGGCTACAATATTTGGTTACTAACACTCAGCAAAACTCCTACTAAACCAAGGTGGGGTGTTTTTTTTTTGTTTTTTCCCCAGGAAAAATATTTAATTTATATTTAATTTTCCTCTTATCAGTGGTTACAGTGATGCCAAGTTAATTGTTTCACCACACAAACAAATAGATCTAGAAGTAAAGAAGTCAAAATAAAATCCTTGTCCAGGGACAAAAAATATAAAAAAAAAATTAAAAAAACCTAGAAAAGACTTGCTATTCTTATGTAAGAATTCTTTAATTTTATTTTTTTGGAGGGAATTTCATAGCAGCACCACTGCCCCATCAAGGTATTATTTTAGAGTAGTATTTGGTGACAACTCCTCTAATAAAACTGCAGGTTTGATAAATATGTAAGATACACAAATAATACTAAATTTTATGAGCTACATATTTTCTAGTAAAATATTTTAAAGTATGCAAGTTTTACTATAGCCACAGAAAAATCAGGATGTTTTAAAAGTAAGAGGCAATCCTAGATAGCCTTAAGAAATCAGGTAAATAAGAGAAAAAGCATCTCCAGTTTACAGATGAGGAAATAGGCCACAAGAGTAAATTTTATATTGAGGTGTGTTTCCATACAGCCTATTTACCACCCAGATTATACAGTTTGGGAAAAAGTGTGTATTTTTGAGACATAAAATATTTATATGAACTCATTAAACACAAGTCTACATTGGACTGGTTTTATCTCACTGTACCTTCTTAGCTGTTTTATTAGGAATTTATGTTGTGTTTCACTTACATAAAACGACCATGTTTTCCAGGTGAATGAATGCTGTTAATTTTCCAAGAGTTCTGCAAGGAACAGAGCTGTGAACTCACACTCAGTCCTTTAATTTCAAAGAGTATAAAGGTTTCATGGAAGGTCTCTACTAACTGAAATCTTTCACCTATGAAGAAGCTTTTTCAAATAAAGTAAAATGGTCTCCAAAATTTCTCAACCTAATATGCCATTTTCATAAAATCTTAGAAACTTCTTTCCAAAAAAAGTCTTATTATTTCAGTAAACATAAGAACCGTTACAGATAAAAGCTAACTTTACTCTAAAATAGACACTAATATGGTTTAGTATATTTTTTGAAAAGTGGTTTTCATGTGATCAGATTCAAACAATACAGAATAGTCTAAGGGAATGGAGATCTTGAACCACGGTATACTTCTGAAAAAAGATCTCTAAATCATTGGGAAGCACACTAACTGCAC
>VXBI01011921.1:615904-657196 GCA_013397375.1 Toxostoma redivivum
TTTTTGAGTTTTAGTCTGATATCCACAAAAGCCTCAAGATAAAAAGCTTATGTTGGGTTCCTACCTCTGGTAAGCCAATTTGAATTCTGCTTGTCAAACACTGCCCTAAGACACAGTAGTAGATTTGACCATGTGATCAAACTCTACCAACTTAATTTACTCTCTTCCATGAATAGACCAAAATAATTTAATTTTCCATCCAATTTGACATAAACTGAAAATTATGGGCGGGTCTCAGAATTTAGGCAGAAGACTTTACTGGTAATCCTACTGAAAGGAGCTGAATGAGTTACAATAGGGCCTGTCTCATCCAAATTGAGATCACTGATGATCCAAACACACAGGGAACGATTAATAATGGGTCTGTATGCAAGCTTTGCACAATGTTAAGCATTCTGTTTTCACATTTGAGTTCAAGAGGGTAGTGCAGGAAAGCCTCACAGATATGCATTTGTTTTGCTTTTTCCCTGGCTTCAATGCCTCAGATACCAATAATTAGAACTACCTGATATGAAGTATAAGATATTTAGCTATGGACTTGTGGGATATGGGGTATATTTGTTGAAGTGGTTAAGGCTTATGCTGAGCAGAAGGCACAGCTGCAGGCTGGAGGGTTGGAAGTCAGCTGAAAGATAATTATGAAGCACGGACAGCAGACTGCAGCCGAGCCTGACAGTGGGTGCCCTTCCTCTGTTAAGTTTTGGTTATGTCTGGCTGAAATTAAAGGTAAAAGAAGGGGGTAATTTCTGCAATAAGGTGATCTCCTTTGGATGCATAAGGGGGTCCATGTCTCTTTGTTCCCCATTGCTACACGGACTCACTGTACTACTTGCAGTATCATCAACATGCTGAAAGCAAGCTTTTTTTAAAAAAGATATTTTGCTTACCTTCCTGCACAGAACCATACATCATTTATTTCTACAATTTGTAGTTCTATTCACACAAAATATTCTACAGGTAAACATGCTTCTTTACAGTTTCTTTACATAGGTGCATTAACCTAAGAAAGACTGATAATATACTGAAATACTGAAAGACTGAAGTTCTTACCTATAAGAATGTATACAGACAGCATAATTTTCCATTTTAGTGGGAAAAATATCAGTGACTGAGCTGTATGCTTCCTATACTGGGGGAAAGGCCACTGAAGGAGAGATCTTTGGGTAAAGAAAATAACCTAACTTAAAGCAAAAAGCATTGATGAGTTCTGTTGGCAGGCAGAAGGAATAGTTTAGGAAATACTTAAAGGCACACCATGGCTATGGATATATATGCCAACAACTGGTAAATCCAGTTTTCTCTCCCTCTACATTAATATTGGCTGCTGTGGTCAATTCATGTGACAACTGCAGCTTTTCTGGGGCTTATTTCATCCCCAATCCTTAATAGCAGGTATGTCTGACCTCATCTAAGACTGCAGCTACAAATTATCATGTAGTTTCATGCAGTTATCGGCATATATTTAAAACTAGCATAGTGTTTGAATTACAGAAGAATAATTTAGCTCTATTATGGAGATTGATTCTTCATTTTAAAAACTCCTGAATAATATAAAAGATTTGTATAACTAAAGTGGCAATTTCCTACTAGAAATGACCTTTTATAAATTTATTCATCTGGGTGATACACAGAAAATGCTGTCTGCACCTTTCCATGTTGACATCCCCTCATTCCCTCTATAGGAGATCACTACTCTCATATACACACTTAGAATAATTTTTAAATAATGCAAACTCTTAGTATAGCCTCTCATATGATTTGGGCCTGGGGCACAAAGCAACTACTCTCTGAAATTCAACTGTTAATATAACTTCCAGATAAATTTCAGAAAACCCAAGGCACATTTCTGGTTCTAATTTTAGTATGAGTAACTTCTTCTAGCATTAGAACGAAAAATTTTGCTTTATTCAACAAAATTAACCCCAAAATTCAGTCCTGACTAAATCTTACATTTTTCTTCATTGGTTACTGAATGTATCTTAAGCACATTGAAGAGTGGGGAGATCTTAAGAATAACAGGAGTGACTAAAATGCACTACTGAACACATAAGTAATGGTAAATGAGCAATTTTCTCACTGAAAACTGTGCGAACATACTTAAAAACATGTAAAAAATTTTACTAATAAAATTGTTCTGCCTGAAGTTACCGTTATCCAGTATTTCAAAACATGGGAAGAAACTAAACTATGAATCAAATGGGAGTATTTTCACACATTTTTTAGAATTTAATGTTTTCCATAAACAACTGTACTTGTCTGCAGATGTGTATCTATTGCATCCACATTTTAATTATAGATCTATCACCAAAAAGAATATTTTCACAGCTATTCAACGGGCTAAAAGGATATGGAATAAGGAAGAAGGAAAAAATTGGAAGCACCACAATAAATATACTGGAAAAAAAAAATAAAAAAAGATCAAACCCTGATGATCTGAAAGGAAGTTAACAATCCATTCTGCATTCCAGCTTCTACTTAAACACTCAGCTTGTTATGAGATTGCTACTGTGAAAAAAAGAACTGTGAGTTTAAATCGCTTTTTAATTGCTTTCACAGTTCATTCATTGGGCAATGACCAGGTAATGGTCAGGATAAGTGCCAGTAATATTTCTCTTGTGGTTCCTAATTCTAACCCCAGTCAAATTGCTCTACCAGATTTTTTCCAACAGTTAGCTCAAATCAACCTCATTTACAACCCTTTTTTTCTTTTTTTTGTAATTGGGGCTATTGAGAGACAAAATGAGAAATTGTTTTGAAAGTAGTCTATCTCATAATTTTGTTTTTATCTAGATTTTCTTTATAAAACCTATTCATGTTAGGTTAATTTTTCATATTCTAGGCAGTATTTTTTTCTGAATGGACAAACTACAGAAGCCAATAATTTCTCTTAAGGAAAGCCCCCCACACAAACATATTCTTTTTTGATTGTTTCCATTCAGTCTCCTCTACATTTCCACGGTTATCCTTCCTTTCCTCCTTGTTCTTGTGTTCAATTTAATTGTGAACACAATGTATTCAGTCCAGAAAGAGAGAAGGAATAAATCAGATAGATTATTTTTAAGCAATGCCATGATACCATACCAATAATGGCTTCTTAGCCATCTAAACATGTGTTAGCACTTGTGCTGCTGAACGAAATATCTTCTATTTTTTTATGATTAAAGATGCACTCTTTCCACCTAAGAGCAAGATCTATTTTACATAATAAATACTAAAGTGCATAATAAAAATGTTTTTCCTGCCTATTTCTTCCTCCATATTGGAAAAAAAAGCCCAGTCCTTACTGGGTGTCAATAAAATCTGTTTTTACCTTCAATAACATGGCATACTGTTTGGAATTCATATTGTGTCTTTTCCCTTTACAGACACTACAGACCCCTTTAATTGCATGAATTGATGTTTTCTTCTGTTTGCCATTAATTAAGCCATGGACAGTTCACAACAATGATGTCTCATCTTTCATTTCTAGTATTTCTCTGTTTATAGTATGTTTTTAGCCTTGATATTCATAATTGAAGTGTCACAACAAATAGTACTAGCATTGACCAAGTGAGCTATAGAGCCTGAATCAATAAAGTGTTCCTCAGTGGAACTTAGTTTGATTTCTGCACCCCCCTAAGATAAAAATATACTATTCTGAACTGGAGTTGCATCTCTGGAAGATACCACTGTAGACAGGCCAGCATCCTGGTGCTGGCTTAGCCATCTCAAGTCCAGAAGTTTTCTATTAAAAAAAAAAAAAAAAAAAAAAAAAAAAAAAAAAAAAAAAAAAAAGAAGAAAAATTACTATTGAAACTTCAAACAGATGAAATTTTAAATTTGCCAGCTGGTGGCTGACACTCCTTAATCTTCCTGCTCTGGTTTGAATGCTGACTAGAAAGCAGGTACACAATACACTTACAACTTTGCAAGTATTAGACACTTGTTCAGACACAAATCTACATCAGTCCTGCACTGTGCACAGAAAAATGCACATCGGATCAATCATTTCGATTTTGCTTTTCTCCTTCTGAAGGTGAGGCCACATAAGTTTCAACAAATATTTCATACATATATTCTCTCCACTGCTGGCAAATATATGTACCTGTATTCGATTTGATAATGACGTCAAATGATTTCAAACAACCCTATATATTTTAGTTGTAATTCAATGGGTTTAAACATGCTTAAACTTTTGAATTTATTTGCATATTGAGCAAGTGGAGTCACAGTCCTTTCTCAGTCATGTACAGTGCATCATCTGAGGAAAAAAGTCTCAAAGGTGTGAAAATGAGGCCAAGGAAGGGCAAGAAACTGGACAGAAACAAATATGCAGGGGGGAGGTACAGAATTAGGTGAGAAGAGTGAGTTTAAAATCTCACAAGGACATGAGAATGATACCTGTTTTAAATTCCCACACAATAAATTATTCTGAAAGTGAATATATGTTTTATACATATATTATTTCTATGTGCTTTTGATAAAGGCAAATGCAAATAACAATTTACATTTTTGTAGCCCACAACTTCAATCTTCATTGTCCAATGGTAAAAAAATCATCTTTCATATGCAACTTATGATCCTCATTCTAATGAGGACTTTGAAAACTGACAAAAGCATGTAGATTTCTTTTTCAAATTTATCTTAAGTGTGTACCTGAATTTTAAATTAATAGAGGCAATTTTTGTTTCCAGTAGTTCTCCTGGTACACTCTACGTGAGGTTTGTTAGCAGCATTCCTACAGTCAGATAACACTATCAAAACTCAACATGTGCATCCCATCCTTATGGAGAAGGGGATTAGTGATTTCTGGACAGAATTTTGCTACCAGAATTTTAGTTATTTTTTTTAAGACTGATGAGATCATTAGGTCCATGTTTCTCATGGTTAATACTATATTTTTATTACTCTATTGTTTATTTATAATTTTTGTCTCTATTGTTCCTGTACAATTACTTCGCTCTTTCTGTTAGTTTAATTGTATTCTGCTTTCAGTGAAGCAGAAAATTTAATATATTTGCAAAACTGCATTGTACATGAATTCCATTAAGTTAAATATATTTAAGTGACTATATTAGGAAAAAAATCATAGAAGAAAAAACAGCATAAAGCACTTTTTTTCTAACCATATATTATCACTATTCAATATTACAACAGAATGTCAGAAATTGTAATAATGAAAATATTATTTAACTATGTGAATGTTTTCTGTATTTACTTGCACAACACTTGCACACCAAGGAAACCAAGTATGAGTTATTTTGAAAACTGAACCTTGTTATCAGCTCTTTAAGAAGAAAATACTTAGAAAATAAAATTAGCAAGTATATTAGACTGCCAAAGGTAAAACACTATAGAATCTTATAAAAGAAATTACCAGATTAGTTCTTAATGCCTTTTCTTTCAATAACTCTTGCAGAAAATCCATGGGAAAAGAGATCATTGATTTTCCAGTATACTATCGTGGATCTTTGCTTTCTTTCAATGCTATTATCAAACACTGAAACTAAAATTTAGTATTTCCTCATTATTTATGTTTCATTCGTAAACATTTTTCCCCATGAACACATTTCATTCTTTAAAAACTTTTTTGCCAAAAACAGACTGAAACAGGCTCTTCCATTTACTTTAAGAGGAAAAAGACATTTTTAAAAATCCCTTTAAGAATATTCTTCTCTCTCATTCTTCCTTTGGTGGGTTTTCAGGTGATCAGTTTTTGCTGCCTTTCACTACATTGGCTTGGAAGAAGTCAGTATCTCTCCATGCTTAACACTAAAAGTTAGAATAACTGAATTACTTTCCAAGAGCACTTACGAAGACCCTACTTGTATTTTAACTTATATTATGTAAATCACATTACAGAAATATAGTGATTAAGTTCCACTTGAAATCACCACGTGCTGCCAAAAGCTCAAGTACCTAGAAATTTAACAGCGTCTAAGATTTTCAATTGAATTGAAAAGCCCTATTCAACACCTCCACCCAGGAAGGTAACATTCAGACGTTATGTATTAGCTGTAAAATCCTCATCTGCTTGTCAACAGCTTCCAGAGGCAATACAGAGTCTTCAGTGCCCTGTATAAAATAATACAGTTATTTCAGCAAGAACTGGAGAAAAAAAAATATAGAAAAGATTTCAAACGTTTTCTTCAGCTCAAGTATCAGCTTAAAAGGAAACATTTTAAGTGGCCAGAATTTGGCCTTAGTGTAGTAGTAATTACAATGAGAGATTAAATCAAACAAAAAACTATCAGAGTTTTAAACCAGATGATCTTGCTTAGAGAAGAATAATTATTTTTGTTTTTATTTATTTATCACATGGAAGAGAGAAGATGCAAATAAATGTTCTAATACATATTTTATAACATTTGAAATTTTACCTCCTGGGCTTCATGAGATAATACTATGTAAAATTTGGATTCGTTCAGTACTGTACCACCAAAGTAGCTTTAAAATGCTGTGATTTATGACCCAGAAATGTTTAGATAATTGCTGCATGTGCTTTAGCATTCCTTGCAGAAAGGAACTACATGGGAGTTCTGGCACAGAGATTAGAGTTCGCAGCAGCAGAGCACAAAGTGCCAAGCTGAAGAACATAATATCCAGAATTAAAGACTCAGATGTGAGTGTAGTTTCATGAACCAGCCACAGGATCTTTCACATTTCATGGCTTGGTGGCTTCTGACAGTTCAACAGCCACTTAGAAATATGACCCTGCAATTAAAGGAGTCATCACTCCCTAGGCAAAAAACAGTGCTGCAGGCACTTCTGCGTTAGATTTACCAATATTTTTTTTAAGTTTGTGCACATCAGGACATCAAGTTCAAGGGATAATTATAGAGCCTGCCACCACAACCCAGTCTACAGCGCATGCAAACTGTCCCTTCACTTTAAACTTCACAATTTAGCTACTCCAAATTCTTGGAGGTGTGAGGATCACCTGGCAAAGGCTTCTGACTTACTGAAGGCTACTGGTGAGCAGAGTTAAGTGACTTTACGTCAAACACTCACAGGAGTTTAACATTCTAGCAGACAAACAGCACAAGCCACTGGCTGTTTAATAAACTTAAATGTTTCAATATAAGAGTAACTACATTATGAGAAAACTGAAAAACGAGAACATTTTTTTTGCTAGTAGCCAATTCACACAAGCAACAAATTTTCAGTGTTATAGCTAAAGTCACAGCATTTATATGTAGCTTGGAGTCACTGTAAGCTTTCATCTTTTTGTTGCTGAGGCATCAAACCGAATCAGCAGCAAGAGGGTTATGGAAGAGAATGGAAACAGAAAGATGAAATAACAGCACTGAAAGAATTAAAATTTGCAGTGCTGCTGAGATTGAATACAAACATCGTTCACCTTGATAGTGTATTTTTAGTAAATATGAAGTTGCAAGATTATGTCAGTTGATGATTATTCATGTTAGAAGTTGGGGTTTTTTTGAGTCTCTGATGATGGTTGGATCATACAGTATTCAATTAATTACTTAATCATGGCAAAAAAACAAGAAAGATGAATGCAAATGAATCATTGGCCACTCTGCTGACAGACTGCAGGAGGGGTGGAGGGAATTTTAAAACAGCTGATTAGGTTTAACTCTGCCTGGTTTTTGAAGTGCGTCATCAGCTTGCCCCACTCTTTTCCCAGCATCCAAGAGCAATTAGTTCTAAATTAATATTGAAGGTGTAGAATCCAATAAAGCCAGCCACTCAGGAGACCAAACACAGTTACTGATTTTCAATTCCCTGAGTCTGAAGGTATTGGAAGGTATGTAGACTTCTGATCACAAATGAACATTTTTGTCAGGACAGTGGTACATTGAAAGCAATAGTGCACCCTCAGAACACAGAGGTATGGTTCATCAACTCTTTATCCCACATACCAAAATTCTTCCTACTCCTAAAAACCTTTAAGATATCAAAGTAGTTTTGGAATAATTTCAAATATTAGGACTTCAGTGAATCAATATCCTTTCACTAGAGGTGATTTCATAGTATCAAGATGCTTTTCAGATAAATGCTGATGCAAATGTCTACTCCAGTACTTAAAAAGCTGAGTAGAACTCTGATGTGTAATAAATTGGTCTTTCTTTTTCAGAAATTTCTGCCAACTGAAAGTCTTCAAAAAATAGTCCTGTAACAGAAAATGCTGAGTATTTTTAACCCCAGGAATAACCACCACTTTCCTTGCATCCATTGTCACCTCTTGGAGAGAGACTGTATTTCAAAACTCCAAGTGGAAAACAGGAAAAATCAACTCTCCTATTATATACACATTTCCCCTAGCACCTTCAAACAAAACTGCTTATGCTGGCCAAAGATCAAAACTGATGTCAGCCAGACAAAGCTACATCAAGTTGATTCATATTGTTCCTGAAAATGTTCAAGGCTTTGGATCTCCAGAGACAAAAAGCTTTCCCATACTGTAAAAGGCTTTAAATTGTATTTCCCATTATGAAAATGAACTGGAGAAAAGATTGGAGATTCTGAAAAGTCCATTGCAGTGAATACTTGGCAAAGTGTGCTGTAACAGCCCACTTATAATGAGCAGGATTGGGTTTTTCTTTGGTTTTGTTTTGGAGAAATCAATAAGTTAGTTATACAAGAAGATAGAAAACAAGTTTGTTTCTCCAACAAGGAGCATGGAAAAGTTAATACCACTGCCCAGTTTTCACTGTGGTATTTTCAGTGGATGTTCAGTTTCTGACTAAATATGCTGGCTTGTAGTCATGGAATGTGCTTGTGGAGTCACAGGCTTGACAAACTGGCAAGGTTTCATAATTTTATTATTAAGCACAACACAAATCTTGGTGGTAGAAGATCAGACAGCTACAGAAGGTGAGCTGGGCAGCACCACAAACCTGGCCTGGGTACTGTGGAAGCCGTGGGAGAGATGAACTCAAGGCAAGAACAAGAGTGAGAACATCATGTCTGGTCACTGTGACCACTCTGATGTGGGAAGATGTAACAAGGACATTGCTAGTGCAAAAATAATGTAATGAGGCTTGATAACCGAAAAGATTGTGTTGCTAAGGGAACAGGGGCAAAGGGGTCCGAGTGGAATATTTGGTACAGAAGTTAGAGGACTATAAATGCTGGTGATGATTAGCGTAATAAACCGGCTTTGCTTGCAATAGCATGGTCTGTGTCCCTCAATCCCCACACTTGGTATTGGATTTGTCAGCCTTAAATGTATTGCAAGCTGAGAAACATCCATCTATGACAGTAAGTATAGAAATTATGGACTTGGTTTGGCAGCTGATCAGATTACTGACAACTGAAGAGAGGAAGGGGCAAGCTCTTTCATGTGGCTATCTCTGATAATCACACAAGATACTCAGTATAAGTAGGGGTGAAAATAGTAGGTTAAACCTAGATGGTTTCAAAAGAACCATGGCAGAGCTCACAGACAGATGCACTGAAGGCAGAATAGGCCTAAGAGTGATTTGAAAGTTTGCAATGCAATCTAAAGTCATCATCAGAAAATTCTCCTGAATTAACTCATGTACATGTGAATTTAAACCAGTTCAAGAAAGTAAAGCAGAGCATGCAAATGTATGGAATTTGTAACAGAAACAGTAGTGTTGACACTGAGATGCCTAATAGCATACTCTAAATTAGTCTGTAAAAAAAAATTAATAAATTAATCTTTGAAAAACACAGCTGTTAAAAAATTTAAAGGTAATTACAATTTCAGTGGATTTAACAACTGATGAAACCCCAAAGGAATTCCATTTTGTTCACCAGTCTTCCCAATAGCCAGAGTTCACACGTCATTCAGGCTTAAGGTGAACAAGATGGATTTGGAAAATTAAAACCTAGTTCAAGCTCAGATGCAAATAAAAAATTTATTTGTTACCATCTTTTCCCAGTAAAAACAGAAAAGCACTGCTACAGTAATCAAAACGTAAGAATACAAGGACAAGTATATTTAAAGCTCAGAAAACAACGCAGTACTGAAATTCAGAATCTGTGTATAAAAAGGATTATAAATGTCTTCAAAGTAAGACAAAACCATTAGATCATCATCATTAGTTCTTTTACACCCAAGAGTTTTCAGGCTTTGTCACTGCACAGATCAATAGCACAGGCTTCCTCATTAAAATTCAGTCAATAATTAAAGCTAGCCAGTACATCAGGGAAGCATTAGAGCATCACTGACTGCTCCATGCTAGTTATTGTCAGTACATTTATGTCATTATTGCAACATTTTCTGTTATTATTTTATGTCAGCTATTTCTTCACATGAGGTAAAGTACCAGCCCATTTGTCAAAGTTGAGGTAGTAATCCTTTTGACCAGAAGCATCTAAAGAGGGAAATTATGGACTTATCCCTAAAAAAACTTAGAAGTATTTTACTTGGGGAGAGTACTAGTAATACAGGAGCTTTTCACCTGATACAGGATGAGATATGAAAAAATATCTACTGATCCACATAAAGTTTTCAGCCAGTTAAACAGAAAAACTCCATTACAAACTGAATGTAGCTGGTAACATGGGACATACGAAGATCTATTGGAGGAAGAAGTGACCTAAAATCTACGGAATAATGGCTTGCACATTATGTTCCAGACCCCCAAATGCCCGTCTCACAGCCACAGGTTTTACAGGGCAAAAAGAACTCTGAAACCCATTGTCAGAAGTCTACTTCTTTTCCAACTTGATTTTAATTGAAGTTTTTTACTGAAAGGCATTTCAGCACTGATTTATAAAAAATATGTTTGAGAACAGAATAATTACAACATGGAAAACTTGTCAGGTAAAAAGAAATTAAAGAACATGCATATTGGAGAGGAGGAACAGTGAGGGGGGAGACAGAAAGAAAGAAGCTTTCAATCCTGGAAAATTTCCATACTGGCATTAAAAAGACAAAATAGCTCAGAAACTTAAAGTATTTCAAAGCAAATTAATCACGAGGGAAAGCTGGAAAGCCTATTATCAGGAGAAATTTCAACAACTCTGCCAACTGGTAAAGAAATGGTGCTTTTTTTCCCAAATATGCATTAAATATGTAAATAAATTTTGTCTTTTAATATATCAATATGAACAGAAATCACTGTCAATACTAGAAAAACTCTGATCATGCAATTTTTAAAAGACTAATTCTTAAAAAGAGGTTAATAAACCTGCATCTCTGAGAAAGAAGTTTGAAGTTTCTCTATGCAGGTGAACAAAGGGACTATTTACAATTTAGAAGATTTGAGGCCATTTAAGTAATACTTAATTTTATTCTCTTAAGAGCCACATTCTGATTTTTTTCAGAACTAACACTAATATATTCAGCAGCAAAAGCCTATATACTAAACCACTCTGATTATTTAGAATATTGGGGGGGTTTCAGTGTTATTTAGAAAGAATTTAGAAAGGATTTCTGTCAGTGTAAAATATACTGGAGATCCAGAAACAAAACCCAAACAACTTCTTTCATGGTCAACTGGGAAGAAAGGAAAGCCAGCCTTGTAACAGAATTTTTATCTACACAAGTTTTCAAATTCATATAGGCTTGAGAAATACACAAATTATTTTCAAGTTCTTGTTTGAAAGTTGAGAAGGTTAATAAAAGGAGCTTTGAAATTTCTTCTTAATTTTCCTTCCTGCATTCTCCCACAAATTATTTGTGTCTCATGTCAATTTTTCAGAGGAAAGAAGAGTGCTACACATTTCTACCCTCTTTGTCAGTAATGAGCAACTCCAAACCATTCCTCTACTATAGACATACTCACTTCATACTGCTTAAATGCTTGAAAAGACTGTGATTGGAAGATGGATGCACATAGAGAGGATCATGATGAGCTACATTACATTGCTTTTCTCCCTCTTTAAAATAAATGCAATCACATAATTTATGGTATTTGCAATTTATTTTTCTCCCAAGATTACAAATGTGAAGAGCTAATTGATTTTATTAGGTTTCACTCAGTCAACATATTTCTGTACGACATACTTTGACAACTAATCAGGAAGCATTTGGCAACAAATAAGATTAGAAGAGAAATATTTGAGAGTTAAGAGAACTTTCTAACCTATTACCAAGCGATTTCCCACCCTGATGAGCTGTATATGAGCAGCATACTAGCTGCATACTAGCTACCAGATACTAGAAATAGCTATTAACAATAAGTAAAAAATGTTGAGATGGTGTTAAGAGACTACAAATCCGTAATTTGTAAGGGAAATAAAAACCAGGCAAGTACACAATAAAAATGACAACTCTGCAAGGTAGAGAATCAGTGTTGCACTCAATGCCAAGCATGATACACTAAACACACACACTCAGTGAGTCTAAATAGTTGCAGTTCTCTTTAGTAATCACATCTTTAAAGCCTGATTGATTAAGGTATTTCAATAACTAAGATCTAGAGTTTCAAGAGACATTTACCTCATTTTTCAAAACTTGTCCTTAAAGACACTTAAATTTTGGTTTCTCTCTTCTCCTTTCCTCTGTTTTATTTCCTGACAAGAAGAAAGCCTAATAAAAATTGCTGAGATAAGTCATTAAAAAGGAAAGAAAACTATGAGGCAGGAAGAAGTAGAAGAAAAAATAATGTTTTTCTTTGTCCTTGCTGAATTTATGGAGATAGTCCTCATTTTAAGTATTTCAATAATTTTTGGACCCTCACATGAATAATGCCATCACAGTTTAACAACTGTGTTATTCTGATAATTTCAGACACTGGAAATTCTTTCCAGAATTAAAGAAGTCATAGCAACTAATAGTAGATATATGAATTTTTAAAGGAGCCTTTCCAATAGAATCCTGTCTCATATTGGTGTAATCAAAGTTAAAAGCTAATTTAAAAACCATACTGCTCTTGAAACGGAGACATTTTTTTCTTCAGTATCTCCCTTATTTCACCATTTAAAAAAATAAATAATATACTTATGAAGCTTGTTTCTCTTATTTTCATCTATGTACTACCTTCACTAATTTATAATAAAAACTGGAATTCTCTTTTTATATATAAATATTATTTTAATACTACCGTTGTATGGCAAAATATATTTGATCAGATTTTAATTGCCGTTTCAATTGTTCAAGTTTTCACTATTATCAGCAAATTTAAGGCAGCAAACAAGAGCAAGTCTTGCTACAAACAACTACCATACTCCACTTTCATTCAAACATTTATGAGATGTACATAAAAACTTTAGAAATTAAAACATTCTTGATTAATTTTCAGAATATGCAGTTGCAACTCAAAATCCTGTAGTGACTTGAAGAAGAATTTTTATTAGCATTTCAAGAATATGTTTTCCGTTTTTCAATTTTTCAATTCAAGAATTAACTTTCAAGAAGCAAATGGTAAATTCCTGCCTTCACTTCTTAATCCTGCTTTAACTTCCTATTCTTCACTTTCTGTAGAACTCAGGCACACATTTCTTTCCTCCTCTCCAGATTTTGTTTGGCTGGTTTCATTGACAGCTTTTCTTAAGTCATTTAGGATTGCATAAAACAAAAGTACAGCAGAACTCTCCGTAGCACTAAAATATTTCTTACAAAATCACATCTGCTTTTATTTCATTTGTCCCCTGCAGTGGCACACAGCAATTTTTAGGGCTCTAAGGTTACATCATGATGTACGTATCTTTGTCATAACACTGTGGAATGTTCCATTCACTGGTCATGGAAAAGGCAACAGTTAAAGCCACTCACCAGGTACTTGTTTTAATCTTGTGCTATATGGCAAACACAAAACCAATTTCAAATGCACCAAGGTGATACATTCTATAGATTCAAAAATAATGCGTAGGGGTTCCTTTTCATAGGATTTGCTTGCAGCACACATCCCAATTTCACTTTGAAGTAAGAAATTCAACTCCTCTCTAAAACTGTATCCCAGTAATTGCCATTTCAGCAGTGTATTTGCAAACATTAGCAAAAACAAAGACAAAATATTTTGGGGTACCTAAGAATGTATCTGAAGATATCACGTTATTTTTTCTGGTATAAGGATTATATTTGCTTTATTCTTTTGTCTTTATTTGTTTAAGTAAGTAATAGTGCTGAAATCTAGGAATTCATTGCTGTTATGCACATTTTTTTGTTAAACTAAGTAAAAGTTAAACCCCATTTCACGTTGGAAGAAAACCAACATTCTGTTAACATTTAGAATTAACTTGAAAGCGTAACTGAAAATTTTCTCTGCCAGCTTTTTGTAATCCTAATTTGGTTCATGACAAAAGAAAGAGAAGTATATTTATTCCCTTTGATTTCTGAATAAGTTCAAGTATTAAATTTACTCATGATTTTAATCAAGTTTTCTCATTAAAAATACAGCTGTGCTCCAAAACCATTCAATTTCCTTTAGATAAACAAGAATTGTTCTAGTGGAATAAAACAGATATATGAATTAGGTTGTTTTTTAAAAAAAAAATCCACTGACTTTTAAATCAATACAGCAGAAATATATATGAAACAAATTCTGTGGCATATGCTTGAAATTTTGCAGAACATTTGGAAGAGGCCTCATTTCAAGAGGAAAATTTCTTGGTTTTGTCCCATCACATTTTTTTCTTTCAAGTGATTCTGAAGTAGCTCTTCTCTTTATTCAGGCTTTAAGTGAAGGACATTTTGCCCATATGTGATTTTAAACCACATCTAAAATTCAACTTCAGTCTCATAATGAAAGAACTAATCGGAGTTCCAGGGTGGAATGATTACTGACAATGACCAACGAATAACAGAGTAATCTAGGTTTTAAGAGACCTTAGGGTGTCTCTAATCCAAGTTCCTTATTCAAGGAGGCTCAACTATGACCACAAACCAGATTGCTAAGGTTTTATCCAGTCAAATCTTCAAAAAACACTGAAGATGGAAATAGCATTGCTTGTCTCCCCGTTCTACTGTTGGCTCTCCTCACAGAAAATAGCTCCCTTACATCCAGCCTATCCAGACAGGAGAGGTCTTAGGAAAGAATATTCCAGACCTGCAGCTGTTACTGAGCACTGGTAGAGTAGGACTCATTAGCCTCTACTCCTTTAATCTGATTTTCCCCTCTGATTTGTGCACCATCACAGACCATGAAGTGATGACTAGCATACAACTTCACAGCTACAGCATCAGCTTTCCACAAGTTTTCTAGTCATATATGAAAGGAGAATTGGTGAAGAGAGGAATAAAAGTAACATTTTTGGGGGAGAAGCGGGGCGGGGGCGAGGGGTGATGCCCTACTTCTTTTCACATACATCTTGAATTCCAGTCTGTGTGACACTAAAGATGTTCTTGATCTAAGAAATTATATATAGTCCAAAACTTGTAATGGTTCTCTTCCTCACCTTTCTCCACAATGGCAGCTGGGTACATCCCGATTTTAAGTCCAAAATATTTGAAAGGAGAAAGGAAGAGTGGACAAAAAAAATTAAAAAATCCCTGTGCCATAAGAAACAGAGAACTGGGAAAAACATCCTCATGTTTTTCATAAGGACATTCAAGGCCATATGTGGACCGTTGAACTTTAAACTTTGGATAATATAGTTCAAAAGTTGAACTGAAATTCAGTGGTCTTACTAAGTAAAATGGTTTTGGGAATCTTATTTTAATGACTAGCATTAACCAATAATTACCATGAGTTGGCATTAACATAGCTGTAACCACCTCCTGGAGGGAGGGATGAATTTATTTCATTCAACTCTGTCAGGACACTGAAATTTGCAGAGCAGTTTCACACCCTCTAGATTAACCTAAAAAGGACATGCTAGTTTCAAACTAAAAGAGGAGTAATTTGGCTTAGATGTCAGGAAGAGGCTCTTTCCTCAGACTATGGTGAGGCACTGGAACAGACTGCTCAGACCTGTGGATTGCCCATCCCTGCATGTGTTCCAGGCCATTTTATTTCAGTATCATTTACAAGTACCAAGACATGGCTATTTGTAAATATTTCTAAAATTTATTAAATTAGTACTGGACAAAGAGAGAACACAAACCAGCACAAAACTATGCAAGTGCACAGACATATAAAAAACTAGTACCCGTATGTTTGGTTTTTTTCTATGCTAATATTGTCGTTTTTCATACAGCTTCTACTAATTTAGAAGGATGGTTCTAGTATTCAGATGGAACTAGGCAATAAGTGTATTTGAAATATTTTTATTCTATTGATTAATTTTATGAAGACAAAGCTTTTAGTCCTGGGATGCAGTTTGTGTGGTCAAATATCCTAGAAGTTTTACATTAAAGACTGGTTCATTATGCTGTTACATAGGAAGAGTGTATCAAAAAGGCTGCCCACATAAACACTATTTTTCTGGTAAAAAAATACAGTCCTTTAAAATCTTAAGAAAAAATGCTTGTGAACCTCTAAAAGCAACAGGGACATACTAATTTTTAAAGACAACCATAAAGACCTGTCTGTATGATAATAATAAAGAGATTATGCCTGTTATTATAAGTCCTGTTTCTTACTTGTGGCCTAAGAAAATCTCTTAGTCAACGCCCCCCTCTCTTTGTTTTCTGACAGTTGCCAGTCACAAAGTTTGTATTAAAATTAATGAAGTTAGACAACCTGACAAGATAACATTTTATGGAAAGAAATTTTGAACTAGGCCACACTAAAAATGCCCTAAACCTCAATAATCTTCCCTTTCCACACAAACATCAACTTTAGCAGTCAAAGAGAAGCTGTTTAGTAAAGGTTATCTAGATAAACTTCAGTTCAGGGAACATGACATAATTGTAATTACTCATCTGCTATGGACAAGTTTAAGTTCATAGAGTTCTTCAGATTCTTCTATTCTCCTCTTAATTGGATTTTTCCATTCTCTCCTCTCAACAACACTCTTCAAGCTTGGGTAGATCTAATTTTGCACTTGTTTGTCTACTGTTGCTCCCTGAACAGTAAGTGTTTTGTTCAAGCTCCTGAAGTTTAATTTCAGTCCTGGTAACCAGAGCATGGATAGCATCCTTCCCCTCTCATTCACTGTCCCACTTCTACAACGACTTGAAGGTAAAAACAAATATTCTAGTGTTACTTTTTGCACTTAAAAGTATGAGGCCCAGAGTCACTTCCTTAGAGCACTGGTACCCATTTTAAAACAACTGCAAATCTTAACACATCTTCAAGTTATCTAGATCCCTTTTTGCCATAAAACACTCTTCTAGTCTTCCAGTTGCAAAACTTTCTCGGTCTGGGTCTATCCCTAGAATACAAGTCCGCAAAAGCTAGTCCACAAAAAAGGCTAGATTTCCTAGGACAACACAAATGCAAAAAGCCAGATGGACTAAAATGCACATCCACTAAAGCTTCAGGAAACATCAAGGTCTATTCTCATTTTATATAATTCACTTTCATGCCCTCTAGATAATTTCAGTCTCAGACTGCAAATAAGAAAAAGAATCCATATACTGCTCACATTGGTTTTGGTAGTAAAAAAAGGTAAGACCATAAAATGTTGGACATGCAGCTACTGGATATTCAAATGGCTACACTTAAAGGCACACTGAGAAAATTACAAGCATGGAGTTACGGAAAAACAAGTTCTTTGAGATTGCTCACCTTAGATGACCACAAGTGAGTAAACTCAACCTTTAGTAACTTACTATTGTATTGTTTCTCCTCTTCTGAGGATAGGAAAATTGACCTTAACAGGTTTTACTAAAGGAAACTCAATTATGTATAAATTCATGATACAAATAACTTCTACCTTTTGAAATTTTATACATTATTTCTGAATTAGATGCAGTAATAGCAGCTCTTTAATAATGAACAAACATTCTTTCGAAGTCCTTTTGCAAAATCTGCAAAAATTACTTTTCAAGACACTTCAAAACATTCAAAGCATTCAGGAAACTTTTTCTACTTCAACAGTATTTTAAAAAATAAAGAAAACAGCAGCCTCACTTGTTTCTCTATGCCAACAGTATTAGAAGAAAAAATTCTAAGGAGAGATTATTACATCAGTGTTCCTTAATGATACTTTTGCACTAAAATATTTTTTACTGAATAAAGACATGTATAATCACAACCAGTCTATAAGTTATAAAGATGGTGAAAGTGTGTATATACACCTAAAACATAGTCTAAAAGGAAGATGGAAGAAGATAATAATACTTACCACTTACTTCTAGTTCTCATTAAATATTGCTTTTGCCTGATGGCAAGAATTTCTTGCTGACAGCAGAGTTTTAAGCCATAATACCATTTGTTGTAACAATCAAAAAAAGTCACTACATTTAATAGTTTTACATTTAATCATTAATTGCTGTATTTGAATGAACAGCTGTGACTACTTACTCGAAAGTCTTCAGAGATCAAAGTACTATACAAAGCAGCTTCTGTAGGAATACTGTTCTACCACATTCTTAAGACAGAGCCATATAAAAATTATGTATCTTTATATCTTACACTCTTTTCTTCTATACTTTCTATCTAATTTTCATTTTAAAAAAGATGAGATGTGTGTTCACTTTTTTGCTTTACCAATTTTCCAAAGCAAATGCCTCCAACTGTGTAAAAGAGCTTTTGAAAATCCATCTAGAAAATTTTACCTTCAGTTCTTTTTTATTTTATTTGCAATTCTAATATTGGTTTTCATAGTCAACACCCTGGATACCCATATCTTGTGCCCTCGTACGTCAGAGAAAATTATACAAAAGTCAACTAATGTCACCTATATTCTTCCTGAAGTTCTGGTGATTAAGCACAGCTTGAAAAGGGAAGAAGTGAAAGTAAGATGGTTTATCCTCTTAGGCTGCCTGTACAGACAGTAGAGAAAGGCTTGCCTAAAGAGGAATTAAAACTATGAGACCAAATATTCCCATCTTTCATAACTGAGGATGTTCTCTAGTTTAACATTGTAAGAGTAAGGTCAAGCCTTTGTGCAACCCACTGTCACCTTATTTCTTCTCCCAGCTGGCTCCAAGGGGAAGCACTAACAAACTACTGCAGTTAGTGCTGAACAAAAAAGAGGTAAATTTATTCTCTCTGTGGATGTCTTAAGGCTATAAAGCTAAAACTATTCTTTTATTATAAATTAAAGATGAGTTGAACACCAATTTACTAGGAGAAAAAAGAAATTAAAGGCACTACATTTGCAGCAAGAATGTTAACTTTGATGTTAACAACTTAAATGTAATTTATGAAAGCTTATGCTCATTTGTTAAATTACTAGGATTCAATTTTCCTGAACACATTTCTTAAAGAAGTTTCACTGATGCCTGCTAAAATAATGAAAAGAAATATATCCTCATGCTCATTAATGAGAATTTACGCATTGGGTTGCCACCAACAGTAATGGAAGCTGTATGCAACATTCCCAGTGGACAATAATACAGAGGCATTCCTAAATACACAAAAGAAGTGAAAATGCCTAAGAAATTCAGACTTCAGAGAAATTCAGGAGACATTTATTGTACATTCTGTGACAATTTATTGATCTAGAATGAAAATACTGTCATATTCAGGTGCCCCATCTCCCCAAATCTGCTCTAAAAATGTAGTATGTGCCAGTCTGCTGTACAGAAATCACTCCAGCCAGGAGCTACCAAAGCAGCCAAAAAATTAACTTCTGTCTCCCCTTTCCCATCCTTCTCATTCCCATGGGGCTGAGATGTCAGGCAGGACAAGAAAGCCTAAATTATTCCCAAGAACAAAGAGGTACTTTTGTTCTCACTCCCAGGTCAATCAATACACAGATGGATGGCATGCTCTCCAGCTAGAACAAAAATATGAAGCACTCAGAAAGGAACATCCTCTCACCTAATGAAATATTACAGCTAGATAATTATGAAATTAATATGCTACACAACAATAAATGTAGAATTTGTGAAAAAGGGTCAACAAAATTTAACAAAGTATTTCTTTCAGGCTTGTTGGGATAGAACATAGCAGTCAATGAAGGACTTAGAAACCTGTGTGTACACTTTTCAGTGAATACCACTGAACAAGAGTTCTCATAATTTCCTTACAGAAGTGTACACACAGACTGGCTCAAAAAGCTTGCATTTTAAAATTACAAAAATCAAGACTATGTGATGAAGTCCAAAACAATATATTTTCTGGAAGATATCATCTTAGAGTTAGGAAAAAAATCAAAACCAAAGTGAAAAGACTTAATGAAAGAAGAGACAAAAGGAGTTTTGATAATGGAATTAGAAGTGACAAAATAAAAAGGTAAGATAAATTTCCATAGCAGAGTTGAATAATAGGTCTGGAGGTAAAAGCAATTTGCAGTGAGTAAGCAAGAAGTACAAATGACAGAGCAAATAATTATTTTTAATTATTTGTGTTGATGTATATGTCTTGTTTTTAAGTAAACAAGTAATGCTCTAAAATAATATTTTATCTCCTACAGCAGTATCATTTTGGAACTTCATGATGTGATGATAATGATTCTGACTAAACGCCTGATGTTTAGGTTTCTTCCTTGTGAAATGTTGGAAGTATATTACAAAGATATGCAAAAAGCCAAAAAATTATTTTCAGATGTTACTAGATTTTTAACAAAAAGAAACAAGAGGACTATATGCATTGTCACAGAAAATTTCCTCATTCATGTAACTGTAACCATAAACTAGCCAAGATCTATTCCCCCTCTCCATCTCCCAGCAATATTTTCACTGAAAGTCTATTTTAGACTCTGACATGGTTACCAGTTAGCATCCTCCTTCCCAATTTTCAGCCAAATAATTATTGGGAACTTAGAACAAGCTCCCTTTCCATCAAATTTTGTCCTCATGTCTGTAATAATGAAGAATCATATTAAAGCATAATATTCATCTTGCTAAGCTAAAACCACAATACCCTTATCTACCTGAGCAGGCTGTGCTAGGTGGGGGCCCCCACTATGTCAAGCTGGATGTGAACCAAATTGGGGGGTCAAAATCAGAAGGTACATTGGCTTCAAATGTTCTACCTGAGCTAGTAAGTTGGAATGGAGTCATAAAATTAAACACATTCACACAGACACCATTTCAGACTTTTCTCACAGGATATGTCCTCTACTGCTCTTTTTCTGTGTAATAATTTTCCTCTTTTAAATCTATATAGGATTAAAAACTTATTTATAAATAAGTTTACATAAATAAGTTTTTAATCTTATTAAACCTATCAGATATCTTTAACATGCTAGCTGGGTTTGAGCCTGGGTTCCAGATGAAGTCTCATTGGTTCTAATCTACAAAAAAGCCCCCCAAAATTATGGAATTATCATTAAAAAAATCCCCAAAAAACTAAAATCACTGACCAAATCAGAAAGAGACCCTTCAAAGCCTTTCACTGAACTACTGGGCACAAAAATACTTGATTATTTCAAGTAGTAAGATGGTAAGAATTAATTCTAGAGATTTTTGTCTCTCAAATCACCTGTTTCTAATAGATCTCTTCTATAAAGCACTGCAGACACTAAGAAAAAGTATCTCATGCAATCTCATACTTTATTAAGTAATTATTCACTATATTATTTTTCAGTCTTCCACAAGCAAGTTGAAAATACAATTATCTAGACAGATTTGCAGTTTCAAATAATAAACCGATATCAAAATATAACCCAAAATCATACCAGAACATTACGGATTTACATAACGCTGATTTACAAAAATATTTACTTTTTTATACAAACAATTTGCAATTATTTGTGTAGTGCTCACAAAGGCTTAAGGGTTTTTTGCTTTTCTTCTACTGAGCTACAGATGAATGCTAAATAAACTGGAATGTAAAGGAAGCATTTTCACCCCGGGTAAGAAAAAGAGTGCTCTAGAATGATGTATGAGTTGTCCATGAGCTATATACCTTTGTTCAAAACCTGTTACAGACATTTTGAGCCAACTTACACACAGAACCCTTTTAATGAGAAAAACTATTCCAGTGGTACAGCCAGTAACTGAGCACAAGTGATCACATAAGTAAATGTCTTTATGGTCTAAAGATATATAGGAAAATGACTGTATGTCAAAGAGATGACCCTCTGAGAACTCACCACCATGAATATATTTAGAAAAGAAGGAAAGAAAATCTTAAGACATAAGGATGCAAAGCAGGAAACTCTTGTCACACAGGAATAACTTTAGAAATTACCTTTAGTGATGTGGTTAAAAAAAACACAGTGAAGTGCAGTTTGATTAATGACAGTAAGTATGGATTCAGATAGAGGAGATCATGTTTGAATAACCTTCTGAAGTTCTCTGAAAATAATTTTTTAATGAAAAATAAAGACGATTCGGTGAATATTACGTGCTTAGATTTTCAAGGAGCATTTGACAACAGTTTTCATAATAGACTCAGCACCAGACTAACAGCCATGCAACAGGAACGGGCTTCTAAGTAGGAAGTTGTGTGAGAAGTGAAAGGTGCATAGTTACAATTAGATTTCCATAGTAGCTTTGAGAGTTTTCAAATACCCTTGCTCAACAATATGCCAAGCTAATTAAGTCCTGATCTTCGTAAGAGGGACTTTAAAAAAGTATTTGTAATGAGTATTATTAATAATATTAATAATTAATAATAATAATAAATATTAATAATAATAATAATAATTAGGATTATATGTAATAAAATCAGTACGTATATGATCACTCCAGGTAATTTCCTCTTTAAGTTTTAGAGCCTAAGTGAAAATAGAATTCAATAATAATGACACAAAATCAGAAGGATGTGCTTCTCATTAAACTCAGCAGCTGGCAATACATTTAGTGATGTACTCCAGAGAAATGTGGTAGCAGCCACCAGCTCCAAGTGACAGACACTGCAACACTCACACTCAAAGAGAGTTTTGAGAAGTCTGCACCAGGAAGCTGAAGGTGAGATGGGGAATCTGCTTTATGTACATCAGTGCCAGCTCTGATAGTGCCAACTTCACATCACCTGTTTTCCCTCTCTGCAAGATGGAAAGAACAAGCCAAGTGTATGCATGAGATCAGCAAGCTTGGACATACAGCTTCTCTTTGAGTCACAGCATAGAAAAGGATTTCTTTTCCCCCCCAATGCTGCAATTGTATCATGAATTTTTTGAAGGTTGCAGACACTATAAAACAAATCAGTTAGATAATATTTGGGTACCCACACAAGAGAAATGAAGGCAAAAATATTATTAGTCATACGGAATAAAATACTGAGTGAGGACACAAAAAGTGAGTTTGAAAGTCTCACAGAGGTTTTAAATAAGGAAAAGGATTCATAATACAAATACAGCAGAGGTATGTAGAGTTAAGAGTAAATCCGGTTTGCAAATCAATGCTTTTCATTTTCTCAAGCTACTTTTTTTTTTTTTTGGTTAATGAATACCTCACTAAATAATCACACTAGAAAACACAGATTTTCAGTTTTGTGTTAGCATATCCTTGTTTCCTCATGTAGGATCAGGACTGATTTTTTTAAAAGAAGGAAACTTCTTAGGTCAAGAAAATCTCTGCTCCTTAGCCTCTGGGTTGAAATCTTGAGATTGGCTATATGAAAACGCTGCAGTGGAAAAAGGAAGTTTATATCCACCTAAAAAGCAGAACTAAAGCATGAACTGAGAAGGGGAAAACAAACAACATATAATAAAACAAACAAAACCCCCCAAAAACAAAACAAACCGAAAAACACCCCCAAAGGGCAAGCAGTAAGAATGATCACAAGGAATGATTCAGTGCATGACCTTTTATGAGACTAAATGTCACAAATCTCTATCTGATGGTATTACAGAAGCATCTAATCTATAATACCCTCCCTGTAGTTAATTTGCTTTTTTGTTTACAGATGCTTGGGGTTTTCTTAAAAGGGATCTCATGTAGCATCTGACAGATTAGAACTCTCAAAAAACAAGACTCTGCAGAAGATACCAGGTGGTTTTGACCCCTCACCGATTAAATCATTATTTTAAATACTTAATGCCTGACCATACCATAAGGTTATATAAAAGATACTGCTCCAGGGTAACTGCAGTGTTGAAAAATATCAATGAGTGTGCAAGTTCAAGTATTGAGAAGAATTTTTTATCACCAAAAGCTAAGATAACATTCTCATCAAAGAAACTAAAGGGTGGCTATGAATCTTGTAGACTTACAAAGGCCACATAAGCTTTTCTCTACAGTGAAATGAAAAGGATTCAGTCATTTTGTGCTTTCTTACTTGAAGTCATGGTCCTTGTGTTAACTTAGAATATATATACACATATATACATGTCTATAATATATATATATATATTACACATATACTTAAATATACACATAAAATTGATATTCACTTTGAGTTACATGTACTGGAATGATCAAACAAAGGCACCATTAAGTGCTATCAACAGAACACACATTTGATTAGAGAAGCAACTAGTAATGAGGGCATAGCAAAAAAAAAAAGTTCAAAATGGTGAGTTTGGGAATATCTCCCACCTCATTATCTTGCCAAATGTTTATTTGATGTAATTTCTACACATAGTTAAATGGACAAAAAAGTATTAGAAAATAGAAAAGAGGAAAGATTAGGTGCTTTAATATCTAATTACAGTCATGCTACACCATAACTTTAAGTTAATTGTACTTTATATCTGCCTCGATGAAGACAGCAAAAGTTCCATTTACAGTGAATAGGCCTTGACCCTTTAACGGGCTTGCTTCACAATAAATACATGTAAAACTCTGTGCCGTATGCAGTAATAGTCAGCACTATATGGTGGGGGAAAAGGAAAAAAAAATACAAAACAACAAACAAAAACCCAAACAAACAAGCATCCCTCCTGCCCTCCAACTAAAAGCAACTAATCAAAAAACACCCCAACAAAATATAAAAGCCCTAACTGTGAACTGCAGCAAGAACTGAGCATCACAAAGTTTCAGCGGAACTGTCACCCCTCACACTTCCTAACATTCTGCAGTTTTTCTGTGCTATGGAGAAAAGTTTTATACAATTTTCATACAGAATCTGGTCTTGATGAACTACTTGGGGTGCACTGAAAGCATAAAAAAACTTGTCATAAAAGGAAAGCACTAAAAATGAAGCAAAAAAAAAAATGGACTCAACATATATTGATACAAACTTTTAGAGTGCATGTCAGGAAAATGTGGCTCATGTGCCAGTGCTGGAACACAGGGGCACATCACAGAACAGAATAAGAGGCCAGCTGAGAGAGGAAAGATCAGAGTCCAGCCCCTGCTCAGGTGAGGGTCAGGCAGAGCAGGCTGCTCAGGATCATGTCCAGTAAGATTTTTAATATCTCTAAGATGGAGACCAAAGCCTCTCTGGGCAAACTCTTTTGCTGTTAAACAATGAAAAAGCTTGTTTAGAAAAAGACAGGGAGATCACTCATTAATTAGTGTCAAAAAGGCAGATTGAATTTGAGGATTTGACTTACTGCCAATTAAGATTCAAAAAAACGCCAAAACCAACGTTTTCCCCAACAAGGAATGAATTTATGCTGGAAAAAATCTCCAAGTCCAAGAGTGCCTATTTTCACGTTGTGACTAGATCAGAGCACTGAGTGATGTGTCCAATCATTTCTTGAACACCTCCAAGGATGGTCACTTCTCTACCTCCCTGGACAGTCTGTTCCAACACTTAACAGCCCTTTCTGGGAAGAAATTCTTCCTGATGTCCTACCTGGACCTTCCCTGGCAGAGAATCCTGCTGTGTCCTTCACCTAGGAAAAGTGGCCAACCCCTACCCTGCTACTCCCACCTTCTGGGTAGCTGCAAAGAGCTGTTCCCAGGCTGAACTTCACTCACTCCTGCATTCCTGGCTTCTCCACCTGCCCTCCCACCCTGGGCAGTACAGAACTGTGGTCAGCCCATGACAGCTCCTGGCTGGGGTTCCCTCCTCCTCCTGCCTTTCCCTTAATCCAGAGCGTGTTGTTCGCACAGCCTGCAGTCCTTCAGGACAAGCCAGCTCCAGCCAGGGTCCCCTGCACAGGCAGCGGGTCCTTCAGGGCACACACCTGCTCCAGAGCAGGGATCCATGGTGCACAAAGCCTGCCAGGAGGAGCTACTCCAGCACAGACACTCCGCGAGCCAGGGGATATCCACACTTCTCCCTCTCCTCACTGCTTTTGCAGTGTTTTCTCCTTTCTTACACACATTTCCATGGATGCACCACCAACTCTGTTGGTGGCATCACTGTGTCCTGTCGATTCTTCTCAATAAAGCCACCCCCACAGGGCCCCATTCCGCTATCAAAATTTTGCCATTTACACTAAACGCATTCTTATGCCATGACTTGCTACTTTTGATCTTCAGAAATCTTCTTGAAGTCTATTTTTTTGAAATCTTTCCTCTTTGAAACTGCCTTTGAAAAGGTTTTGAGCTAAACAAGAACTCTGCACATTCAGCTAATACTTCTTTTAAAGCATTATTTTTTTCAAAATACTCCTTACAGACCAAAGCCTGTAATAAAAGTGCCAGCTGAAAACCTAGAAGAAAGCTCTACAAAGGAAAAAAGGATCTTAAAAATCTTCTCATGTTCACACTTAAAATTATAAACATTTACTTGTTTAATGTCTCCCAGCAGAAAAAAAAAGGCCATGAGATAACATGTTGTATGAGTGAATAACAGCACTATAGGATACATGACAGCACTCTCATATATAATTCAAGTGCAGCTTTTCTATGCTCTGGCTTATAGGAGCCCAAAACAGAAACCTTTAAGACAAATTAGAAACAAACAGTAATAATAATAAAATGCTCTCACCCCCAGCACAGGTTTCCAACATGAATGTGGAAGAACTTTTAAGAAGGTCATAACCCTACTGTGTAATTTATACACATATGGACACTTTTATTATTGTTGGTTGGTAATTTTCACCCATCCTCCGTGTTTCACTGAAAAATGCTCTAACAGAACGTCTTCAAAAATCCATGAATGACATCTTCAGAAAAGTAATCTAAGTCCAGTCTATACTACTATTAGGGTGTCATTAAACACCATTATATATATATCTCAATAAGGAAAAAGTAGCATGAAAATCAGTGAGATCATTCTTAAATATCACTCCTCACATGGATATTCTGTGTTTGGGGTTAGTCACTGCAAGCAGCAGAAGCTTAGCATTATGAATAAACTAAAGAAACCCTGGATAATGACAAAGCCAAGTTTAGCTAGATGAAAAATATTACAAAATAACATTTACTTTCGGTTCTTGCCCAAGATCAGTTTTTCTGTAGAAAGCAGGAATCTAAAATAATCTTTACCACTCAGACTTCCAAACAAAAGGGAAGGAAATATACATTTGGGATAGAGTTTATTTGAGTGATAATTTGAGTCTTAATTTGAAATACAAGAGTCTCTTTAAGTGTAGCTGTAGATTTAGTAAAGAGAGAAGCTATTACTTGGGAGATTGAAAAAATATAAAACAACTAATGACAGCTTTTCATAGCACCAAACCTCTGACACTATACTTTGAGTTTTTATCTATGTATAGATAAATAGCTTATAGATTAAGTATACTGTATTTTACTATAGTTTGGAAATGACAGATGGCATTTTATGGTAACATTAGGTATTCAAAACTAATTCAATGTTAAATCGGAGTTAATAGTTAAATTATTTTATTTCAAAATGTTCCAACATTAAAAGAAAAGAATCAACATTTAAAATGCTTTTAAGGAGCAGTTTGCATATATGAACAATTCAACTGGTATAAAATAAACTGTGGGTCAAATACAAGTGAAAGATTAATCCTGAAAAGCAACTGTAAAGATCTGGAGGTCTTCTTCATGAATGATCAATTAGTAGATATTTTATCTAATAATTATAAAAATAAAAGGCTTCCTAATGTCTATTACTCATTAATAGTCATGAGTATGCCTGAATATGCATTTCAGCATCATAACTAATCTCATTTTAATAGATTTATTAGAAAATAGATCCCATTTCTATATAATTTTAATCTACCAGTAAGACTTAAATTAACCACTTTGTGCTGTGAATACTCCCTTGTCTGGACTGAAACTATTTTATATGTATAAGGTTTCCCAATGTTATGTACTATGTATACAAAATTAACTTATTCTGCTCATTGTTAGTACAATGCATTTATTTTCCAATCAGCATCAGTGATCATTCCACTTGAGCAGGAGGGCAGTGTTGTTCAGATCTAAGTTTCCAGCTGAAAGAATATGAAAAATAGAAAATGGCAGGGGTGACTAATCTTTCTTTAAACAAATTCATTAGACCACTTGAATATGTTAAAAGTGTAAAGAAAGGAATAAAAGAAAATGTTCCTAAAGATGAAAAAAGGCAACAACAAAGGGTTTCTTCATCCCACCTCCCCCTCACTCAGCATATCCTGCAAGCTTTCACAGGTAAAGGAATTCACAGGATCTGAATTCTTTTAAACTAGAAAATGAAGTCCTGCATCTCATTACTCATTGCAGGAACTTGATTCCTCCCTGTTTGAGCATTATAAGACACAACACTTTCTTCTATTCCTTATGCATTCTTCATGTCTTCCTGCTGCTCTTGTTCAGTGTTGATATGAGATTAGATATTTAAAAGTATTCTGGCCCTATATTGCCATAAATCCATGAGGAAAACAGTAATTTTATTGCATCCTTGTGAGTGAGGATGAAAATGGTTTAGCTGTACATAATATCCTCCTATGCCTTACTGCAAAAGTCTTTGGAAAAGGTCAAACCTTCAACTGCAATCTGCTATATGCGCAGCAATACAATCTATTATATGCTCTTGCCAACCAATCCACTGTAAATTAGGCTACATAAGTATTATTTTCACATTTGTTCAGCTAACAAGGACACCACTATTTTCAAACCTAAGACAAGCACACTTTATTGTGCTTCCTGTTCAGTTAAACCATTTTGTCACTGCATTTAGATGTTGATAGATTGTGAGTCAGATCAGTTTGGGTCTGTTCTGTTACTTCTAGAAATCCAGTGTTGCATTCCCCTTTTCCATTTCTCCACACCCATTCTAGTTGAGAGCAGCCCTGGGGAAGGACTGGGGGTGCTGGTGGGTGAGAGGCTGGACATGCCCCAGCTGTGTGCACTGGGAGCCCAGAACCCCCCGAGTGCTGGGCTGCATCCAAAGCAACTGAGAACAGGATTAAATATTAGGAAAAAATTCCTTCCTGTGAGGGTGGTGAGGCTCTGGCACAGGTTGCCCAGAGAAGCTGTGGATGTCCCATCCCTAGAAGTGTCCAAGGTCAGGTTGGATGGAACTCTGAGCAACCTGGTCTAGTGGGAGGTGTCTCTGTCCGTGGTAGAGGGGTTGGGACTGGATGATCTGCAAGGTCCCTTCCAACTCAGGCTATTCTAATGTATTTCTAATAGGTACTGCAATTTTTTACAATATATTAGAGAATTGTTTAGGTTTTATACATATACACATATGCACACACATCCTAGCCTCAGTGTGATTCTGCTGCCCAAACAGAGCACCTTAAACAACGTCAGATATCCCACCCTTGTAGTCTTATAGAGATGACCTAGATTCTACATGTTCCCAAAATATTACTTGGAGTTCTCCATTTAACCAAGATGACCCTATCGTTTCTGAAACAATAGTTGATAACCTATCCCACTAGTTAATTACTTTTTGTGCTTTCTGAACTCTCATCCAATGCAAACAGTTTAGATTATTATTTTAATAGAGCTTTTTTGAAATCTACTGTATAGAAGTGCCAGAATAAATAAATGTATTTTTAAAATATTAGAATCAAGTCAGAACAGTCAGAAGCATTCAGACAATCACCAAATAACAGAAAACCAAACACACACCAACTGCTTTCAACTGGGAAAAAGTAAATCTTGCTATTTCAGATGAATACAAAACAATAGCAACTATAAAAGCTTTACCAAAGTTTATTCAAACTACACATCCCAACCAGGAGAGATTTAATTACATAAAAACTATTACTGGCATTAGAAAGTAAAGGTTATTCATTGTTTTAAATAAACACATATATATTCACTTTGTTTTCACTCTCAGCAAGAAGTATATGACTAAGAGTTGTTAGACAAAACATTCTCCTACATAAACCCTATGCAAGGACATTAAAAAGAGGCAACAGAAACTCAGGAAACTCAAAGAGCCTCCAAATACTGGTAATACCATTGCTCTCCTCTTGTTGTTAGACTCAACCTTTTAAATTTTCCCCACCTAAATGATTCTGTGATTACACAATGATGCAGATGCTGCAATGATACATAAAAGTTAAATAGTCTAAATCTGACACTTTTCACCTATTTTCGCTAGAAGCTTCATGGGTGAGTAAGTATGTTGTCCCAAGAAAGAAGAAAGGAGATAATTTATTTCAAATTTTAAATATAAATGAATGCAACTATCAGCCAATTGCCAGGGAACATGACTACCAAGACAAATCTTTCCAAAACCAATTAAGTGTTTCACACATACTGTTCAAAAAGAGCAATGACAAAAACACAGTGAGTGAAAAAATGGTACAACTATATGGTGACACATGGTAACTGGATGTAGCGCTTTAACTGATTTTTTTTCTGCTCCCCCATGGTTTCCATGAAGATCTGGATGAGAATGACTGAATCATAAGTAAGAATTCTTCAAAAAACATAAGTTTTGTCCACACAAAGTGGGGAAAGGGGGAAAAAATGAAAGGTGACAGGGGGGCAGAAAAGGAAACAAAAAAGGGGGAAATTAAAGTTTCCAGAAAGGTAAGCATGACAGCACAAGAGACAAAAAGTTTAAATTATATCCCTTTACCTAAGAAGTCAAGACTACAGAGAGAATCTGAACGCAGGACCTTGTTAGAAAAGGAACATTCAGAAGAGACAAGGCTACAGCAGGGAAA
This sequence comes from Toxostoma redivivum, assembly GCA_013397375.1. Classification (NCBI taxonomy): domain Eukaryota; kingdom Metazoa; phylum Chordata; class Aves; order Passeriformes; family Mimidae; genus Toxostoma; species Toxostoma redivivum. Next base: position 646,568 of record VXBI01011921.1, read on the forward strand.
AAAAAAAAAAAAGTTTAATACATACAATCTGGGAAGATCCCTATATTACAGTCTTACTATTCAGGCTATATGCCATTGGATGACTCTGAAATAAAAGTTTTAAAATAAGCTATTGAAGAAACAAAACATTAAATTGTCCCAGAGAATTTGTCAGGACAAGACAGCATTCATTAGAGATTCTGGGAAGAATTTACAAATGACATGGCGTGATGAGATACAAAAGAGTAATTCATTCTCCCTTGTAATGGCCAATGTTATCTGTTGGCTTTTAAGACTCTATGCCACTGCTTACTAAATAACTTAAATATACATATGGCACAATCTCTACTTAATTCATTAGAAAAATACTTAAAAAAATATTTTAAACCATAATATTCCACAGCATTCTGACATTGCGCTCAATTTCAAACTTAATGTACTACATGAAGTAATAGAACAATATGCAGCTGAAGCAAAAGAGTACGTTCTTCCCAGAGTCTTGGAAAAGGTCCTTGGACAAGAGCCAGCTTGGAGGCACAGTTCATGGTGATGAGATTTCACTAAATTATACTAAATAACCACATAGTTACCACTAATTATAACCCCTTTCACCTTATAGAGGGAGGAACTACGTAAATATTCCTCACACCTTCTGTTAGTATTTTTGGTTATGTCTGTATGTATCAATGCTGGCTGAGACAGAATTCATTTCCTTCACATTGGATTAGAGGGGGCTGTGTGTTGGATTTGTGCTGAAACACAGAGATGTGTTTGTCATTGCTGAGCAGCACTTGCTCAGGGTCAGGATTTAACTGTAAAATTCTATTGTTAGTCACAAAAAATAGAGAATACTTTAGTTCCATGCAATTTTATTCTGTTGAGAGTGATTTAATTAAAAATAATTTAATGAATCACAAAATATAAAATGGTTATTCACTGTCATAGAACGATCAATAATCACACAGAAGTGTTCATAAAATTATCATGGGGAAAAAGGTCAGAAGAGGTAGTGCAGTAAAACCATGATAATCACAGTGGTAACATAATATTTTTTTTTTTATAGTGCTGTTTAGCCATTTGTTTTGTAGCAGCTGTTTTAACATCATCACGTAACTCACAATAAAGACAGTTACAAAACGTGGTTAAGGAGTTCTCCTTAGAGTTAGTATCACCTTTCAACACCTACTGGGATACTGGAAAGCTCCACAGGACCGCAACTCTAACATCTGAAAAAGTATTTCTAAACTGACCAACAATCAGATGATTCCAAAGCAAAATACTCTATTCAGCAGATTATCGTCTAACTTCTACTAATATCAGTCAATGGATCTCAGGTCTTGTTTAGAGGATCTGAAAGTCTACATATAGAGAATTTAAAATTGATAAATTAAGTTCTTTAAACTTTTTTTAGGATACTTGTGCTATATTTTAAAATATTTGCAAGAGAGAAATTAAAATAACTCAGAATCAGTTTCTTAAGAAAACAAGATGATAGACATTTTGTAATTTATTCCACTCAAATGGAATGCATGGGTGAGTTTCTAGTGGCCATTCAGATTAGTTCACCAAATTAGAACTACTTTAAATCACTAACACTATTAAAAATTCACTAACACTTGAGAAAATGCTGACCATTTCAACAAATATCTCTTCAATTTTTCATCTTAATATTATGATTAAAAAATTATTATGCAAAGATGATGCAAAATTTCATCATGATGTAATATTTGGAAATAAACCCCAGATTTTTAATGACTCCAGATTTTAGAATAAATACAAAAATTAGTTCAAATTAGCTTATGATTTTTAAATTTTACATTTTGCTATTTATTTTGGCAACCTATTTCACAAGGGCATCAAAACATGAATTAACAGACTTATGACTCATTTTTATTTCATTACTCATATTACCAAACCTTAAAAATAATTCTAAATTCACAATATTCACACTATATTTTCAAATCAAGTTTCATCTTCATATATTTAACTGGATTTAGAAGTTTTTTCCACAAAATGCTATGTCTTAGAATACTCTAATTATTAGTCATCCCTCAATCCAGATTTAGTTTAATTTTTACCCTTTGTGAATAAAAATCTATGAAAAACCTACCCTTATTTTAGTCTTTATTTCTCAAACATGCTGCTGATTGCAAATGTATGCTTCTTTGGAATTTGATGCATTATGATTTATGATTTAGCTTGTGCTTTCTTTCAAATAGCATGAAGGATTTGTGAAAACTACACTATTCAGGAGGTTTGCTTACCTTGTTCTTATTAACTGTAAGCAATTCAAAATGGAGGAAAATAAGGAAGATGATGAGAGCCTCTTTCCACCACTCTGGTTCCACAACTATTTTTTTGTTCTATTAAAAAAGAACCTTTATTTTTCAAATATATGTCATTAGAGCACACCAACACAATATGTATACTTATATTGAGGCTCCTATTTCAATAAATGGTAAAACTAATACAATTTCTACTGGCAAGAGAAATAGAAAAAAGATTGTTTAGTGCAAGATTGTATCCATACAGAAATTGCTGTTGGGTATGTTTAAGATGCTAATAGCTGTATAATTTAAGAAATGTTGGATATGCAAATATATTGTGCATGTGTTTGTCCCTATAAATATTGATGCTATGCTACCTAAGAAGCTAAAAAGATTAACAGATACAGTTGAAAGAATATTTTAAAATTAATTTTCTGATTAATGAATTAACTAACCTATTATTATATACTATGGGCTGGCCATTAGATTTTAAATTCTCTGTCAAAAGAAAACCACTGTGATAAAGTTCTCTTGAAGCCAGTCTATCTTAAACAAGAAGCACCGCTGAATGTAAATAAATTAAGATGAATTTCAGAAACCTACTGGACACTTTTATAGTCAGGTAAATTGCAGACTTCAGGAACAGAACATATACCTGTTGTGCCAGGTATTCTGCCTAGAGAAAGTCTTGCTATATGGACAGGAATTGTGCAGTACATCCTGACATCCAAACAGGAGTCAGCACTAACTGAACAGCAGAATAACCACTGGGTATCAGCCTCACTTCCGCCAACCCCCCCATTCTTTCTTTTCTCTTTCTGACCTATGAAGTCTGCAGTTTCTATGAAGATGAAAAGACAGAGCCATTAAGAGCATCTTTGGTATTGTCAGATACATCAAAAGCTGCCCTTAATCTTTTGCTTCTCCCCTTCTCACCTTTTGCAATTTCATCTGTAGAACAAAACAAAGGCACCTTTATGTCCACCAATACCAAACAGCTTCCCAGCTGCACTTTTTAGCATTACACCTGGGGTTTATGCCTTTATTAGTCTCCAAGGATGCAGTGCAAACCAAAGGCTTGAATATTTTCAAGACTTCAGGCATTGCACACATTATATTATACAGCTTCATGAATGAAAGGTGCTGTAACACAACATAAATAAAGCCCACAACTTGACTCTAATTATCTGTCCTGGTTTTAAATCTTTTCACAGTCTGAGAATACACTGGGTCAATCACATTCAACTCAGGATAGTGCAATCAACTTACACCTATTACATTATTTGCTCAGGGAATTTGATACAAATGCCTTCTTCCATGAAAACTATTTATTATTGCTACTGTTATTTTTGATAAAGGTTAGTGAGCTGAAGGGAAAATGGAAAATAACTTTCTTGTCTTCCTATGCAGGCAGCCTGTGTACTCATTACGTACTTCCAGACTCTGATCAACAGAGTACAAATTAAACAGCCAAGGACTGTCTTGATACCTCCACTCTCTCTAACGATGTCATGATATGCAAGACCATTTCCTCAAGACACCAGAAGGACTTGCTAGGCAGAACTACAATATCATCCCAACATACTAACTTTAGCACAGAAAGTTGACAAATATATTAAAATGTGAGCATTCTCTGAAGAGAAAGTAGATTGCTTTGAAATGCCTTCTTTTTTCCTAGTTATTACCATTATTTTAATCTTTATTTAAGGGTCTGGGGGGAGGGTGTACCAGTGCTATTAAACACATTTTTCCTTACAAATCACAGCCTAGTTTCAATTGGAAGTAACATCTGGAAGTCATTTTGTCCAGCATCAATGTAATAGCAGGGCCACCTACAGCCCACAAACTTCATGTATTTGCATTTTTTATCTTTGAAATAAGGAGTTCTTACATAATAACATGTATTTTCCCCTTCTTATTGTCACAAGGCAAGGAGCTGTACTAGATGTCTTAGGAAATAACCAACTACCTGGCCTTAAAAATAAATATTACAGTCTCATAGGGTTGCATGGGAGACTGCAAAACTAACAGACCATGAACCCTCACCAATTAGTCTATTCCATCAAATTCAGTAGCTACCATAATTACAAAATTCAAAGAATGTTCTTAGTAAAACCAGTACATACTTTCTATAGCCTCCCTCCGCCAGAAACAAATCAGGAGTCAATTTCTTGCATTAGCTTTGCCACATTTCAAGCAACATATCTTAGTTGCATATGTTTCCAACGGGCTTGGCCAGTAAAACCACTGCCTAGGTAGGTGTTCAGGTCATGTGTTTGTAAATAAAACTTAAAACCAGGTAATGCTAAGCTTGTCACTAAGCACTGAAGAAGTAAATTCATGTTTATCTCCAATCAGAAATTTTTTTCAAGAACTCCAGTGATATCATTTGACATGCAAAGATAAGGTTTAGTTCTTCCAAGACATCAAAAAAGACAAAGGAATATAACACTGTTAAATAAATTAAGGCATTTCTATTTTGTACTCATTTCTTTGTTAAGATCATACCAAATGCTTAGGTATACTGCATCTTCTAGTTCATGTGTCTTTCCAAATAGATGTTTTGATAGATTTAAGATCAGTTATATATACTATTTGTAATGACAGACATTTCAGTATGAATGTATTTTCAGTTAAGTAAATTTATCATCTTCATTACCCTGTGAGTTCTCACATGAATTTTCTATCCTTTAGTAAACTCCAGTCATGAGATCATTCAAACTGAAATAATAGCATTTACAGATTTTCAGATAAACATATTGATATTCATTGAACTTCTCTCTAATTTCCAGAAAAAGACAAGAGGCAACTCAATTAACAGGAAATTCCACCTGAACATAAGAAAGAACATTTTTATTGTGCAGTGATCAAGCACTGAACAGACCACCCAGAGAGGGTGTGGGGTCTCCCTCACTGGAGATATCCCAGAACCATCTGGACACAATCCTGTGCCATGTGCTCTAGGTTGATCCTGCTCAAGCAGGGAGGTGGGACCAGATGACCACTGTGGTCCCTTCCAACCTCACCCACTCTGTGATTCTATAATACCTTTCTCCATTTTTTCTAAGATTTTGCATGCATTTTATCACCACCAATTGGTATTGGGTAGCTTTTATTTAGTTCAGCTTGGTTTGCTTTTTTCATTAGAAGGGTATTTTTTGGAGGGTATTGTTTGGTGTTTGGTTTTTGGGTGGGTTCTTTCTATAATGTTTGACAGCTTTGCTTCTATAAGAGAAGTCCCAAAATCTCTTCAACGCTATTCTTATTTTTTAAAATAGCTACCAGTACATGAAAATTCACTACTGTGAATGACATCCCTTGAAACAGGATTTTTGGCATTTAAATTAAAGAAGTTGCAAATCCTAACGTGAACAAGTAATCCCAAATTTTCAAAAGTCAGGTTGACTTTTTTTTTCTTATTATTACATTTATACATTACATGTGTAAACTTCTGGAAATACCTGAAGCTATGTCAGTGATAAACCAGGAACATATCTTTCATGCTAACTGTCAGCAAGCCTTTCAAATATAAAATGAAGTAACTGCTGATCACTCCAGTCAAGGAATTAGCTGATAGGTGGGAATCAGGGAGTCTCAGGTGCTGTGATATTTCCGCCTGTGCATCATTGTGATAGTGGTAATACTCTAATACTGATATCACAGGATTTCCCACTTTTTTTCTTGTAAAAGTGGATTAAAACTTCTCTCCATAGAATCAGAAGTAAAATCAATCTTTCCATACTGCCTGAGGAACTGTCCCTTGGAGCAGTATCTTTCCACAAAGATCCCCCATTTGTTTTTCCCTGTAATTCATGTACTTGCGCCTCTAGGGTTGAGGTAGGCTTTCCATCTCAATTCCTCACATCCTGTCAGTGGTCCCACAAGTAAAACCACAGGGTACCCTGTGGCATCATCTTTTGAGCCCAAGGACACCTGTAGTCAGTCACTGAGGTTGGAACCCATACAGGTGGGGAGTTGGGCATATTTCCTCTGAATTGCTGGAACTCACAGGACAGTTTATCACAGTTTCTCTACAGCTGAGATGAGGGAGGAAGAAATACTGTCATACACTCATATTCCTCAAGCTGGTGCACCGCTTCATCCACTGTTGCTGATGCACTGTCTCTCCAGACTAATGTAGCCAGTGGGTTGGTGTGTGACAATGGGGTGGGCCATACAAATTTCTGCCCCATGGATCACATGGATTGGACTTCATCTGGATCTGTGGCTGTGTGTTGTTCAGGCCATAATAAGTCATCTCTCAGAGGGCTAATTCCCCTAGTTATTGGATACCTTTCTCTGGGCAGTCCATTTTCCTGAGCAACATGTAATATTTTCCTTGGAGGGAAACCTTTCCCTCATGATTGATAGGATCACTTCCAGAGGTTAAGGACTTGAGTCACTTCTCCAATTACTTTGTCAATGCCTGCTTCCCTAGAAAGTGATCCCAGCTGTTTGTCTTCTCTACCCTCTAATTCCAAACTGCTAGCCCAAAGATCCAAGCATCAGAGCAGCCAGGTGGTAACATGTTCACTGGGATGACAGCTGAGATCTTTTTGTATATTCTGCAGCTCACCCAAGGACAGGGAGTGGTGTTCAGCCCTTGTTCTGTCCCTTCCTCCCATTCCTTCTTTGCCTTCCTTGTTCTCCATTATTAAACAAGATGATGTTTTTTTCGCATTTCCTCTCGTATATGGGGATGATGACAGCAGAACATGCTGGTTCTGTGGCTCAGCTCCAGGGGCTGCCGTGGGAGCTGGAATAGCTACAGAGCCTGTTGTCCTGTTACCAGCTCCAGAGACCTTCTCTTCCTTAGAGGGTACTGAGTAGCACTGAGCAAGGCTCAGAAAGCCTGGGCCAAACCCCAGCAGGTTGCAGAGATTTGTGTGTGCATGTGAAGTTGGCAGATTCACTTTTTCCAAACATTCTGCTAGTTATTTCGAATTCTGGACTTACTCAGGTGCAAAGTTCCAAAACACTGGAAGCACCCACTGTCCTAGGTACTTCCCCATACCATCTGACAGACCCTGCTACTCATAAGTATCCAGCCTTAGTGCAGATCTCTGGCTGATGTTTTTAATTAGTTGTTTAATCTTAACCTAGTTGTTTGCTAGTTCCTAGCAAAGGGACCAGGTTTGTTTCAAGGATATTCAAAAATCTTTAGAATTCTCAAAAGCTACTTTCATCAGCTTGGGGACAAAAAGGGACATATCTCCCCCATAGGTTGACTCTCCAAAGAAAAAAGGCAAAAGGTGTTATTAACAGTTCCCAGTAGGTGACTCCTGATGTACAGAGGTGACTGGTATACTGAATTACATGTACCAGAATAGTTTTATGCCCAGCAACGCTATCATATCATAAACCCTTCACAACACTTTTTTTTCTACTACAAAGTACAAAATGATAATCCTTAGCTGAGGCCCCACGGAGGATAAACATCACCACAGGGAACACACACAGCAAGTCTTAACCCTGAGAACAAGCACAACTCTGATAGCAACTAAATCAACATTGTGACAACAACTACTAAACCTACACAAAGAATGCTTACAACAAATTTTTTCTAACATGCCCTGGTCAGATCTGGCATTATCTCAACCCGTTGATCCCCATGTTGGGGGTCAAAAAGGACTGTCATGGTTTAACCCCAGTCAACAATGACATACCCTGCAGTCATTCAATTTGCCCCTCCATCCCACCAGTGGAATAGGGAGGAAAACAAGGCAAGCAAAACTAAAAGATATGGGTTGATGTAAAATCAGTTTAATAATTAAAACAAAGCAATTATCATCATAAAAATAATGGTAATAATGATAGCAATAAAAGGGAAAGAGGTGGATAAAACCCAACAAAGACAAGTGACCACCCACTGACCAATGCCCAGCCTCTCCTCAGATAACTTCCACATTTGATATGAGAGGATGATATTCTGTGGTATGGAAAATCCCTTTGGACAGCTCAGGTCAGGGGAATTGGCCATGCTCCATCCAAGCCTTTTGTTCACTTCCTCACTAGCAGAGCATCAGACACTGAAAATCCTTGACTGAGGGTAAGCACTATTTAGCAAAAAACAAAACAATAAGTGTGTTATCAACCTCATTCTCACACTGAATCCAAAACACAGCACTGTACCAGCTACAAAGAAAAAAATAACTGTAGCCAAAATAAGGACACTTCATAAAGTTGGTATTTTTTTTTAATCTCAGTAATAAACAATCAATCATATATTCTCTTTGCAACATTAAAAAAAAAGGAAAAAAAGAAAAAAGAAAAAAAGAAAAAGAAAAGAAAAAACAGAATACATCAGAATATGGACTGAGGTATCTTGGACATGGCAGAGATTGCTGAGGCTCATCTATTTCCAAGGCCACTTCCCTCTGATACTTATTCAGAAGGGGGCCACTGACATGGGCAGGGGACACCCTGAGGTGACTACAAGCTCTGAACACTTGAGTAAAGAACTTGGGGACACAGACAGGGCTCCCTTTCATCCCATGGCCAAGGAAAATATCTTAGTAAGGAGCAAAATGTTCTACAGATGAATGAACTTTAAGATCCAACTAAAACAGGAAAATCCTCTGTATTTACAAACAGGTCTTCTTGTAAGGTCAACCAAAAGGAGTTCCAGTTCACCAGTAGATATGTTCCCTAGAAAACTATCCAATCTTATTCAATATTTAAAATTTTCTAATCAACTTACCAGATGAATGGAACTAAGTGCTAAAGACATAACATATTCAAAAAATGACAGATTCAAATGGTTGACCAAGGGAAAAGGAGAGAAGATGACAATAGCTAGGAATTTGAATACAAATAGAATTAGGATATCCCATTTCAAACTGCTTTACATGTCCTTATACTCATTTCTAATCAAGGCCTGCTTCTTTAATACTGCTGATTGTGAAAATTCAGTTTGCTCCATCTGCATTTTCTACTTTTATTTAGAAAAAAGCAATTATTTTCATTTGCATGATCCTTTTAATGGGCTAATTATAAATACAAAAAATTCAAATTCAATAGACAAAATACAGATGTTAATCTCAAGTTACAGAGGCCTTAATTTCATTTTTTTGTAAAAAATATTGAAAATATTTCATAACACTGGACATGCAGTAGTGCATTCATTTAGATGAAATCAAAAAAGCTTGTTAAGTTACCATTTCTAAATGTAATAAATTATCACAGAATTCAAGTTATTAAAGTAATTATTTTTCTGCATTCGACAAATTTTAAAAAAATATTTACTATTCTGTAAGTCAGCAAATCTGATCCTCCTGAGATCATGAACAAAGGCAAACATGACATTTTATTACATAAGTCCTATATCCACATTTTGAGACAGCTCCCCACAGAAGAAAATAGAAGAGAAGTGAAAAGCCTGTTACGTACATTTTAAGATCATATTATTACATTTGATGGTCTACAGCAATGCAGAAAAAAGATTTATTAATGAACATACTTCTTCAATTTCATGTTTCATCATTAGGTAGAGTGAGAATTTGTAACTCATCTCAAAGATTTATTCTGAAACTACTGTCAAAAGTTAAGTCTAGACTGAATGTAACTTTTATTTCTTTTGACATTTGCTTGATACACAAAATTACATTTCAGGAACAGTCAATCCAAAGACTGTATTTCTGTCACTAAAATCACGTCTTTTGATGGAACTATACTTTTTTGCTGAGAAAGTATCCAATAAAAAAATAAATTATTTACTATGGCTCTGTGAATGTCATGCAAGTCTTCTGCTGAATTCATCACAAAGTTTTTAATTTGGAAAGGGCTAAACTAAAAGTTCAGCATACCTGTGAATACATCAGTCACACAAGAAAATAAAAACAGCAAACAAAAACCTTAAGGGAGCACACTCTATTTCTTACATTTTAATCTCTGCAGGAGTAACAGGATCCAAAAGAAAAGCTGTAACTTCTGATCATAAAAAGTTTTACAAAAAGACTGCATACATTTTAGAACTAAATATGTGCTCTGGAGATATGGAAACATCCTTATGGTGTATAAAATATCTCAGGTAATAAAAATTTCGTGAGCTTATTTTCATTCACATTTGTCTCAGCTACAACATGTTATCCAGTATAAACCATTGTGATGTTGCTCTATTAACTAATTACACTAAAGAAACAACAAAATTAAAAAGGTTTGGAGGCTTATTTATAGGAGAGTACACTTGTACTTCTATATTTGGGCCTTCTACTTCATTGAAAGATGGAAAGGCAGGGAGCTCCTCTGGCAGATACTTCTCCATCCCACCAAAGCACACAAAATTATAGGCAAAGATAAAGAAGCAAGACTACTCTGGGTCATCTAATCAGTGGGGGAAAAAAACCCAAAAAACCCTCCCACCAAAAAAAAAAAAAAAAAAAAA
>VXBI01011921.1:657228-688065 GCA_013397375.1 Toxostoma redivivum
AAAAAAAAAACACAACAAAAAAAAATGGAAATTTTCTGATTATACAGCCTTGAAATTCAGCAGTGTAAGCAACTTTTCTTTTCCATGCTCCATGCGTTTAATTTTTTTCATGTTTTTATTAAACACAGCAAAAGCATAGCTGGAGGAAACTCTGTAGCCCAAGTTTAAAGGAAGGCAATAAGGAATATTCTTATACAAATCACTATTTTCAGTTTTTGTATTTAAGAGCTTCTAATAGTATAATAGTTTCTCGTTACACTGCTGTTCTGCCTAGTGTTCATAATTATAATACAATGTACCATACAGACTCCTATCTTTCCAGACCCTTCTCCTGTCATTGAATAACAACCAAAAAAATTTTTTTTGTTTTTGTTTGTTTTGGGTTTTTTTTGTTATTGTTTTTAAAAAAATTCAAATTAATCCTCATAAGGAGCTTGAGAGAGGATTCTGCCCCTCTGCCCTGCTCTGCTCAGACCCCACCTGCAGGGCTGCATCCAGCTCTGGGCTCCAGCACAGCAAGGACAGGGACCTGCTGGAGCCAGCCAGAGCAGGCACAAAGGGCATCAGAGGGATGGATGGAGCAGCTCTGCTGGGAGGAAAGGCTGAGAGAACTGGGATTGTTCAACCTGGAACAGAGAAGGCTTCAGGGTTACTGAATTGTGTCCTTCTAGTACCTGAAGGGAGCCCACAGGAAAAATTCTGCACTATTTACAAGGGTCTGGAGTGACAGGACAAGGGGGAACGGCTTAAAACTGATGGAGAGTAGGTTTAGATGAGATATTAGGAAAAAATTATTTACTGTGTGAGTGGTGGAACACTAGAACAAAATGCCCAGAGAAGCTGTGACTGCCCCATCCCTGGAAGTGTTCAAGGCCAGGTTGGATGGGGCTCTGAGCAACCTGGGCTAGTGGAAGCCATCCCTGCCCATAGCAGAAGGGTTGGAATGAGATGATCCTTAAGGTCACTTCCAACTCAAACCATTCTGGAGTTCTGTGATCTGCTTCTTACAGGCACTTCAATCAAAGTATTTGTAATCCTGCTACTTCTCAACACATAATTTTCAGTGAAATATGATTAATGTAATTTCCTAATAACACCTTCATTCAGCAGCTCTCTTTTCACACTAGAACTTTCAGATGTGCGTTCTATTATGCTTCTATTCCCTATTGGCATTTATTTGATGTCAAGTTCTTTATCAATGGAATGAAATTTTAGAATTCACAACTGGATTTTCTTCATTTGAAAGTCACACAAAACCAAATTTAGTATTTGACAGTGTCCCTGAGGCTGGGGGATGTTCCTCTCTTTTCCCTGAAGCGGTATCACTAACAAAATCACCAAATAAAAGCTGCTATTTAATTATGGTCAAATTAAGTGAGAAATGGTAGAAGAATAACATATAGGGAAGCTCTTTTCCTACCACTGCAGATGCTTCCTAGATAAGAAACAAGGACCTTTCCAAGTTATCTGAATTATTGTAGGAAGTGGCTGATGTCTCACAGTTGTAATTAGAAGTTCAAACAACTAAGAGAAGCATTTTCCTCACCTACATGAGTATGAGAAAGTAAAAATACTACTCCCTTCCTTGAGAAGATGAACTGTCTCAAGAAATGGGTTGGCTTTAAAACATATGTGACAGATTTGATTTAATACATTCAGTCTAAAATATCAGAAATTTGAACTCTCAGAAACTGCATTTATTTTGGCTACCATTACAGAATTCACCTTACTAAATAAAAATATTTAAGAATTAGGTAAATCTCTGTATGTATGGACAGCCATCCAAAACCTGCAAGAGTGTTTTACAATGAAACAGGAACTGTATAAATGCAATACAGTGATACATGTATTTTTCTCAGTCCCTCTCCTGATTATTTCTGCTCAGAAAGACAAATACCTAATTTTAGGTAAATAAAAAAATGTTAACGAAGAATCATCACTGCATAGTCCTAACAATTCCATGGACGCAACTAGTAGCATCCAAATGTGGAATATTGGAACTGAGTAGTAATAATAAATTTTTAAGGTGAAGTTATTGATAAAAAATAGTGCTATGTTTTATGATGGTAAGGAAATATTTGTAATTAAAAAACAAACCAAACCAGAAAACATCCAACCTATAAGAACAAGTTAACAAAGGTCACATTTCGAAAGAAAATTTATTTAATCCTGGGGATTTGAGTCTATCTAGAGATTTAATTTTTTTCCTTTTCTATACAGCTGAACGTCATATTTGTGACATACTAAAGACTTCTTGTCTGTGCTGAAAAGGCTGCTGTTGAGTCTAGAAATATCTTTTAGCTATATGCCCTACATTCTATCCGAAGATAAAAAAAAACTATCATACTTTGTACTCTCAGACCTTTTTCCATTATTTCCTCTTTGACTATCTTCCCATTATTGTGACTGATGGAAGATTAAAACATTTTGAGTGCATTAAAGAAAGATCTTATTCAAATATTGAACTGACCGCTACTCATTTCCAAACTAGAAATGGGTATATGGGTATTTTTCAGCCTCAAACTGATCATGCAAACAGATGCAAGTTTAATGACTACTTGCCATTGGAAAAAAAATAAGAGTTCTTTCTTTGCCTGTAGTTAAAATTTACAAAGAGCTGCAACTCAGAAATTTAGCTTTTTTGCTGAGTGAACAAGAGTATAACTACTTCAATTTGATCACATATATATGAAGCAGCGTATGTTTTACGTACTGCATCTAGGTATGATCATATGATGAAAGAAGTCCTTCTAAACATTACAGTATGTGCACACAATAATTTTCTCAGATGATCCCAGTAATACACTTTTAAATTACTCATGTTGGAATCAAAGGATCCAAAAATCAAATTATTTCATTTCTAAACTGTCATATCAGTGCATTGTAGAACTCTCTTGGATGTACCTTAAAAAGACCAAAAAAACCCCAAACAATACCCTCCAAATCTACAGCCCATACCCCACAAGGCAACATAGAATTTCACTTAGTGATAAAATGGTGCACACTGAGCTGCAGCTTTAATTTTAAGCCATTCTTATTTTTACTGCGTCACAAATATGACTGTAATTGGTACACAGAAGCAAAACAGGAACAAAGTCAAACAGCAGCTTCACATATGTAAGCAATACAGAGAGGATTTCAAAATGAATACAGAACACAAGCATGAGTCTTAGGTATTCAGTGTAATCCCCAAAATATCCATTTAAATTGGGAAGCTGCACATCACTGACTTTTGTTAAAAAAGCAACAGTTTCTAACTTCTCCAGAAATGCACAGTGGCTTAGGCAGTCAAAATTTCAGTCATATTAAGGGTACACACTTAGTTCTCTAAAATAAAGTAGCTGCTAAATTTCAAAACTGGATATTTTCTTAATGAATTCTGACCAAAAAGAAAACAAAAAAAACCCCAAAAACAAACAAACAAACAAACAAAAACCCCACAAAAAACCCTCCAAAAAACCAAACAAAAAATATTTTTTTTAAAAAAAGTTTTTACCCCTTTTTAAGAATATAACATTAGAAACAAACCCCCTAGTGCTTCACATTAATAGTGGTGTTACCACAGGGAGTAAAGAAAACTTTATTTCAACTCAAAGCACCCAAGTGCCAGCTCTATATAGATACACCATGAAGTACAGTTGGATAAACTCCAAGACTGAGAACCACCAGAAAAGCAATTGAGTGTTTAAGAGTTCATCTGTCTTTCTGACATAGTATGGATTCTGTCCCCTTAGATGAAAATGTCCTGGCAACCTCAGCATTAAACCAGCAGTCCTAGTTTTACTCTGTCAGTAAACAAATGGAAATGTAAAAATTTACCTAATTGCCCTGTTCTGGCTTAGAAGCCAGGGAAAAGATAGAAAAAATGCAATAAAATTTTAATTGGGGCAATATAACTATAATTATCCTAAAAACATGACATTTATCCATCAAGACTTTGCTCTCTAAGATATTATTAAATACTGGAATATATACAAAGGCTGCCAGACAGGATATGTCATGGTAAGAAATTTAAAAGAGAAAAAAAAAAGGATTTGGTTCGTGCACTTACATTTTGTATGCTTCCTTTGTTAGCCCCAGCCTATGAATCAGCCTTAATTACTATGCAAGTAAAATTAATTTCTTAAATACCAACAGGGATGTAGTGATATCTTACAACTCCTAAACCAAAAGATAGACCATCCTAACATATCTTGAAGAAAATTTGATTTATACAGCTGTTTTTGCAGGTAGCAGCAAGTGCATGGGTGAAGATACAGCACTTGATAAACACTCAGCTGTTTGGATTCTTTGAATTTCTTCAATATTGAAATGAATGGCAATATGAAGAAACAAAATTTCATGTCATGACATCAGAAATTTATTAAATGTCATTCTAAACAGACCTCTACAAAGAGTATCCATCTGTTCATAGCCTACTTTGAACATCTAAAGAAATGTTTTTAGGGCTTAAAAGTCAGTTTATACAAGTTCCATTACCAACTCCGTTGAATGTAAATTACCTGTACAGGAGAAGCAAGAACTTCAAGCAATACAGTTGTTTGATTATATTTTTTGTTCTTACCATAAAAAATTCCTGGCTTTCAGAGGCCTGCTCCTTTTTCCCAGATTAGTCCAGATTAAAATAGTTGAAAGGAAAATGAAAAATAATTTAAAAATAAGGTACTTCAATAACAAATCAGTATAAACAGGCTTTATAAAAAAAAGTCACCTTCATTCTAAACAGTAACAAAATTGCTAAGAAAAGAGCATGTAATTCAGTGCAATTTACAGCAGATATTAGAATCAAAAGAGAAAGAAGTGGCCAAAAGTATTAAAGTACACAGCTGCTGAAGTATTACATAACAAAATTCCCAAGTGGGTTCCAGAAGGGTCATTTTTTTTCTTTTCATGTTTCGTAAGTATTTCACAAGCTCTCAAAGGCACACCATTTGAAGTATTTGCATCTATATGGTTAAGAAAGGAATTTAAATACTCTTTATTCAACTATTTCAGAAGTTTTAAGAACTGATAGAATGCACATCTGGTCAATTTTTAAGAAGGAATAAGTTATAAGTACTAGAGAATATGTATTTATTTGCTATCTTCTTTTTTTAAGTACTAACCTAATAATTGTTTGGCTTACATTACCAAAAATTTCAAATATCTCATTGAGTCTATTATTGAGTCTACTTTGATGACTGTCCTTGCAAAAACTGCTAGGTTTTCTATCATCAACAAAGCAAGCAGCAAAATTAAATCCAAAGAAGCCTTGGTATCTCTCAGTACTGTGAATTCACACACATAAAAACACCCTACCAACCACTCCCAAAACCCCAACCAAACAGTCTGCACACCAAACAACGCCACACAGCATTGATTTGCCAAAATAAACTCTGCTAAGCCATGAATGTGGCTTAAGATACGAAGCTGTGCAGAAGAAACTAGGCAGCCACAGGCTTCCTTTAAGGAATCAGTTTAAGAATGTGCTGTGTTGGAGGGGACCCCAAGGATCACAGAGTCCAGCTCCTGGCCCTGCACAGCACAGTCCAACAATCCCACCCTGTCCCTCAAATGTTCCTTGAGCTCTGGCAGCCTTGGGGCTGTGACCATTCCCTCGGGAGTCTGTTCAGTGCCTGACCACTCTCCAGGAGAAGAACATGTTCCTGTTATCCACATCCTTGCAGCTGAGCATCCAGACACCAAAACTCAGCCTAATCAAAAGCTGCCCCCTTGGAAATGGGTGTTCTGGTTATCACGTTGTCCCATTCCTCTCAAATATCTCATGAATGTAACCCTCAAGCTCATTTGAATGATCCTCCTCTCCCTGAAACCTGAACACCACCTGTGTCAGCTCAAACACTTAACAAAATATTTGTGTTTGCTATAGACACTGAAGGCTTACAATGCCATCTAAACTGCACCCTTTGTGTTTGGTTAAAGAAATGCCATTGGGGATAAAATTTCCAAGAGCATCTAAACTGGCATGGTGTGGGCAGTGGTGCAGGGGCTTTGCACCACCTAACTGGTGGTTTGTTTATTAGTTTTGTTTGGTTGTTTTTTGTTTTTTTTTCCAAAGCCAGGATTAACAGAAACACGGTTGAAACAGTTTTTCTCATGTTTGGGCTTGGATGTTTATTATATTTTACCAGAAAGTATGACAGCACTTCTAGCTCCTTGCAAGAAGTAAGGAAAATGGCTACAGAGGCAACTGCTACAAGGTCTTTTAAGGCTAAACAGTCCAATAGAGAATTAAGACCTATATTATTTATACTTTTGACCTAATAACTACATTCCCATGACCCTTAGAGTGATACTGACTAACTAGAAACTACTATCTGAAATCTATAAAAGAAGGAAGAAAAAGATGACCAAAGAGACAATGCCAAAAAATCTCCATTTTGTCCTATACTTACTATTATATTATAAAAACCTCGAATTTAAAACCCATCACCCTGTGAAAGCACACACTTCTAATTCACTACACACTCATGATTTTTACTTCACTATTTATATTTAGAAGCTGTCTCCAAGGCCTCAAGGTCAAAAGCTGTGTTTTCTAGGGGGGCTGCGCCTGACAGCACAGGAAGCTCAAAAACTCCAGATTTTTGGGATCCAACAGTACAGCCCTTATCAGACAGAAGCTTGACACCTGTTTTCCCCAACAGGAAGTCCACACTTCCCTAGTCCTGGCTCCTTATTCCTGCTAATGCACAACTAGAGAGAAGGCAGCTTTATAAACTGGCTGTCTCCCAAGGTGAGGGACAAGAGCAGGGAGCAATGGGAAAAGCTTTCTTGGCTTTCTCAGGACAACAAAAATCACCAAACCTACAAATGGCATACTCTTCTGCAGGAAAATCAGCAACTTGTGGTCTGAATCTCTGAAGCAGTATAAAAACACCTTAGTACCTGATTTGGACTCAAAATTTCCAGCTAGAGCCCTGTAAGGCAAATTAGACCTGTCCCCAAACCTTCCATGTTTCTCATTGTATCAATATTATAAGACTATAATTTTTTTAATTATAAAAAATATCACTACTATTAGCTTTTTCAATCATTAAAACAGGAAATTCTTCACTGCCTAAATTTTACTTTCTTTAATGCTATTTTGTTTTCATATTAGTTACCTACAGCTTATACTACTACAGCATCAGAGCTGGTCAGCTCAACAGCTGCAGGGTGAAATATGCTAAAAAATAAACCAAGAAAGAAGATTAAATTACCATCTAATCTCTTTTTTAGGTGAATTTCAGTTTTATAGCTCTTAAGTAATAACTAGAAATTTGTTATTAAATTCAGAAATATATTTTCAGCCTTGAAACTCCTTGATGGATAGAAGAAAAATAGAATCTTTTTTCCAAGCAAAAGCTAAATATATAAAGAAAAAAAAAACATAATAGAAACTTTGCCTCAGACAATTTTATTAGGTTAATGCAGTATGACAAATCAGTGTAATATTTCCATATTATGGCTTATAAGAGAGATTAGTAGTTCAGCTATGTAAATACAAATTGCTTGGTTGGGATTCTTTGCCCTTTCCCCTTCCTCCTCTGAATTCCTACTTTATGCACCTCACACAGCAAAATCAAGGTGAGCACAACCTTTTTAAGACTGAAAAATTTTAAGTCTCACTAAACAGAAGTGATGCATTAATTCCTTGCGTCCCTTGTTTTTTTCTATTTAGTACCTACAGATAACAATTTCTGTGGCCCATTAAGCCTAACAGGACTTTAGCAAAGGTAAATTCTTTAGTCTAACCTGGAAGGATTATATGAGCAGTATTTTATCTATAAAAAAGACACCACATACAGACAAGCACATATCAAGTAAAGATCTGAGAACAGAGCATGGATTTTGCCACGAAGATACAAACTTCCTTTCATTTGGCGTCGGCCTATTCTCTGCTTTTCATTTTCCTCTTCAAAACTTAGCCAAAGAAAAAGAGCAACCGAAAACAAAACAGATTTTGGCTTTTTCACAGGGGGTTCTCAAGCTTTAAGTTTTCAATAGTTGTGTTTAAGTCACTAAAGAACTCATCAAAAGCCAGTATATGCTGTAAATTACATCAAAATAACTACACTGTTCAAGAAAGTAACATGTTAAACTCAACAATAAAAAGGTTAACTTTGCAAAGGAACTCAGATGTCTATTTAAAAACAACAACATATAAATTTAAAAAACTGGGTGCTTGATTCAATGTTTGTTAATATAACAGATGTCACATGACACTACACATAAACAAATATATTTATAAGCTTTAAATCAAAACCACATGATTTATTACAAGTTGTCAGCTGTTAATTGAGTCTTACCAAATTGTTGTAACATGATGACTTGTTTTTTAGCTAGAGGAAAAAAAAAAAATCAAAGTAAATCTTTTTATGATCATTATTGTTTCAGGGTACAGTAACTAAACCCATGTTTCCTTTTTTTTTATTTTTTTACCCCAAATCTAAATATTTTCCACAGGAAAAAAAATATGACTACTGGCTTAAAAATCTCTCCTGATGTCAAAAGCATTTTTCATACCAGATTTAAGCTGGTCAAATCCCCTTACACCAACCAGGCATGCTGTAGCCTCCTTACACTAGGTATTTTTTTTACCTTATTTGTAAAACATAAAAGAGCACTCAGTTATGGATAAACAAGTAATTATGTTTTTCTGTAAAAATCTTAATCATACATAGGACTTTTTTTTTAATCATATGGAATTGCTTGCAGGGTACTTCATATGTAAACCTTGTTTGGACAACTGTGGTGTTAGAAACTATTTTTAAGAACTTACCTCAAGACTTTTCATAAGATACTGTTGATACTATGCTTATTGTTCTGAAAATGTTTCCTTTCTTCACTGAGGAAAACTGGCAATTCAGCACTTCAGAAAATAGCATTTCTTTGCAAAAGACGACAAAAACATCCTCCAAGGAAACACATTATGCAAACGCTGCACAGCCTAATCCATATTTTATAACCACAAGAATAAGCAGAATAGATATGCTAAACACTCTTGAATGTTGGCATTCCCCATCAAAATACCTGCATTGTTCTTCTTAAGGGAAGCAATGCAGACATGAATACAATTGTGCCAACAGAACTCATGGCAATCAACTTGCATTTTGAAGGCATGGAATGCTTATCAGTTAGAGATCCAATTACATACGAGACACCACATTCAGCTATAAAATATTTCATGCATATTTACAGGGTTTTTTAAGCAATAAATGACTCATCCGATTTAACCAGCTTTGATGTTATGTTTCTGTTAAATTAAAAAATGCTGCAGTTCAGCTTGTTACTCCCTTGCTAGCTATGACATGCTGCCACCAGGTGGAGATAATTTAATAAGAAAACTGTTTATGTACAGACACAGTGGGAGGAACTTCACAATATAAAATTGTTACTGTAAATTAACCAACCAAGGAAAAAGAAAAAAAGAAGAAAAAAGAAAAACTCTGAATTAACTACTGAACTGGAACATGTACTTTTTATCTACCACTAACATTAACATATAGAGAGGCCAAAACTTGATAAAAAATATTGTGACAAACCCTCAGAGATTTGATCTTTAAGAAACCTGAAATTCATTAAGAATTTAAATAAATACAACCAGAGAACCGGTTCAAATACAATCCTTCAGCCTTACACTCTTTCACCAGTGTGTGTATGTTAACAACTACTAAAAACAAAGACAAAGTCATTTGAGGCAATTGGGTCAGGAGATCAGTTACACAGAACTGCTGCTTCTTGAATATATCCAACATATACCAGAAAAATATATGTTTTAAGTGACAGCAGTAAAAAATGTGATTGCCAAAGACAACGCATGGCAGATCTCTTCACAGAGATGATGGGAACAGCACATTATTTCCTTTAGGGTCTGTCATGCCCCTTGCATGTGTTTCTGCACAATGCAATATATATTTTAAAGGAAATACAAACAGCATGACAAAACAGGTAGAAGCAAATAAAATATTTGGACAATGTAGTAACATCCTGCCCTGTTGATGTTCTACACTAGAAGTGCAATCCACTCATAAGCACCACCCTGTTTTAGCTAAGAGGAAGAACAAGCATTCTTTCACGCTTAAGTCCTTGCTGGATGCAGATAATGGAGAAAACAAGGCTGAGAACAAGGAAGGCACTGTATCATCCATCACTTGACCCTCCAGCCAAGACACTGCAGCTCCTAAATCAAGTCTTCCATGTAAACTTCACTCTCTTCCAAGGGCAGACACCAAGAGACTTACAGACAGGAAGATTACATGGAGCTGGTGGGTTGGTGGAGAAGTTCATAACTGGCTGCATGTCAAAACAAAATCACAAGAACCAAACCTCCAATTTGGCTTTACTACAAATTGCATCTCAAAGCAAAGATGGAGATGGTTTCCCCTGGGAAAAAGGATTGTTAATTTTATGTGTCTGTCTGTGGATCTACATAGTTTTTCACATATTTAGTATTACATAAGACTTAAAGTAGATCTAGATCAACAGATCTAGAATGTCCTTCCCTATTCTTCACAAAACTTTTGATTTGGTTTAGTTCTTCAGTACTTAAAAAAATGAATAATATTATCTTCACATGTAATTGCCTTAAAAACCTCTGCTTTAAATTCTTTCACTTTTTCATAGTATATATGCGAGATAATTGTTTTTGATTTGTGACATAGAATTTCCTAATTAGAGAGCAAAGTATAAAATATATTGATATCATGAGAGATATGAAGTCTTTTTAATTATACTTCATTACCTTTTTTAAAACAGAATTAAGAAATTGCAAGCAAAGAAAAAACACAGCACAAATATTTTAAGTTGATTCATTTATAGCTGACACAATATAATAATATGTCATAAAATGAAAAATAAAGTAGCAAAGTGAAGATGGTTTCAAAGATGTCTTTAAAAGCAATGTTTTATTTCAAAACTACAAGCCTTTCACTGAATTGCATTTAGCCAAACCTATTTAGGGAATACAGGTGGAAATCCTGTGGTTAATGCTTTGCAAAAAGCTAAAGACTATGTTCTAATATGGAATCATTTATGAGATGTATCAACTAAGGACATATTAAATTTGAGTTATGATGCCATATAATGATTTAATGTGAGACTGGAAGAGCATTTGAACATGGAACAGAAATAGAAACCAGGTGTTTCCAAAAACTCCAGAACAGTCAGGCTGCATTATATACTTGAATAATATGTATAGGGAGTTGCAAGAGCAGTTACATGGAAGCAGGAAGAAATCAGCATCCTCTAAAACTTTGTGAGCTTGTGTACATCACAAAGTGTCACTTATGTCTTCTGATGGAATACAAGGGTCCAAGATTTATGATCAAAGAAAATACGTTCAAACAATTATTAGCTGGTGAACAGGATTTAATATATTTGGAAATAAATGACTGGAAAATATTATCGTCCACAAACTATAACTACAAATAAATTATGTACTTTGTCATATACATGCATATTCTGATATTCTTTAAAATCATATGAACTGAACATTAGTAGTGGTATAAATTTCTTTCCCCCATTGATTACACTGATATTCATCAGCTATGTCTTATCAGAAAAATGTGACTAATACTGTATGACTTTTTTTTGTGGCAAATATTAAAATCTAAATGACAGTGCAATATAATTGTAAACTAAGGCCTAAACAACTTTGGTTTTGCATGGCAGAGTACTTACATATAAAAGAAAAAAAAATGTCTGTTAAGTTACAAAATTTGGAAATCTGTCTGCCAAGGAACTGCTGTTTCATAAGAGAGGATATGAAACATTCCACACTCTTTCAGCTTGTCCTTTCTTCTCAAGGAATGTGTAGAACTAGACTTTGACATGTTGAATGTAAGTTATTTGCTGGCACTATGATTCTTGTTTTTTTCTTAGGCAAAGTTGGTTCTACAGCACTGATTGAAACCATAAATAGAGCACAATTAGGATAACATTTGCCTCTCTTACGGGTATCCAGCCTTCTTTGCTGTCTGGAAAGGTCAGAAGAAAACAACTACATTGAAGAAATGAATGACATAACCATAGGAAAAAGGCAAAAATTTGTCTTATCATTAATTATTTAAAGACATACGTAAGTCACAAGTAAAAGCCTTCTCTTCAAGATGAGTCACTTTTTAAGGTCTCCTCTGCAGAGGAAATAATGATTATTTCATGTTTTCAGTAACAATTTGGCAAAACTTTCCTGGCTACGACTTCTCTAAGTACCAGATCTTTCTTTAAACATATCCAGAATAGTCTGTGTCAGTTCCACAAAAAAGCTAATGCTTCTGTTTTTCTAATGGCCATAATTTCTATTTTCTTCCACTGTTTGAGATTTGCTACTTTTTGTGAAGTCAAAGCATTAAGAAACCATTTGTTTTGGTATACAAGAGTGGACTCTACAGTCATATTTCAAAGCACTTGTGAAATTCTACCTATTTTTCATCTCAAATTCTGGACTTAATTATCACAAATCCATAATGAGAACATGAATTAAGTGAAAACTGAGATGCATGATAAATCCTTGCACAGATTTTACAAACCTAAAATTCTAGAAAATTTCCTGAACAATGTTAATATTTAGAATGGATTATTTAAAGTATTAAATATTTAATTTCAATGTACTTTTAAATTTACCAAATACAGACTTAAAGAAGAAATTTCAAGGCTTAATTCCAAAAATTACCCTAGAAGTGCTGTTTGTTGGGTTTTTTTGGTTTTGTTTGTTTGTTTGTTTTTTCTTTTTTCTATGAAGTTAAAGACCCTTGTGTCCTTCTGTAGGCACAACATTACAACAACACCCTCAAATCAATTTACATATTAAAATCAGTTAATTTTATACAAATATTTTAAAGGCTATTTTTTAAGGCTATTCTGAAAATTACATTTTCAGACTCAAGATGTTTGGTCAGCTCAAACTCATTTTTTCATTTTTTCCTAGGTCAAGCATATACTTGAGCTAAAGAATAATTCTCTTTCCTTCCATTTGCCACTCTTGAATTGTTAAAGACTCCAAATATATCCCTCTCCACTCTGGAGTAAACAAACCCATTCACTCGCATGTCCTGATACACTTTCTTATCTTGCATGAACACTTATTCCTACAAATGAATTTAAAACAATATTTAAAGACCAGATTTCACTGAAATATGGGAAAATGGTGCAACTAAATAAAATTACTTATATTTTTCAGCTACATCAGACTATAGGCTATATTTACACATACAGCCTTGCACACTACTTGTGCAAGTGCAGCAAACCTGTACTGGCCAGACAACTTTTACCTTTCACACAAAAATACTGAATTTGCCAGTGAATCTTCAGTTTCATTTAAGATCATGAGATGGAAATTACTTGCTCATTCATATTGGCTTCCACTTGCAATTCAAAAATCTTCCTATCATTACACCTTGCCATCAGTTTTTCTTTGCCCTTTCTAATACCTCCTTCCCCTCCTTACAGAATCTTATGATCATGACTTTAAAAGATCTTGGATTCATGAATGCATAGGATAAACTCAGAATGTGTTCTATCATCACCAGCAAGAAGAGTTACTAAAAGTAACAGTAAGAAATGATGGTGGGAGTGGTTGAGATTTCAGAAAGATCTGAGCTGTAAGTGCATAACTTGAGTTAAAGATGGTTTGCATATCAGATGGGAATTACTAGATTTTTTTTATTTAGGTATCTGAAATTGGCTTTTTTCCTAAGGCTTACAGGTCTCCCACCAGAAGGGAGGAGAAGAGAAAGGAGGGGGTGGAGGGAGAGAGACAGAGTGCCACTCCTGTTTTCAACCCTGCACACTAAGTTAAGGAGAGACAAACAAATCCTGCTAGTGAGTCACAACCTCTGTTATACGGATACAGACAATTATGCATTACAAAGATAAAACATCTCACTCCTGAATAGGGGGAAGCACTGCCTGAAGTCCTCTGAAATGGAACAGCACTCCTGTGTGAGAAGGAAACGACGGGAATGGGTGTGGGAGTGGAACAGAGCAGGAGGAAGGAGTACTGAGGGTCTGGGATTCATAATCTGCACATTACACCCTCTCTGCATAGGCTGCATCACTGGCAGTGTGCTGAGAGGTAACATTTCATTCCACAGATACATATGGAAAGTCTAGAATTTCTAGCTATGCAAAGACCATTTCCCTCCCTACTTCACTCTCTTAACATATATAACTTATTTTACAGATTTAAGAAATGGTAGCCTCTTCCACACCTTTCCTTATATTTACAAACTCACCTAGCAGTCTAGGTTGTTGCCAACTACTTACTAAAACCACCTGTTCAGTATGTTCCAAATATGTGTTTTCCAGAGGGTGGTTTTGTTTGGCTGGGTTTTTATAGATGTATAACAGTATAGATTTCCTCCTGTTGGTAAATTACTGATATGTTATTGCATGGCTTCCTCTTCTCTGCCTAATAGGACACTCAAACCTTTCACTTGCTGCAATCTAAAAATAACAGTGCTCAAATGAAGTAGCAAAAAAAAAAAATTCTGCATCTCAGCAAAGATTTATCACTCACCACCACTGTAAGAAAAAACATCAATCTGCCCTCTTATGCAAGAAATTGAATATGACACCTGTTACAACCACCCCTTTTTTCTTAATTTACTACCAGTATCTTCAAGCTGAGCTCAACAAGACAGAATATACAAAAATACACCTTTAAGAGAAAATGAAAGCAAAAAAAGTCACAGGTATATTGAAAGTGCATTTTGAATAGCAAAACGTTTTTGCTGGGCTAACTGATTTAAAATTTGGAAAAGAAGAGGTCTACATGAAGCCTAAAGAACTAATTAAAGATACAGCAAACCATTCCCATTTCATTTGCAGCAGAAAATTTACCAAAACCAATAAACATATTATAATATTGTAATTTGTGCAAACAGCCTGTAAACTTAAGAAATCCCAAACATTAATAATAAGAATATGCATGTCTGTGAGGAGGAAGAGTATTATTATCATGCTACTCTAAATGGATTTTGCACTTCACTTTAGATAATCCCCATACTCTCAGGTTCTCTGAATAAGTCTGTTTCTGTGTTTTTTGTTTGTTTTTTTTTTTCTTTCTTGTCATATCTTTTTTCTAAGTAGTATCTCAAATATTCTAACAGCTCAAGAGATATTTCTTGGAAGATTTTTTTTTGGGGGGGGTGAGGAAGAGGGAAGGAGAAAAAAGAGTGTTGGAGTTTTGCTTTACACGAGTGAAACAGAAGCTCAGATATTGAATAATATAATCCTTTATTGAAAATTACCTGCAACTGACCATAATTTTGTCAGATAACTCCATTATCCAGTTATCTGGTATACTTTGACTTGAAGAATCAACTATATATTTTTAGGTACCTAAAAAATCCCTCCTAGAACTGGTTCTTAATTTTCTTTTTTCTTTTTTTCAGTGGTTTTAAGAGCCTGAGGATTTTAGATACGAAATGTACAGTACTTCCCTTTCATTTGAGGCTGTTTCTGCCTTTTAAACTAGCTGTTAACTAGTCAAGAAACAATGAACTGTATTTGTTACAGCTGACACATTCAGAAGTTAATCGCTGACATAGATTTGGCAGCTATCCCAGTACAGGAAAAAAAGAATGTATGGATTCAAGCTACTTTGCATTCTGGTCAGAAACACGCACCAGCAACATGAGAACGAACTCTGCACTCAAAAAGGTCCGTCTTTCAGAAGGCTGCATTAAAGACTGCAGATTAAATAAAACATCTTGTTTACCAAAGTGACAGATCTGGTCTGTAAAAATCAACAACTCAAGATTAAAAAAAATCAAGGAACATATTACATGCAACAAACTAACCTCTAATAAATTTATAACTGGCTTCTCAAGGAGCCTATTTAAGCATGAGAAAAACCCTCACAATTTCATTTAAGTAATAAAAGGGATATGTTTTACTAAGATACCCACATCATTTTCAAGAAGCGCTTAAATGGTAATTAAAAATAAGAGAAACTGAAAAATATTTATTAAAGATCCAACTGAATAGAGAAATTAAAACTATTCTAAACACACTCACAAAAGTCCTTGTATTTCTGAGCAAGTTGCACTGCCATTCTGTTGAGTTATTCCAGTGTCACATGCTATCAATTTTAATCATAATTTATCTTGTGTTACTGTAAATTATGCTTTTGTTCCTCTGAGTAATCCCTACAGAAAGACAGAAAAACGGGTCTTATTTGAACCCTGCAGAAGCCAGGAGGGGAGCAGTGCATCTCAGACCTCTGCAGAAGCAGTGCGGGCACGTGTGTGTGCCTCTCGTGCCATCACCACGGCTGCAAGCAAGGAAGCTGCCCAAAACATCTCTTTCAAACTAAGTGAATGTACACTGAACAGCATCCAAGCACCAGAATAGTTACATAGAAGTTATGTTATTGACTTTGAAGAAACAACTATATATATATCCATTTCAAAGGCACATCATCATTTTTCCAAGTCGTCTGAGGAAGAAGTGCAAGGATGAATATTCATAGATCAGCAGAAGGTGGCAATTGATTTTATGGATTTATGAAATATGATTGGTTTAAGATTTAAAATATGCATTTTCAACAGCCCTTACTTAGAGGCTTAAAGCCTTAACTGAAATGTTGGGTCTCCAGCTCTCTACATTGCCAGTGGTTGAAACAAATTCTGCTGTAATGAAATACGTCAATATATATGAATTACATGTGTTACTTGTACAAAAGTACAGCTGCATTCTCTGTACCCCTCTTCTCTTTACAATCCCCTTCTTGTTCTTCCACTCTTCTTTTCCAAGTCTTTTAGACCTAGCTCTAAATAAATTATGTTGCTGTTTATACAGTCAATCCAATTTGCAGCAATAGATAACCTCTTGTGTGTACAAACAGTGAAAGGGACACATAAATTTTGCCCCTCTAATTACTCTGTTCTCTCAGTTGTTTTAAGGGATCAGGGAACATGCATTCCAATCTACATTCCAGAGCCCTCCCCTACCCCCTTTTCTACTGTGGGATTAAAGAAACTATGCAGGATTGCACCAGCATTTGGTACCCTGTAAACTGCTCGCTCAAAACACCTGCCTAAGTAACAATATTGCCTTTTTAGAACATTATCCCATGATCAATTACATAGAATTATTTAGCTATTTCTATATTTGAAATTAATATTATCAGTAATTAATTTTGCATTGGTATTTCAATGTGTATGTGGATCACACAAAGACAGCTGTGTAACATCAAGTCATCTGTATTTAAATGGAAACAAAACTCAGGAAGACAAAAGCAGGTCCACCTTCACTCCCAAAAGATACAAAACCACAACTACAGATATCCAGCCTGGCAATTTTAGCAAAAAAGAGTTTGCAGGAAAGAAGAAAAAAGCTTGGTCAGGCTCTGAACTTATTAATACTGCCATCATCTTTCTCACCCAATTTCATGCACCTGTAGCCTTACCAGTCCAGCATTCACAACCAGCTTAGAACACCAAAACAGCCTGGTTGGCCATGGAAGTAAAACTGTTTTGGAAGTAAAACTGTTAGTTTATTCTGTTTAATTCTTCAAAGAGATACATGCAGACAGCTCTTATTTCAAAACCACAGAAAAGTAATTTCTCATGCAGTGTCAGAATAGTGAAAGGTGAACATAAACATTTAAATACATGTCTTACAGGGTGTTTTCACCCACAGTAGGGTGTTTCATTTGTGTAGGATGTTGGCTTTGTGCCTTTTTTTTTGTTTGTATTCCTCTCCCTTCCCCTGTCAATTTATTTTCCTACCAAAAAGCACATTTCTATTTTCATTACCTGATTTTCTAAGAAGAACCACCAAGCATTCCCCTCGCTAATCTGCAGATTTAAATAAAGATTTCTGAGGGATACTCCTTAGGATTCTAAGGAAATGCCAAATCAAGCCCACCAAACATTCCAGCCTCAGCTTAGGCCCCTTTGAGACAGAGCTTGTGGAATCAACATGCACAGCACCAAAGAACAACAATAAAACCAATTTACAATCAGCACATATTTTCAAGTCAGTTTGGACTCTGTATCACTTCATAAAATAATAGCAGGATGACTGTTAGAGCATTAAAATGAAATCAAAATAGCCAGTTCAATTCTGGATTCATGATGGACTCTGACTTTTCTCAAGTTTCTTTAGGTTTCATTTCACATCAGTTAAGGAAGAAAAAAACATAGGGGCATGACTTCACTCATATTTTAATTCTTGTAAGACAGTAGGAAAAGTATTTTTATAATGTAAAGAAAAGTTACTTCGAAACACCCCAAAAACCCCATTCCAACAAAAAAAAAAATTATTTAGGTAGTAATTAAACCTTACACAAAGGTATTTCATTAACAATTAAATTCAGACTGACAATACTATTTTACTTTTTTTTGTATGAAAGTGTATACTCTGAAAAGTAGCTTTTGCTTCACTGTGCAGTTTTTTTCCTAACAGCTGCTTAGAAAACCTTATTATATTCTCATTTCTGCTGTTTTAGTAATTCATCATAGACACGTGCAGCTATTTTTAGGATTGAATTTCGGAACAACATCAGGTAACAGAATTTTAAGAGCAAGGATTGTCTTCCAGTCTTTTCAGTGCTATGTAAAGCTTTATGTGATGCTTTCATTAGGTAAAAATACCCGTGGAAAGGGTGGCAAAACACTGAAATGGACTTCCCAGGAAAGTAGTGGAGTCAATCTCTGGAAGCATTCAAAAAATGGGTGAATATGGCAGAGGACACAGTTTAGAGGTGAACACAGTGGTGATTCTGGGTTGATGGTTGATAGTCTCTGACAACCTTAACAATCATATAATTCCATGAAAACACCTCTGGACTATAAAAACAGAACGCTTTGTTTTAGCAGGCCTACCCCTTAAAAAAAAAATCAGTAAAAAACCACATCAAAAAAAACCAAACATCCAAACAAACAAACCAATAAACAAACAGAAAACCTCCACCACTGACCAAGAAACATCTCTTGTTAGAGGACAACATGAGCCTCCAACACTCAGGGTTCCTCCTTCCCTACTGCTTGAGTTTCCTATCTCCCCCTTGTTACAACACTGGATTTTTTTTGAGCAAACATTCATAAAAGTAATTAGGTAATTCAGTCATTTTCATAGGTACAAACTGATCATCACTGCAGAAACAGTATTTTCTACAGGAAGGAAAATAGGAATGTTACTTATTTAATATCTGTAGGTCACAGGAAGCAGAGTTGGTGTAGTTTTGAAGATAAATGTTTTTTTTTCTGCAGTGCTACCTTGCATTGACTTACATGTCTAAAGACTAAGAGTATCTAAAAACCTTTGAGAACACTCCTCAGTGAGTTTCACAGTCTGGAAAATAGTCACAAACATATTTAAGGGTGAACAAAGAAATAGCAATATTCATTACTCACACTAAAAAAAAAAAAAGATTTCTTTAGAATAGCTTTTTTAATATTTACATGATGATAATGTCTTTAATTTTCTCATACACTCACTGGCTGCAGTCATCTGTCCTGTTTTAAAACGAGCATAGAGGAACAGAAATCAGAACTCCCATCTAACAGCAGAAGGGCTTTTCCCTTGAAAACGGCAATTTCTGGGTTTGCGTAGTTGTGCTTGTTTGTTTTTTTCTAAATCAGATCATATGTAATTAAAAACGCAAAATACATGATTCACAGAGAAGTCTATTTCTTTACATCATTTCTTTACACCATTTTTACTATTTGTTTAACAGTTTCCCCAGCCATATCTGCTCTCATTATGCAGCACATAAAGTGTTCATTCATGTACCTAGGACCACAGAAAAATAAAAAGCTGTCAGAGTATGGCACAAAGGGCTGCACAGAGTGAAACTGGTGATTCCTGAGATTTTAGAACACAGATAAGAATCTTTTGATTTAAACTAATGTTTGCAAATGAGAAAGAAAAAATCAAAATTACTTTTAAAATTAGCAGCACATGCAAAAACCATGCACTCAGAACTATATCATGCACTCACAGTGAAAATCTTTATCATGTACTCACAGAATTGAAAATCACTATCATTACAGTAAACAGAATTCTATAAATCTTCTTACAAGATTGGTAAAATCAGAGTAAGTCTACCATAAGTTTAGGAGAACTTAATAGAAAACATTGCCTCTGAAAAAGTTCTCAAACCCAGCAATATAAATTTTATACATACACAGGCTGCATAATCCAAAGACAGAATTCTACCTCATGGAAAAGCAATACACAGGTTCTGGAAAGGATTCTTTTGACTAAATGCTAGAAGCTGTTGAACCCAATGTGTGGAATTGCCATAAACTGGCCCAAGTTCATGGTAAACCTGATCTCTCAGACAGTGGCACTTACAGACCTGCAGGCATGACCTGAATACTGAACGTCTAAAGAACAATTTTGACCAGTGTGTCACAATGCCACAAACCAAAACAAACAAGTAAATCAAAACTCTCAAAAACTCAAGCAAAACCGAGTGATGAATTTACATACTGAATGATAAACTTCTCAACACAGTTATAGCCTGGGCTGCAGCTAAATGACCGTGATGATTAATTGCAATTTTTGCATTTGTTCCCAGAGGGAGGTAATGAAATCAGTAGTTTACAATATTTACAACGTGTCTTTGGATTTCTTTTAAAAAAGCACAGAGAAAAATATTGGTTTTGTCTCTTGTACTTCATTTCTTGAATAGAATCTGGCACACTGGAACACCCCTTCAGTTTCCAGTTCTTCCATGCTCTTGGATTGGCCCCACACTTTTTCAGCACTACTTACAAACATGCCCACTACTTAAATATACATGAAGTAAGAGCTTGATTTTTCTATTCTTCACTGAAACAAATTTCCCACATATTCATATGGAATTCATACAACTCCTGAAAGCTTCAATCAGACCCTGAAAAGTGCAATCAGTACAACCCCTGAAACACTCGACTTTGGTGGGAGCTCAGTGGCTGCAGGGTGTGCACAGTTCTGTTAGCAGAACTCATCTCATAGCATCATTTTCTTAAAATAAAAGAAAATAAAAGTCTGGAGATGTGGCATTCGTATTATACCACAGACCGTCTCCAGTGGAAGAAGTCAGCATTAGCTTTTGCTTAATTCAGAATTTGGGTATTGCTCCCCAACAGAGAAAGCACAGGAGTACATGAATTGCTGAATTATTTATTACAGACAGCAATACCCAGCTGGATATAATTCATCTTAAATTCCAAGATGAATAAGACATGATTTACAAAATTAGAATTCAGGAACAAAAAACCAAACAGGAAGATCAAAACCAAAGATTCTATTGCAAAACAGAGATTCCTTATACCAGATCATTTAGGTGATTAGCAAAAACCACATTTAAATGTTGTGCAATATTGTCTTTGCAATGGCCAAAACAAAAACAAAAAAAAAATCAAATACATGCAAAGAATTTAAGGCTGCAGTATGTAAGAACTGGTACAGCCTCACTTTAAGTGCTGTATGCAGTTTTTTCTACCTCAATATAGGAATTATATTATATTAGAGAGCATCCAATAGAGGGCAACAAGGATAGTGAAGGGTCAGGAAGGGAAGTCGAGTGAGGAGTATCTGAAGTCACTTTTTCTGTTCAGCCTGGAGCAGAGGAGACTGAGGGGAGACCTCACTGCAGTTACAGTATCCTTGTGAGGGGCAGAGGAGGTGCAGGCACTGATCTCTGATCTGTGGTGACAGGGACAGAACTGAGGGAATGGCCTGCAGCTGTGTCAGCAGAGGTTTAGGTTGGATATAAGGAAAAGGTTTTCACCCAGAGGGTGGCTGGGTACTGGAACAGCTCCCCAGGACAGTGGCCACAGCACCAAACCTGACAGAGCTCAAGGAGCATTTGGACAGGGCTCTGTGGCACATGGTGGGATTTTGGGGTCTCCTGCACAGGGCCAGGAGTTGGACACCACAATCATAGTGGGTCCCTTTTAACTCAGGACATTCTATCATTCTGAACCATCTTAAGACTAACAATACTTCTTCCCTCCTCTTCGTATGCTCTAGAGTCATTAATTTTTTGGTCAGAAATTAATTTTCATCCAGAAGGGTTGGTTTTGGTTTGTTTTTTTTTTTAATCAGTCTATATCAATTTACTCATGTATCAAGCTTTCTTTGAAAGTACCACTGCTCTTTCCATAAGCTCATTCCTGGGAATCATCTTTCTAGCAATCAAATCTCTCTCACCATTTATTTCACCAGGATTACTGCTAGACCAGTTTTAGCCCTCACCCCCTTGAAAGGCACAGCTTGCAACACTGATTATAGTGCAAAAGAGATACTTAACAAGCAAGGAAGCTTTTTTACAATTGGCCTGATGCACATCTGCTTTAAATTCACGTAATTCACATTACCATGTGTTAAATTATAATAACTACTACCAAAAGAGTAGGAAAATAAAATGCTTAAATGTAACATGTAGTTCTGAGTCCATTGCATAAGAGATGGGCAGCTTCTCTGTTACGTTCAATTATGAATGCCACAGAAGAGTCAAGCGAGGAACTGGTACGACTCCACTACTTACAACACCACAACTAAAGGACTGAACATTATTTTTTCAGAGTTCTTTTTCCTCTTGTGGAAGTTGTTGACACACTGTACCAAGCAGATCAAAGTACTGGCAGATTTAAGAACAAATTCACGCAACAAAGATCTGCCAAGATCATTAAGGAAGATCACACAGATATAACCTGACATATCCCTGAACATTGTAGGTGCACTGACAGAAGTATCACACTCTTCCTGTTCTGCACTTACTTGTTCCTTTATGACTCCTGCTTTGAGTCTCTGTTGAGGTCACTGGAGTACATCAATCTTTTTCTGATCCAGTAAGCACATTAGTTTATGAGTATAGTATGTTCAAGAACTTCTTAAGAAAATGCTGTGTTATAATACTCCAGATAACTGATCTCCAGTACATTTCATATATCCTCATATGATATCCTCTTCCCCATATATTAACTACACTGGACCTGTTGTTTATTCTGCTTTGACTAATGAAAATAACAATGTCATAATATTAACACAATACCATTGCACTTTGATTACATATTTCCTGTTACAATAAAAAAAATCATTTTATCATCAGTTAAATAAACTATTCATAATAAGAGGCAATTCCCTCCTGTTTATATCTGTCTGTATCACATCTTCATGTGTTTCTGGTTTTAAATACTGTATTATTTTAACCATGGACCTGAGTTCATGCAAGTCAAATTCAGCTCAGTACAAAGGTCTACAAAGTTAATGGGTTTGAAATTACTTGCAGCTTGACTGAATCTCGTACAACATCTTTTAGTAGCAAGAAAATTGCTGGCAATGAGTGTTTTTAATCTGAATTCATACTATGCTCCAAATGTCACCTCTTGGGCAAAGTGGTCAGGAAAGTGTGATTTCCAAGTATGAACCCTGGATCATAGCTGGTGTTGTTCCTTAGACTACAACTGCAATGCCAGCAATCAGTTTAGTATTAGTTAATGGGAAAGTCATTCATATGCTACAGCTCTACCTATTGCTGAATTATGAGGTTATTCATCAACCTTTGTACGCTGTTTAGCAATACTACTCAGGTAATTAGAACATTAAATGAAAACCAGTGCAGCCTTCTAAAGTCACAATATAAATTTTGTTAGGAGGAAAAATTTAACCCAGCGATATGAAAATGAGCCACTTGTATTTCCCTCTCAATTTTTTTCTTTCTACTGAGAGCCACTACATCTTAGATGAACATAAATTAACACATCAAAAGATCTATGCTTTTTATGGAAAGCTAGTTCTCGAAGGAACTTGTATAGTTTAGAGGAAATTTATTTCAGTAATGATAGGCAGGACTGCTAAAGAGGTTGACAAAGCCTCCATAGTACTACATGCTGCTTCCCAATTTTATCTGGATGTTATCCATCCAGAAACTGGATATTTCAGGCAAGATTATGCATAGACCATGGAAAGTGGTAACAAGTTACACTCTTGCTTAGTAGATCTCCAGGCTTGCCACGTAAGTTTCTGAAAGACTTGCTCTCTTCATCTTATTTGCAATGATCTTTATGCATCATATTAAATAGCAGGTGAAACCAAATAACTGCATTTTTTTCTTTTCCAGAAGAGGCAGAAAGCAGGTAAAATATTTCAGCAGGTGTTTGGCTGCAATTTTTTAGCATTGTTCTTAAGTAGGCAGAAATTGTGTAATGAATTTTAGTTGATGCACTTTACTGTCTCCTTCCTTCTCAGATGAACCTACTTGAGACAGTAAAATAAATGCTTTTAAAGAACTGATCATTCTTGTCTCTCATGCAAACACAAGCACAACTCAGTGGACATTCTCCCATGACTAGAATTTACAGTAGAGTTTGCTACAATCATAGAATGGTTTGGATTGGAAGAAATTTTAAAGATCATCTCATTCCAATTCCACTGTCACGGGCAGGGACATTTCCCACTAGACCAGGCTGCTCAGAGCTCCACTCAACCTGGACTTGAACAATCCCAGGGGTGAGACATTCAAAACTCCTGTGTGAATCCTGTTCTAGTGCCTCCCAAATGACGACATTCACAGTTAGCCCAGTATCTAAGTACTAAG
This sequence comes from Toxostoma redivivum, assembly GCA_013397375.1. Classification (NCBI taxonomy): domain Eukaryota; kingdom Metazoa; phylum Chordata; class Aves; order Passeriformes; family Mimidae; genus Toxostoma; species Toxostoma redivivum. Next base: position 681,752 of record VXBI01011921.1, read on the forward strand.
TTATAAATATCTCATTCTGCAGTAGATCATTAGACTTGTAGTTCAAGCGATTACTCCCATGCATTCATTAATGCTCCAGTTGCTAATGCACAAACGCAAAGAGGGAAATTTTCCGTTAATTGTAATTTCCTCAATCGTAACACCAGCATAAATGGACAGTGCTGCCTATCTCACGCTATTTCAAAAATAAAAGCTGGTTGCCTCCTGCCATTTCAAGAGATGCTTTCACATACTCCAGTGAACTCACTTAGAATCAATGGATTCCTGTTAAGAATGAGCCTCTGGTTTAGTGCTTCCATGGAGCTAACTTAAACGCAGGAGACTCAAAGGCTTGTCAGTCTTGTGAAGGATTTCTAACATTTTTGGTGCCTGTATTCTTTGAGTCCTTTCCACATAACTTTTATTAACACTTACATGGATTTCTTTTCCAGTACGCAAGGATTTTAATACTGTGAAATGTCACTACAAAGAGCTGTAACCAGATAAATGACTCTCCCTGTTTTTCTTCTTTCTATTCAATAAATTAAAAGGTAGATTCTCTGCTCATCTACAGCAAAAAAAAAAAAAATCAGAACATGACTTCTCCAATTAATGATATCATCAGTCAACATATAACAAATAATGCAGAAATTCAGGCATGTAATAAAATAAGAACCTTGGTACTCTTATTTTTGAAGGCACCCCATTAAAGATTCTATGGCACAACACAAGGCATCTGAAGAGTATCTTGCTTTCTTAAGTTAACTTGTAAGTTTCCTGATATCCTTTTAAAATATACAAATCCATTCAAACACAGTTTTAAGAGGAACTGAGCTACAAAAGCAGCAAAAATATTTTGTTAAAGAATGCAGAATTATGTCACTGAAGCTGGACATCCTCAAATTCTTGAAGTAACAGCAAGTAGTGTTCTGAATGTCCTATTTAATACTAAAAATTATTCTGAGTTTTAAACTAGTTACCAAAACTTGAATGTTCTAGTCAAATACCTTAAATAAGAAGCACTTAAATACACCAAGGGGGAAACCACAACACTGGGTTCAGAATAAGGTCATGATGAATTGCTTAGGTCAAAATGAAAACTGCTGTTAATATGTAAGTTACCAATAGGCTGGGATCTAGTCCACAAGACTCCAACAAGCCTCCAGATTTGAACACCTCAGGTTATCAGTAAGTTCTTCCTCCAGTCTCTCCTATTTCTGGATTTCAAGAGACATTGAAAATGAGATTCAAATGACCTGTACACCTTCAGGATACACTTCATCAACTGTATTGCCCTTTTTTCTTAAGGCAAATGTGTTTGCTAAAAAAAAAAACAACAACAAAAAAGGCCACAAACAACAAGACAACAAGATACCCCCCAAACAAACAAACCCAAGCAAAAAAACAAATGTCTGGCATGAATAAGTTGATATAAAAGCTGTTTAAAATCTGAATACCAGCCATTATCCAGATTCTTTACCTGCAATAATAGCTTTTCAACTCAGAGACACAAATTACAGTGAAGTTAAAACATGTGCTTCCCAAAATGTCATATTAACTTGACTCAATTGTACTGGAATCAAACGGCATGTGCTGAATGTAACTGTGGGATTACTGGAGTAAATTGAAAGAAAATCAGTAAGTAAACATGAACCACTTGCGAAAGGTGCCTCAAAGAAAAGGTCAGTGAAAGGGCAAACAAATACTGCATTTGTTCTCAAAATATTTGTTGAAGAAGTTGGCCATGAAAGGCAAATACATAAATTAGTCTTAACAATCCAGCAGCATTTCCATAGATAAAAATTATGACTTATCTAAATAAATATGTTGTGCTGGAAAAGTCCAATTGATGCTATTCAACCTCTCAGACAGGACTTTAAAGCTCTATATCTATGACTTTATCATTCGCATGTTTCATGATTCAGAGCTACTGCATATGATTAAGTATGTCTAATTCCATTTGTATGGGAGTACATGAAATAAAGTTCTCTGCATATTTCTTATCTACCTATTTTTAAGTCAATGTTTCAGAATTCCTCATCAGTTCGGGTTTATTTTCAGGTAGATATTTTGATTCTCCTATTTACCTGAAGAGGAGAACATAGCCTAAAATAGTAAAATCAGACAGATTTTTGTTTGTTTTAGAAGGATGAAAACAAGAAGGAAAGATAACAACTGTATTTTAATCTTAATGCAGTTGAACAAATCAGCTGAAATCAGTAGAAAACTATGTCTGGTTAAAGTCTCAGGATCTGCTTGAGATTTCAGTGTACAATCAGAGTAAAATAGTAGTTTCACTTAATCCAGTAAGCAAAATCACCGATTTCAAAAATTCCAAATGTCATGGATTCTCAAAGCATGGGTACTCAAAAAGCAGCAGGGCTCTAGACTAGTGGTAAATAAGACACACATGCTGGCATCTCCTTAGGGAGATGTTCCTTATTAACAAGCAGTCCCTTTAAAGCACTTGTAAAAAGAAACTCCTCAGGAAAAACAAGAAGAAACTCCATATCGAAGTAGTGAAAAGAAACTTGAAGCACAATGTACTCATTCCTATGAATTTCCTGTATGAGCACGAAGTTCTACAAGTAAAACATTTTCTACTGCAACTTCAAAAAAAAATTGCTAACCTAAAGAAATGTGTACTATGCAGAGTGGTAAAACGAACAGGATTTTACAATCTAGAAGATGCCCACTTCATCCACTTCAAGTCAGTGTCCTTAAACACCGGTAAAAACTAAGGAAACTTCCTTTAGCACTACATATCTTAAAAGGCAGATTTACGGAGTGCAGTATGCTCTTTTTTGCTGTGTGTTATGGTGGGGAGTCTGTGGTGTGTTTTGTAACATTTTGTTTTAGTTTTTATTAAAGCAAAGCTAATTCAAGTTGGATTAATTATCTGGACAGCTTTGAAAGGTTAAGAAAAAATTCTTTTGTTTTAGCATAATAACACTGCCAGTTAAACTCCTCCCTTGTGATGAAATTAGGCAAGGGAATATTTGGCCCTGGTAGATAATTATGACATTCATAAGCTCTTAACATAAGGGGCTGGGGGAGGGGGTGACTGTCTGCTACTTGTTCTCAAACTGCTCTGATTTTCTGGAACAGAACAAATACAGCACAGTTCCCTCTCTCCAGTCTTAAAAACCAGCACTTCTCAAAGAAAAGGCTTCAGCCATTCCTCATAAAATCTACTGCAACTATATCCTTCAAAATATAAATCCTGAACCTAGGACTTTCAATATTTCCAAAGCAAATTATCCAAATGTAGTAACTTAATTTTTCTTAGCCATCCAAACTATCTAAAAAGTCATAAGCATTTAATATTCACATAATAAGGCTTTTCTTAGAACCAAACCAGAAGAGTAACCCTCACAAGCATCACAGTCTTCATTTGATGATGAAAGTTGATGTGTTACCCACCACCACATTCCCACAGAAAAAAAAAAAAATTCTCAAGAGGTTTTGAATACTCCCTTAAATTATTTTATTCACTTCAATTAATGCTCAAGATTACTTCAAGGTGGTGTCAAAAAAATGTTCTCCCATTCCCATTTACTATGCCCTGCTGTGGTTGAGGCTGCGTATTTCTGCTATTTCTACACTCAGTTAAAAAACCTGCTCTTCCTCTGCCAATGCAATTCCCTTCCTTTATTAAGAAGAACAAAATGAAGCTGTTTCTTTAAATTGAGGGAAATAACTTACTATCAATATTAGGTTTATTCAGCTTTCCTCCTCTTCTTTCCATCCCCCTCTCATATGTATCCTATAATTTTTAAAACTCGGCTTAATAGTATCTGTAATTTCACTCCATTATTTATCTCCTGACATTTGTGATAGTAAGATACCTAAACTATACAATCCTCCTACGCTGCAGAAATCACACTTCACAAAGTCGCTTTCTACCCTTCCTCCGTTGGAGGAGGCACATTCCACATCTCGACGCACATTACTGCACCCAGGTAGATCAATGCAAAGCCTGAAGGAAGATTTCCCGTTCCCCTCCTCCTTTGCCATCACAGTGCAGGCTGTACCAAAAAGCCTCCGGAGGTTTCCCGAATCGCTGCTCCTCGGGAGATCGGGGTGGCAAAAGCAGGGAAGCTTTTCCTATAGAAACTGAGAGCACCTGGTGGCTTTTCCTTAATTGTCGCCGAAGGAAAACGCCTGGATGGCGAGAGGTTTAGCCACAGATGCGTGGAAGGAGACCTTGGCAGCTGCGGTTCTTGGTGCTTCAAGACATCATGCCTGACCTCCCGTCCCTTCCTTAAGCGCAACAAATCTCGCTGTCCCCACTCAGGACACCGTGGGTGACACATCTAGCCCCGCACAGGACACCGTGTGGGGCACATCCAGCGCCTGCCAGCCCCTCACAGGACACCGAGGCTGGCACACCCGGCCCCTCACAGGACACCGAGGCTGGCACACCCGGCCCTTACCAGCCCCGCACAGGACACCGCGGCCGGCACATTTAGCCCCGCACAGGATACCGAGGGTGGCACACCCGGCCCCTCACAGGACACCGAGGCTGGCACCGCCGGCCCTTGCCAGCCCGGAGCTGAGGGGAGAGGCCGCCCCGTCCCGGGCACTGCCCGGCGCCGCCGTGGAGCTCGGCCGCCCCCTGGTGCCCGGCGGCGGCAGCGCGGCCCGGGGCCGGCCCCCGCCGCCCCGGCTGACACCCCGCTGGGGCGTTTGGGCTGGGCGGGGTTTATTTCTCTCCTAAAACCTCCTGAGGACGCGGGGCCGCCGCTCACCCCCTCAGGTGCGGGGAACGGAGCCTGGCACAGGGCAGGGGGGCAGCGGGAGCGGGGGCAGGGACAGCCCCGAGGGGCTCAGCGCCCCAGCCGGACGCCGGGAACTTGCCCGAACTGTTTCCAAACACCGCGGTGGGTATCCCTCACCCAGCGGCCCTTCCCGCACAGTCTCTTTCAGGAGCACAAATCCTTAAGTAACCACGCAAGGGACATCCGAAAATAAACAAATTAATAGCTATATAGATATGTCAGCCCCAGAAAACAAATCAAACCCCGCGGCCACACCACAACGCCCGAGTTCACGCTTCTCGGAGCGGTGTACGTATGTAATATAAATTAATTAATTAATATATACACGCACATACATATGCAAAGGATGAAGCGTGCCCGGCTCGCCCCGCACGCCCCACGGGGCTGTTCCGTGGCACAAGGAATAGGCACAAGGCTACTCCGTGGCACAAGGAATAGGCACAAGGCTACTCCGTGGCTCAAGGGCTCCGCACCCAGCCCCGCGGCCCCGGCAGCGCCCTCCCCTCCGCGGCTCCCCCGAGCCGGGGCTCGGTGTCCCGGCAGCGCCGGGAAGGGTCTTCGGAGAGGAGAAGCCCCGACAGGCAGACTTCAGGTCAGGTTTCTCACGGACTCTACAGCCAGCACTTCTCCCTGTTCCTAAGAACGAAGCCCGCACTGCCTTCCCCGCGGGCAGACGCGGATTTTGAAGACCACCGCTCGGCAGATTTTGTGTAATCGCTTCATCTCTCACGCACATTTATCGGGCGCAAATAAAAAAAAATAATAATAAAAAAAGGCAAAACCTGCAAAGCAGCTAAGTACACTTGGCACTGCTCAGCTTATTTTTTTACTCCTCATAAATGACACCTCTTGAAGACTGAAAAGAAAAAAAAAATAAAAAGAGGTGGGCGATGAAGCAAGTTTTAGGTCCTTCTGGTTCCAGGATAATGCATTGCTTTAATTTTTAAATTTTTTCTCCTTTTCTTTTCTGCTAATTTGAGCGAGCGGACAGCATAGGTAAGAATAATAATTAAAATTTAAGGAAAAAAAANTTAGGAAAAGGGACTATAAAAAAAAAAAAATAAAGAAAAAAAAAAAAAAAAAAAAAGGAAAAAGGCGGCCGCGCTCCTACCTTGCCCGCTACTGAGGAGCAATCCGAGCAGGTAGAGAGGCAGGAGGCTCATGTTCAGGAGCTCTCGCCGGTGGACAGTTCCAAGTTGGAGGATGCTCGGCCAGCCCAGGCAAACCCTGCCGCCGCCGCCCGTGTGCGCGCAGCCCCGCACCCGCGGAGCGCCGCTCGCCAAGTGCCGGCCGCGCCTCCCGCGCCGCGCTATATCGGCGGGGCCGCGCCGCCGCGCAGGGGGCGGGCGCACGGCGGACCGGCCGATCCCTCCGCCGCACTCNCTGACGGAGGGGACACAGCCTAAAACGGAGAGGCGGCGGCTTGGCGGAGAATCCCAGCGGGAAGCCCCCGGCATCCCGGGAGAGCGCGGGAGCGGCGCTCCGGCTGCCCGCGGGGGGGGATGCTCCCCGCTCCCCGGGGCTGGGGGGGGCTTGGGACGCTCTTTCTTTCCC